>SJYA01002331.1:1522518-1692165 GCA_006410615.1 Neotragus moschatus
GGGCTCCAAAATCACTGCAGATGGTGATTGCAGCCATGAAATTAAAAGACGCTTACTCCTTGGAAGGAAAGTTATGACCAACCTAGACAGCATATTAAAAAGCAGAGACATTACTTTGCCAACAAAGGTCGTCTCGTCAAGGCTATGGTTTTTCCAGTGGTCATGTATGGATGTGAGAGTTGGACTATGAAGAAAGCTGAGCGCCGAAGAATTGATGGTTTTGAACTGTGGTGTTGGAAAAGAATCCTGAGAGTCCCTTGGACTGCAAAGAGATCCAACCAGTCCATCCTAAAGGAGATCAGTCCCGGGTGTTCATTGGAAGGACTGATGTTGAAGCTGAAACTCCAATACTTTGGCCACCTGATGCAAAGAGCTGACTCATTGAAAAAGACCCTGATGCTGGGAAAGATTGAGGGCAGGAGGAGAAGGGGATGACAGAGGATAAGATGGCTGGATGGCATCACCGACTCAATGGACATGGGTTTCGGTGGACTCCAGGAGTTGGTAATGGACAGGGAGGACTGGTGTTCTGTTCATGGGGTTGCAAAGAGTCGTACACGACTGAGTGACTGAACTGAACTGAACTGAACTGAGACAATAACTCCCATTCCTCTGTTCTCAGTCCCTGGCACCCCAAATATTTTATTCTGAAAATATATTCCAACATGTACAGAAAGATTGAAAGCCTTTTACAGTGAACACCATATACCTACCATCAAGATTCTACAATTAATATTTTGCTGTATTTGTTTTGTGTGTTAGTCGCCAGTCGTGCCTGACTCTTTGCGGCCCCATGGACTATATGTTGCCAGGCTCCTCTGTCCATGGAACTCTCCAGGTAAGAATACTGGAGTGGGTTGCCATTCCCTTTTCTAGGGGATCTTTGCAACCCAGGGATAGAAGCAAGGTCTCTCACATTGCAGGTAGATTCCTTACTGGCTGAGCCTTCAGGGAAATATTTGTTTTAACACATCTATCCATCCCCGCATTCATCAATCCATCTTTTGTGATGCAGTTCAAAGTTGCAGACAACAGTATATTTCACATCTAAACACTTCAACATGCATAGAATTAGCTATGCTTACCTTTTTAATGTAAACTTTACATATAGTGAAATGCACAGATTATACAATATATATTCTTGTGTGTATTGGGTTCTTTCACACATCATGATTTTGAGATTCATCCATGTTGCTGAGTGTATCAGTAGTTTGATCCTTTTTAATGCTAAGTTGTGTTGCATTGTATGGATATACTACTTTATCCATTTTCCTATTGATGGATATCTGGATTTTGTGGTATTTATGCTTTATTTTCTCTTGGAAAAATACCTAGGTGAAAAATTGCTGAGTTTTGGAGTTTACATTTAGTTTTATATGAAGTTGCAAGAGCTTTTCCCAAAGTGTTTGTCTGCCCATCAGGTTTAACAGTGAGTCCTTGGACAGAGGAAAGCTGGGCACCGCTTGGCGATGGATTAACGGTCCTCAGGCTCCGCCCTCCTGCCCGCCCCAGCGCCACGGGTCTTCAGCTGGATCTTGATTGGCTGATGAAAGAGGGAGGCGGAGACAGAGGAATCGCTCACATCTGTGACCGGACTTCCTCCCTATCCGCTGCGTGCAGCTTTTGCAACCGCAGGTCTTCTGCTCACTGCTGCCGCCGCGGGGTCAGTTCCAAGTGAAACGCAGCACTGCTCCCTGGTCTCCTCGCCTAAACCAAAGCCTGGTTTTAACGCAAGCTGTCTGGAGGAATGGATTTTCTTCTTTATGACATTTCCTCCTCCAGAACGCTCTTTGTTCATCTTATCTGCTTTCTCCCACTTGGCGGTCTCAGTCCAGTCTCCGACTCACTAATAATGACGACATCAACACAGAACGAGGTGGTTTACTAATTGCACTGTTAGGCGTTTTCTCTTTTGATACATAAAAAAGCCAGCCCTTCCCCTTTATGATCCTTTCTCGCCGTGCTCTCTCCACCTTTACAGTCCTAGGCTTACACAGTCTTGCAGAGGAGCTTGAAAGGATGTTTCGTGGTTTTCCTGCTTACGGAGCACGAATTCACCTCGCACTGCCACTTCTTTGGAGCAACTGACACTCATTTTATTGAACCTCCGGTACAGGTGATTCTGATTCTCCCTTATTAAAATGCTCTCAAATTCCACAACACACATTCCCTCATTTTTCCTACATACTGGCGGCTTCATGTCATTCTCCTTTGCTGATTCCTTTTCCTCAGCCAGCCCTCTCAATGTGGGAGGACTTTTTTTTTCTCCCGTCTTATCCAATTCCACGGATTAATTATTAGCTACATGTTGATTCTCGATATTATGACCCCCGCCTGCCTTTCTTCTCTGATCTCCAGACCATATTCATTTGTCCTCTTGATGCTATCTCCACACAGATGCCTAAATGTATGTTAAACTCACTCTCTCCAAAACAGATTTTAATCTCTTCCTCCGTGATAACTCAGCTGGTAAAGAATTCCCTTGCAATGCTGGAGACCTGGGTTCGATGCCTGGGTTGTGAAGATCCCTGGAGAAGGGAAAGGCTACTCACTCCAGTATTCTGGCCTGGAGAATTCCATGGACTGCATAGTCCATGGGATCACAAAGAGTCGGATACGACTGAGCGGCTTTCATTTTCCAATACCATATAAACTTGTTTTTCCCTTGTCTTCATCTCTATAAATGGCACCTCCATTTTTAGCTCGAGTTGAAAACCACACCATATTCTTGATCCCTTCTTCACCTACAACATCCAGCTAACCACTGAAAAATATTGTTCCCACATCCAAAACGTTTTGTTTTTTAATTTTTATTTTTACTTTATTTTACTTTACATTACTGTATTGGTTTTGCCATACATTGACATGAATCCACCACGAGTGTACATGAGTTCCCAATCCTGAACCCCCTCTCGCCTCCCACTGTTTTGTTTTTTAAAATTGAGGTATAGTTGATATAAACAAAATGGAAATGAAATCTACGTACTGGGAGAAAATATTTGCAAATGATGCTACTGACAAAGGCTTACTTTCTAAGTATACAAACAGCTCTTACAACTTAATGACCAAAAACCCCGAAACAACTCTATCAGAAACTGGGCTGCTGCTGCTGCTGCTAAGTCACTTCATTCATGTCCGACTCTTAGTGACCCATGGACTGCAGCCTTCCAGACTCCTCCGTCCATGGGATTTTCCAGGCAAGAGTATTGGAGTGGGGTGCCATTGCCTTCTCTGATCAAAAACTGGGAGGGAGACCTAAATACACGTTTCTCCAAAGATGACATACAGCTGGCCAATTGGTATATGAAAAGATGTTCAACATCACTATCAGATAAATGCAAATCAAAACTACAGTGAGGTATCAAACCAGTCAGAATGGCCATCATTAAAAAATCCACAAACAACAAATGCTGGACAGGGTGTGGAGAATGTACACAGTTGGGGGGAATGTAAATTGTAACAGCTGAAACTGTTTGGGGTAGTTTGTAGGGGGGGAGCTCCAAAGAGTTGCCAGTACCATAGTCCTTTATGTCTCAGTGCAGAAAAGATTTCATTGAGAGGCAGAGTGATAGATAAGAAGTGATTTATTACAATACTTTGTCAGGCTTACAAGCAGGCGGACGAGGGCATGCTGCTGAGAACTTACTGGGCTACAGTTTTACAATCAAAGGAAAAGTAGGGAGGAGGACAAGAACTTCTTTGTCATTCTTGAGAAGATGTCATGATCCCATCATTAGCTTCTCCTCTGGGGTGGGCAGGGGAATTTTCCTGTCCCTACATGGTCAAGCTTTATGTGTCCAGAGAACATGTCCTAGGGCTCATTACTGAGCTCCCTGGGCAGCATGTGTGCCTCATGCCACCACTGTTTCATTATTTGGGGCATGTCTCGTGCCTTTGCTGCATGATTTTGTTGCTAAGCAAGGCTGTTTGGTTTGTGGCTAAGCAAACCTGCTCTCTTTAGTAATCATTAACTGCCAGGGGTCTCCTATATTTTTTCTACCTACAATCCCCTGGTGGAATTAACTATTTACTCACCTCCTTTATCCTTTTACTCTGTCCTTATCAAAGTCACTATGGAAAATGGAAGCTGTACAGAGCTTCTCTATACAGTGGTTAGGAATCCGCTGTGCAACACAGGGGACACGGGTTCCATCCCTGGTCTGCAGGATCCCACATGCTGCGGGGCAACTGGGCCCATGAACTGCAACTACTGAGCCCGTGCTCTAGAGCCCATAAGCCACAGTTACTGAAGCCCCCATGCACTAGAGCCCATGCCCTGCAAAAAGAGAGGCCACCTCAATGAGAAGCCCATACACTGCAACTAGAGAGTAGCCCAGCCCTTGATCAGTGCAAGCAGAGAAAGCCCAAGCACAGCAATGAAGACTCAGTGCAGCCAGAAATAAGATAAATTAAAAAATATTTTAAAAAGTATCACTGAAATATGTTTTAAAAAATAAAAATAAAAAAACACTAAAAATAGAGTTACTGTATGATCCAAACAATCCCACTCCTGGGTATATATCAGGAGAAAACTCTGATTCAAAAAGTTACATGAAACAACAACAACAAATCCCCAGAAGTTATATGCACCCCAGTGTTCATAGCAGCACTTTTTACAGTAGCCGAGACATAGAAGCAACCTAAATGTCCTTCGTTAGTTGAATGAATAAAGAAAAATTTGAAGTATGGTTGATTTAAAATGTTGTTTCAAGCATAGCAAAGTGATACATATATATATATATATGATATCCTTTTTTAGATTTTTTCTATGACAGATTATCAAAATGTACTTTGAATCTATTCATTTCCCTCCATCCCCACACCACAACCTAGAGTTAGCAGCCTATCAGATCTCCCCTGGATTACAGGATGCATGCATGCTAAATTGCTTCAGTTGTGTCTGACACTGCAATCTCATGGACTGTAGCTCACCAGGCTCCTCTGTCCATGGGATTCTCCAGGCAAGGATACTGGAGTGGGTTGCCATGCCCTCCTCCAGGGGATCTTCCCGACCCAGGGGTCAAACCCGAGTCTCATGCATTGGCAGGCAGGTTCTTTACCACCAGTACCACCTGGGAAGCCCCCTGGATTGGAGTAGTTGACTCATAATCTCACTGGATTCCTGGATTCTGCTCTATCCCCCCTATAATCCTTTCTCCAAACAGCAGCAGGTGGGATCTTTTCAAACACGTAAATCAGATGTTGCTACTGCTCTAGTTAAAGGCTTCACTGCCTTCCTAGGCTAGTCCTCCTTACCATAGCCTGAGGCCAACTCTCTCCCTTTCTTCCACTGTGACCTCAAATCTTCCACTTTCTTCTTCTGTTTTATTTAAAGATTTATTGATTTAATTTACTGACTGTACTGGGTCTTCATTGCCGCTCACGGGCTTTTCTCTGGTTGCCACGAGCAGGAGCTACTCTCTAGTTGCAATGCCTGGGCTTCTCACGGCAGGGCTTATCTTGTGCAGCAAGGGCTCTAGGCACACAGGCTTCAGTTGGCAGTGGTGAGTGGACTCAGCAGTCGTGGCTCACAGGCTCTAAAGAACAGGCTCAACAGCCGTCGTGCTCTGGCTTAGTTGTTCCTTGGCATAGTTGATCTTTCCAGACCAGGGATCGAACCCGTGTCCCCCGCTTTGGCAGGTGTATTCTCAACCACTAGACCGCCAGGGAAGTCCTACCACCTTCTTTACTCACTGTGCTTCTGTCACACTTATCCCCTTTGTGTTCCTTGATGACCCCATGCCAGAGTCTTTGCATTTGCTGTTTCTTTTGTATGAAATAACGCCCTGCCTCTCCCCTTTGCCTCTTTCTGGGACTTTCTCTTTCTCATCTTTCATGTCTCAGCTGAAATTTCCACTCTGTGGAAAGGTCCCCCCTGCCCCCCGCCCACTTACACCATATCTAAAATTACTATTTTATTACCTGTTTATTTCCCTTAGAAAACGCACCACGTTGTGTTGTTATCATGGTCATTTGTTTATTTGCCTATCATCACTCTCTTCTGGCTTCAAGAGGGCAGAGATCACCCTTGTCACGTTATGGCTTTGTGCCCTGTGTTTAGTACAGTGCCAGAGACATGGTAACCTCTCAGCAGATATTACTGAATGGATATTTATCAATGAATAATGAAGCCATTCTCTCCAAGTCCTGACCCTCCATCTCTACTATCTCTTGAATCTGCTTCTACCATCCGTATAAACCACTGGCCTGGTTCCGTCTCCATCAACTCCAACCTGGATTTCTGTGACAGTCTCTGACCCAGTGGGTCTCCATGTCTCTCTTGCTCTGTCACCATTCTTCACATACTAGGTCTTCTTCTTTTGGTTTTTTAAAAAAATTATTTTTAATTGAAGGATAAGTGCTTTCAATGTTGTGTTGGTCTCTGACATACATCAACGTGAATCAGCCATAGGTATATCTATGTCCTCTCCCTCTTGAGCCTCCCTCCTAACACCGACCCCTTCCCACTGCTTCTAGGTTGTCACAGAGCCCTGTTTGAGTTCCCTGAGTCACACAGCAAATTCCCACTGGCTGTCTATTTCACATATGGCAGTGTATATGTTTCCATGCTACTCTCCCCATTCATCCCACCCACACACAACAGTTCCAAAAATAAGGTATTAATATGAAAATCCATGTCAGATCCTGCTTCAGTGCTTCAGCAGCCCCCAGCTACTTGCAGGGAAAATTTCTAGTCTCTCAGGTCAGTCTTCAAGGTACTCAGTACTCTAGCTCCTGCTGCCTCCTTGGTGGCATCTTTCTGAACTCCCCACCACCATCACACACATATGACCACAGACACCTGCCTACAGTCCCCTAACAAGTCAGGGTGTTCTACAAGTTCTCTTTGTGAGACATTCCCACTTCCTAAATTTCTGTGACTCCTCTTCTGCCCCCATCCATCTAACCCTATTAGAATATAGCTTAGTCACTCCAGCCCTCTGAAAACCAGCTCTTAGCACACATGGTATACCCCTTCTCAGGACTTGTCTACCCTCCTACTGATTCATACCTCTCCAAGGCAGGGCCTAGGCTTTTGAGTAGCCTGGTCACACAATGCTGCTAAAAGACATAATTTAGTAGAGAGCACAGACTCTGGAGTCAGGTGAGGTTTGAATCCTCGGGCCACCACTTATCAGTCAAGTGATCTTAAACAGGTCCAAACTTTGGATTCTTTTTTTTTTTTTTTTTTGTCTGAGATGAATCTTTGTTGCTATGAGGGCTTGTCTCGAGTTGTGGTGGGTAGGGGCTACTCTCCAGCTGCAGTGTGAGGGCTTCTCATTGTGGCGGCTTCTTTTGTTGCAGAGCACGGGCTCTAGGGTGCAAGGCTTCAGTAGTTGCCACACGTGGGCTCAGTAGTTGTGGCTCCCAGGCTCTAGAGCACAGGCTCAATAGTTGTGGTGCACAGGCTTAGTTGCTCTTTGGCACTTAGGATCTTCTTGGATCAGGGATCAAATCCATGTCTCCTGCATTGGCAGGCAAATTCTTTACCACTAAGCCACCAGAGAGAAGACTCTTGAGAGTCCCTTGGACTGCAAAGAAATCAAACCAGTCTATCCTAAAGGAAATCACTCCTGAATATTCATTGAAAGGACTGATGCTGAAGCTGAAACTCCAATACTTTGACCACCTGATGTGAGGAGCTAACTCACTGGAAAAGACCATGATGCTGGGAAAGATTGAGGGCAGGAGGAGAAGGGGATGACAGAGGATGAGATGGTTGGGTGGCATCACCAACTCAATGGACAGGAGTTTGAGCAAGCTCTGGGAGTTGATGATGGACAGGGAACCTGGAGTGCGGCAGTCCATGGGGTAGCAAAGAGCTGGACACGACTGAGCTGAACTGAGTCACTGGAGAAGCCCCTAAGCTTTTAATTCTTGATTTGTAAAATGAGGATAAAAATTCTATCTATTTCATGGATGGGAACCTACCTTTGTGAGAATTAAATGAAATATATGTGAAAAGTTTAGTAGAGTGAGCAGATATCGGAGGTGTCCTAAGTTCTTTTGAGTGAATAGACAAAGGCCAGGATGATGTATTGGAAAACATACTGCTTCAGAGGCACTCAATAAACTGTTGATCAAATGGCAAACATGCAAAACAGACTCCATCCCTTCCAAGGCCCTAGACTTTCCATGACATCCCATTGCTCTGAGGTTAAAATGACCTTCAAGGTCCTCACTATATGGAGCTCTGTCTTCTTCTCCAGCCTGGTCTCCCTACACACACACACACACACACACACACCTGCTTCCTGCCTCCATACCATTGCTCACATTGCTCCCTCTGCCTGGAATGCTGTTCTGTCTCAGTTTTGGTGCCCTTCCTCTATGCATTTTCCCCCATATTTAACACATAGTTTTCTCTGTTTACATGCCTTTCTCTCTTGATAAAGGCCAAGGACACTTGGTCCTTCTGTTATCTTCCAGCCATTAGTGCAGGGCCTGACAAATAATCACGGCAAATAAAATATTTGTGTTGANAATGCTGTTCTGTCTCAGTTTTGGTGCCCTTCCTCTATGCATTTTCCCCCATATTTAACACATAGTTTTCTCTGTTTACATGCCTTTCTCTCTTGATAAAGGCCAAGGACACTTGGTCCTTCTGTTATCTTCCAGCCATTAGTGCAGGGCCTGACAAATAATCACGGCAAATAAAATATTTGTGTTGAAAGAATGTGTGTACTGTGGAGGCAACAACTAGAAGGATAGCATAGGCTGGATGGGGAAAAACTGAGACCAAAGTGGTGATCAGTGGCTCACTCTCAGTAGCAACAGAGATGACTGAATTTCAGAACTGACCTCACTCCCACTCCACCCCCACCACGAGTTGCTTCTGTGCAACCACATGAATTTCCCAGGGTCTCTGATCTCAGGCAGGTGGAACCTGAGTTTCTAGATACAGGGCCTTCTGAGTCCTCAGGCATTGGGCACACCAGCTGCACAGTTCTGCCAGATGAGGGGCTTATACAATGTGGTGACTTTAAGAGGTTGTTGCCATGTATGCTGACTGTCTCTGTCTCCCCAAGCTGGATTTTCTTTATCCCTTTAGATGAAGGAAACCAGGCACAGGCAAGAAGAAAAAGTATGACCCCATCTTCCTCCTCCTTGGTCCTGGAGATCCAGGATGCCCTTTGCCATGCTGGCTGGAATTGCCTTGGCAGTCTGAGGGCCAGTAGAAGGCAGTGAAAGGGGAGCTGGGTCAATTGGCACAGCTGCTGCTATGGCAGCCAGAGCCAAAGGAGGTCACCATTGATTCCACCCACAGTTAACTCTTCCTGCAGAGGCATTAGGCAGGGTTGACCCAGAGAGCTAAGAGGGAAGAGGTGTGTGTGTGTGTGTGTGTGCACGCGCGTGCACGTGTGAAGGTGCTGGAGGTGGGGATATAGCCAGTCAACTTTTCTCTGTAGATGTCTGTTTCTCTAAGTATAAAGTGAGGGTACAAGGTCTAATTAACACCATTATCCTTACATTTCACTTCCCAGCAAGGCTGTCAAGGCTGCAAGATTCACTGCTGGATGGGGGCGGGGGGACACCTCAGATACAGGAATTAGAGAAGTGGACAGTTCTGAGTAATGCCCAGCGAGGGCAGGAGAACACTGATTTGGGGACCTGTGGCCCTCTCAGGACCTCTGGCCCTGAGAGCCAGAGGCAGACCTCCACCCACAAAGGGACGCGGGAGTCCAGACTCCCAGCCCCAGGTCTTCCCGTTATACTACTCTCTTGGGATCCGAGCTCCAGGAGCCGCCCTGCCAGGAGATTCCGGGGAGGAGGACCAGGTCGTTGCCACTACCCCAGGGTCAGGGAGGAAAGAAGGAATCTCTTGATTGCCCTCATTTCTGGGCCGTCCCGGCCGGTTAGCCCAGTCTGGCAACCGCAGCCCTCTCGGTCAGGATATCTCAAAGGCTGGAGCAGTCAGCACCTTGGGGGCTCGCTCGGTCCAGCCCCACCCCGGCCCCGCCCTCGGACCCCGCCTGTTCCCCTCGCCTCCGCCTTTGGCCGGAAGCCCCCTCCTCTCTTCCTTCCCCCTGCCGGTCCCCGCACCCCTTATTCCTTTCCAGTCCCTGTCCTTCCGCGGGTCAGGGGAACCTCTCTCCGCCCGGTCCCCTCTGTCTTCCTCCAGCTCAGGTTCCTTCATCCAAGTCCCAAGCCCCCGCCGGGCCCCGCCCAGGCTCCTCCCTCGGCCCGGCCCCGGTCCCAGTTTCCCGCCCAGACCGGAGCCTTCAGGCCCCTCTAGTCCCCTCCCCGGACCCCGCCCCCGGCCGCCAGCGGGACAGAACGCGCAGAGCCGCCGCCCGGCCGGCGGTTGATGGAGGTATCGGAGACCGCGCGGCGCCGGGAGTGAGCGGCCGAGCGGTCGAGCANTATGTTCCTTCTATTCCTGCTTTCTGGAGGTTTTTATCATAAATGGATGTTGAATTTTGTCAAAGGCTTCCTCTGCATCAATTGAGATGATCATATGGTTTTTATCTTTCAATTTGTTAATGTTGTGTATTACATTGATTGATTTGTGGATATTGAAGAATCCTTGCATCCGTGGGATAAAACCCACTTGGTCATGATGTATGATCTTTTTAATATGTTGATGGATTCAGTTTGCTAGAATTTTGTTAAGGATTTTTGCACCTATGTTCATCAGTGATCTTGACCTGTAGTTTCCTTTTTTTGTGGCATCTTTGTCTGGTTTTGGTATTGGGGTGATGGTGGCCTCATAGAATGAGTTTGGAAGTGTACCTTCCTCTGTAATTTTCTGGAAGAGTTTGAGTAGGATAGGTGTTAGCTCTTCTCTAAATTTTTGGTAGAATTCAGCTGTGAAGCCCTCTGGTCCTGGGTTTTTGTTTGCTGGAAGATTTCTGATTACAGTTTTGATTTCTGTGCTTGTGATGGGTCTGTTAAGATTTTCTATTTCTTCCTGGTTCAGTTTTGAAAAGTTATACTTTTCTAAGAATTTGTCCATTTCTTCCAAGTTGTCCATTTTATTGACATATAGTTGCTGCTAGTAGTCTCTTATGATCCTTTGTATTTCTGTATTATCTGTTGTGATTTCTCCATTTTCATTTCTAATTTTGTTGATTTTATTCTTCTCCCTTTGTTTCTTGATGAGTCTGGATAATGGTTTGTCAATTGCATAAGTTTTCTAAGATCACATGAATAGTAGTGGCAGAGCTGGGATTCAAACTGAGATTTGTCTGTTTGTAAATATGCACATACACACTCTGAACCACTCAGCCATACCACAACCCAAATAGTTTTAAAACTACAAACCTATCTGTAAATATATTCTATCAGTTGATAGAATATTCCAGGAATGGGTATAATTTTACTGATGAGAAAGAGATCATTCACTCATTCATTCATTCATTTATTTAACAAATATCCATGGACTGCTTCTTTAGTGCTGAAATCTTAGATAGATGACTCAGCCAAAATCACACAGTTAATAAATGGTAGAGCAGGACACAAACCCAAGTCTATATGACTCCTAGTACAGTTATCTCTCCACCACCTTGAGATTTTTTTGAATTTATTTTGTATGTCTTCAGAACCTTTCAGTGAGGCCCAGAGAAATTAAGTGATTTCTCACAGTCTAAGAGAACAGACTAGAGAAACACCATATTTCTCCCTCTAAATGGCTCTGAGCCCTGGAGCAGACAAGCATTCCAACCTACAAGAAAAATTCAGCTGGAATCATGATTTGTATCTCACAGAATCTGTAACTATGCGCATCAGGTCTTAGCTTCTAACATGTTCCAGACACTAATCAAAAATATTGTTGTATATGGCCAAGAAGTGCATGAAAAGACACTCAACATTACTAATTCTTACGTAAGTCAAAACCACAAGAAGATATCACCCTACATCCACTAGGATCAGTTCAGGTCAGTCGCTAAGTCGTGTCTGACTCTTTGTGACCCCATGAATCACAGCATTCCAGGCATCCCTGTCCATCACCAACTCCCGGAGTTCACTCAAACTCATGTCCATCGAGTCAGTGATGCCATCCAGCCATCTCATCCTCTGTTGTCCCCTTTTCCTCCTGCCCCCAATCCCTCCCAGCATCAGGGTCTTTTCCAATGAGTCAACTCTTCGCATGAGGTGGCCAAAGTAGGATAACTATTCTCAAAAAAAACCCAAATAACAAAATGTTGATGAGGATATGGAGAAAGTGGAACCCTTGTGAACTGTTGATGGGAATGGAAAATTGTGCAACTACTAAGGAAATCAGGGTGGAGTTCCTCCAAAAATAAAAAAAATAGAGGAACTATATGATTAATCAGTTCCATTCCTAGGTATATACCCCAAAGAATTGAAAGCAAAGGCTTAAAGAGGTATTTGTACAACCATGTTCATAGCAGTATATTCACAATAGCTAAAATGGAGAAGAAACCCAAAGGTCCATCAGTGGATGAATGGATAAACAAATGTGTTGTGTTGTATACATACAAGGAATATAATTCAGCCTTAAAGAGGAAGAAAATTCTGACAATTGCTTCCACCTGGACAAACCTTGAGGACGTCATTCTAAGTGAAATAAGCCTGTCACAAAAGGAAAAACACTGATTCTACATATATGAGGTGCCAAGAGTAGCCAAATTCACAGAGACAGAAATTAAAATGATGGTTGCTGGGGGAGGGGGACGAGGAGTTAGTATTTAATGAATATAGAGTTTCAGTTTTGCAAGATGAAAAGAATTCTGAAGATGGATGGCGGTGATAGTTGTACAACAATATGAATATACTTAATACCCCTAAACCGTACACTTAAAATAGTTACAATTGAAACCTTTATGTTATGTGTATTTTATCACAATTAAAATACATCACTGTGTTATTTAATTACATTGTGGAGACAAGCCCCGATGACAGCCCACCTTATGAAAAAAGAAATAGAGGCTCCAAGATGCTAAGTCACTTGCTCAGAATCACATAGCTGGGAGATTTAAACCCAAATTCTTTCTACAAAAATATACAACTTGCTCCTGGATTTGCTGCCAAAGGGAGCCCTGGTAACCATTTCACCATTGCTGGGGCAGCAATTTGTCAGTCAGTGAAGGCCTTGGGGAGACAATTGGATTTTGTGGTCTGAGATCAAGCTGGGGAGAGGAAGGGCTAGAGCTCTGGCTGCTTGATCAGGGACAGCTGAAATAAGAGCAGCACGTCTGCTGTGAGCTAGTTCTCTTGAAAACATCCCAGAGGGGGCCTTGGCTGCACAGCTGGGATAATTGGGCAGCCTGGGAACACCAAGAAAGATATTTACAGGTCCAACTGCTGTGGTCAAATATTTTTCTGCAGCAACTGGGCCAAATACCCTCAGCTTAAAAAAAAAAAAAAAAAAAGTCCCCAACATACTGGGACTTATTTTTGTTTAATTTGCAGGTGGGAGGATGTGGTGAGTGGTAGTATCTTTGTCGCTCCAGGAAAGTGGGTGGGAGATGAAGGGGGAGGAGGAGGCTGTCCTCTTTTCTTTCACTTGTCTTCCAAGCTTTGTGCTTGTGCTCTCCACCTGCAGTCCCTTGCTGGGGAAAGTGACAACTTAATTCAGAACTAGTGAAAAGGAGGCTACACTTGGCTTCGTGAGAAGTGACCGAGAGCATGCTGAATTAACCAGAAAAGATTGTAAAGTCTGTGTAAATATCAACTGCTGGACTACTGGGGGCGGAAAGGCACTTGGGCCAGTCTGGGAGCTGCAGCAGCTTCCCAAAGTGTGGAACCTACCAGAGTGCTGTCTGAGACAGACAAGTTGGTTATGAAAAGAGTTTCCAGGACTTTCTGAGCCTGCCAGAAGCTTCTTACTGGTTATGATTCTGACACCAAAGGTCAGTACCACTCAGTCACACTGCATCCCCCCTGTGGGTTCTTCCTCATCCACCAAGCAATTCCCCAACACCAGTTAGATGTCCTGTGCATGAGTGGAAGTGTTACGCAGTCACATCCAACTCTTTGTGACCCCATGGACTGTAGCCTGCCAGTGTCCTCTGTCCATGGAATTCTCCAGGCAAGAATACTGGAGTGAGTAGCCATTTTCTTCTTCAGGGCATCTTCCTGAACCAGGGGTCAAACCCGGGTCTCTCACATTTCAGGCAGATTCTTTACCATCTGAGCCACCGGGAAAGCCCCAGAAGTCCTATAGTTCAACTCAATTCTGACACCCTCTACCCTGACATCAGATTCCCCAGGTGAAGGGTTTAGCGTCACAAGATTGCCCCCACCTCCACTTCAGACACCAAGGGCAAGTCCAGACTCTTACCTATATTTCTGACCTCCTGGTTATAGATGGGAGCTTTCAACAATCCACTCCTTGATTAATTTGCTAGAGTGGCTCACAAATCTCAGAAAAACATTTTACGTACTAGATCACCAGTTTACTATAAAAAGGATATAATTCAGGAAAGCCAGATGGAAGAGATGTGCAGGGGAAGTTACATCAGAAGTAGCTGGATGCTACCTCCCTGAGCATCCTCTCCCAGCACCTCCACCTGTTCACCAACTAGAAGCACTCAGAGCCTGTCCTCCAGGTTTTTATGAAGGCTTCATTACACAGGCATGATTGATTAAATTATTGGCCTTTGGTCATTGAACTCAATTTGCAGCCCCTTTCCCCCATACCCCCAGAGGTTGAGATGGGGTAGGTCTGAAAGTTCCAACCTTCTAATCACATGATTGGTCCCCCTGGCCACCAGCCTCCATTCTTAGGTTACCTAGGAGTTTTCCAAAGATCACCTCATTGACATAACAAAACACCTTCATCACCCTCATCACTTAGGAAATTCCAAGGGTTTTAGGAGCTCTGTGCCAGGAATGGGGACGAAGACCAAATACATATTTCTTATTATAAACCACAGTATCACACTGGTTTACGGGGATGGGAGCCTCATCATGGAAGACAAGAAGAAAATTTTATTTATGGAAAACTTACCAGAATTTCCTGATGCAACTGAGCCAGGGCTCATGCTGAGTTTTTCCACATGTAGAAAGCTGAGAGCTTTGGAGCTGTACATGTCCACCTTTGGACTCTGCTTCTGTTCCCTGATAGCTCCTTGAACTTGGGTTTGCCTCTTGACCTCTCTGAGCCTAATGTTCCTCATGTGTGAAGGGGGTTAATGATACCTGTCTGATAGGTTTCTTGGGGGAACTAGAGAGGATTAGATCTGTGCCTGGCACACAGTCAGCACCCAGTATCTGGAGTTTGTTAATGTTATTAATGTCATCTCTGGGAGTCCTTATGCTAATATTTATGAGCTATAATCAATCATCCATGCAGAGAGAAGCACAGAAATTGGGTTATTTTCAATATTGTTCTTTTCTACAACAGGGCCAGCAAACTTTTTCTGTAAAGGGCCATGTGGTAAATATTTTTGACTTTATAGGCTGGGTGGTTTCTGTAGCAGCTACTTAACTCAGAAGCAGCCATGAGCATTATGTAAACAAATGAGAATGGCTGGTGTACCAATAAAACTTTATTTACAGAATTAGGCAGCAGACTGTATTTGGTAAGCGCTTTACTGACTCTTCTTTATGGCTTGGTCACACAAAAGGAAGAAATGTTCTAGCTAGTGGTGAATATACCTGATCTTTTCATTGCAATGTAAGCTCTTTGAAGTCAGGATGCATTAGGAATTGCTCTTTTGTGTTCTCAATTTCCTCAAAATAAGGAACTCAGTAAACGCTTCCCTATTGGGCAACCATAGGGAACTTATCATGGAATGAAAAATAGTAGAATGGTTAAGAGCACAGGGTTCAAAGTCACAAATGCCTGAGTTCAAATTCCAGTGCTTTTGGCCAAGTGAAGTCACTCCTCTGAATCTCAGTTTATAAACTGTAAAAATGGAGATAAACCAAGTGCTTGTTTAATTAGGTTGTTGGAAGAATTTAAGATGATGCATGTAAAATTCTTAGTGAAATGCCCGACAGGTAGAAAATATTTAAGAAGTGTTGGTGGAAGGTGCAGATCCCTTAACCAGAACCAAGATATCCCAGACACTCAATAAGTATCTGCAAGGTGCCATTCATGAAGCCCAAGGGAATATCTCTCTCCCTGGGCCTCAGTTTCCTCATCTGTAAAACAGCAATAAGAAGTGTTAAAGGGGTGTCAGGAAATACTAGTGAAACTGTGGGGAGAACACTTGGTAAATCATGCAGTTTCTCTGCCAATGGAGCTACTTTTACAAGTATCAGTCTCAGTATTTTCCTCTTCCTCCTCCTCCTCATCTCCTTAGCAACCCCCCAGTCCTCAGTTCATGGGCTTTCTCAGGCAAGAATACTAGTAGTAGTAGTGATAGTCGCTCAGTCGTGTCTGACTCTGTGATCCCATAGACTGTAGTCCGCCAGGCTCCTCTGTCCATGGGATTCTCCAGGCAAGAAAAGTGGAGTGGGTTGCCATTCCCTTCTCCAGAGGATCCTCCCAACCTAGGGGTCGAACCCAGGTCTCCTGTATTGTAAGCAGATTCTTTACAATTTGAGCTACAGGGAAGACCTTAGGAATACTGGAGTGGATTACTATTTCCTTCTCCTGTAGATCTTCCCCACCCAGGGATCGAACCCAAGTCTCCTGCAGCTCCTGCATCTGCAGGTGGATTCTTTACCCCTGAGTCACCTGGGAACCCCTAGTCCTCAGCTCTCCCCGCCAATAGTTTTAGATAAGGGTTTATCAACCTTGGCACTACTGACATTTAGACCTGGATAGTTCATTGTCTTGGGAGCTGCCTTGTGCGTTGGACGGTGTATAGCAACATCCCTGGCCCCTCCCAGCTATATACTAGTAGCGTCCCATCTCTTCCTCCACCAGAAAGAAAGAAAGGAAGAAAGACAGTGCTAAGTTGTAGCCTGCCAGGCTCTTCTGTCCATGGGGTTCTCCACCAGTGATTCCCCACCAGTGGTGGTGGGATTCTCCTTCACCAATGGTGGATTCTCCACCAGTGTGACAACCAAAACCATCTGCGCATGCTCAGTCACACATTTGTGTCCAACTCTTTGTGACCCCATGGACTATAGTCCACCAGGCTTCTCTGTTCATGGATTTCCCAGGCAAGAATAGTGGAGTGGGTTGCCATTTCCTATTCCAGGGAATCTTCCCGAGCCAGGGATCGAACCCGCATCTCCTGCATCTCCTTCACTGGCAAACAGACACTTTACCACTGTGCCACCTGGGAAGCTCAGAACTGTTTAGACTTTGATAAATGTCAGAATTGCCCCCCACCCCAGTTAAAACCACTGCATTAGAACAAGGCTGATGGATATAGCAAAGCAAAATTTTAGAGAAAGAGGAAGCCTTTGGAGGTCTCTGGGGCACTCTGTGCTGCAGAAGACACACAGGGAAATGATTACCCTCTCTGCAGAGATACCAATATAGTAAGTGTGACTTGGGCAAATGACTTAATCTCTGTGATCCTCAATTTCTTCCTAAATTGGGGTAAAAATCCCTACACCCCTGAGGTTGTGGCTGAGAACTCAATGGAATAATATAAACAAATTGCTAAGCAGAGTAAGTACCGAATATATCATAACTACTCTTTCTACTGTGTTTTTTGTTGCGGTTGTAACTGATATATTAAAATTCCCTTTGGTCTCTGGAATTTGGAGTTTCTTTTCATCACCCATAGCATAGTCTGCAAACTTGAATGAATGAGCTGGA
Source organism: Neotragus moschatus (assembly GCA_006410615.1). Lineage (NCBI taxonomy): Eukaryota > Metazoa > Chordata > Mammalia > Artiodactyla > Bovidae > Neotragus > Neotragus moschatus. The sequence continues at coordinate 1,540,151 of SJYA01002331.1, forward strand.
TTTGACCTTTAGGCATGTTTTATTTGGCCTGTGATGTGATTTTTAAATGTTTGAATCCATAGCTTACATTTCTTTTTTTTTTTTTTAATAAGTCAACTATACTTTTATTTTATTTTATTTTTACTTTATTTTACTTTACAATATTGTATTGGTCTTGCCATACATCAACATGAATCCGCCATGGGTGTACACGTGTTCCCATCCTGAACTCCCCTCCCACCTCCCTCCCCACGCCATCTCTCTGGGCCATCCCAGTGCACCAGCCCCAAGCATCCTGTATCCTGCATCAAACCTAGACTGGCAATTCATTTCTTATATGATATTATAATTAAAAGGAGAGGCGATAAGCCATAGATTACATTTCTAAGTCAGGAGATATCACCTAAAGTTCCAGATCTGGGGCTTTTCCTGAAAGCATGGGTAATTGGTCTGTGCTGAAACTGCAGACCCACCTGGAGTCTCTACAAGGTGGCTAGAGATGGTGGCTGCCCTCTCCTTTAGATGGGGTATAATCTACTCCCCTAAAACCTCACCAAGTTCATTTCAATTTCCCCTGATGGAGTGTTTCCTCTTGGTGCTTAATAAGTATTTGAGTTTGCAAACCCTGTACCTAGAATTCTTTTTTAAAACCTTAGAGCTGAGGCTGATGATTCTTACCTACGTGTTTCAGCTCCTTACCTAAAGCTGAGCCTCCTTTCCATTCTGAGAGGGAGGCGGTCACTTAAAACTGGGCCTACCTAATCTCATTGTCCCTTTGACCGTCTCACTCTTGACAAGAAGCCAGGCAGGACCACCACCAAACCATCATTTCCATTTGGGGTGTTGTGCAGCTCTGAGGCTCTGGGATCCCATCCTGTCATCTCTTCCCATCTTCCCAACCCACATCCTCCCCCAGTCCTGTCTTCCCCAGCAAAACCAGAACTGGCAGCTTCTCAACAACCGTTTATCAGAAGTGAGGAAATAACAGCTTTTAACCATGGTTCTTATGCTTGAAGACTGTGATCAAATTCCAGACCATTTCCAGAAGTGCCCCTTGGGGCCCAGAGGGAGACGTGGTTTCCATGATAACAAGTCCTTGCTGGCTCCCATCTCCAGTTCCTCAAAGGGAAGCGGATCGTACCTTCCAATGGTGCTGGAGGAAATTTAACTACAAAACCCTGCTAGGAATGACATGTACAGAGACAACTGCACTGCTTCACTGGGGACCTGTAATCCAACATGTTATTGGTAACTGCAGCTCTCAGGGAGAGCCATGTGGTGCCGTTCTCTCCACATCCCTCCTACAGCTTGCCTCAGCCAGAGTGCAAACTGGAGCGTCAGGGGAACCATGGGTGGGAAGAAAGATGCAAGTTCTTTCCAGACAGGCTTATAGCCTCTCCCTCAGACTATCTTGGGTTTTAAGTGCTTTCTTGGGAGTGATAAAACACTGAAAAGACAAAAGAGAAACCAGAAAATTAAACTAGGAAAGGCTGGGGTTGTAAGGAAGATGCTTCATGAGTATAAAATGATAAAATATGCAAATTACTTAGAATTCTTGGGTATGGAGAAAGCACTCCATATTAGTGATAATATTTATCATCATCTGATTGGCTCTGCTTCAGAGGCTGCAATGATAACCATATCAAACATCTATGGAGTCCTTATTCTGATTTATGTCCCTGATATTATTTATTCTCACAGCAATCATACCTGGGTATTGTTATTGCCATTTAGAGATAAACTGAGGCTCAGGCCAGTTAAATAGACTGCTCCAGGCCCACACAACGTGTTAATGGTAGGTGGTAGTTTAGACACTAAGTCATATCTGACTCTTGTGACCCCTGGACTATAGCCCACCAGGCTCCTCTGTCCGTGGGATTTTCCAGGCAAGAATACTGGAGTAGGTTGCCATTTCCTTCTCTAGGGGATCTTCTCAACCTAGGGATCGAACCCAGGTGTCCTGCATTGCAGGCAGATTCTTTACTGACAGAGCCACCAGAGAAGACGCGTTAGTGGTAGTCTCTCTGATTCCACAGTCTGTGACCATATCAGTCACACAACACTGCCCCACCTTATTTGAGAATGAGTGGAGAACAGTGTTTGGTCTAGAGGGAGGAGTAGAGGAGTTTGTAAACTTCTAAAAGCAATGGATATATCTGCCTTTTATTTTATTTTATGCCCACTGTCTACTCCAGAACCAGAAATACAGTAGGTTCTCAACAAATATTTGTTTAATTAATGAAAGAGCAATGATGAATTCAAATAGATGTGCCTCTGTAGGTGGGCTTTCAGGCAAGGGAACAAAATTTTATGTTATAATTCTCTGCTTGATTTTCCTTCTCTCTCTCTGAATTGTGAACACTTGCTTCTGTGATGGTGTCTCTCTTAGTTGGCCAAAACTACCATAACAGCATACCTTAGACTGGGCAGCTCAAACAACAGGAAATTATTTTCTCACCATTCTGGAGGCTGGAAATCTGAGACCAAGGTCAGAACAGTTTTGGTTTCTTCTGGGCCCTCTCTCCTTGGCTTGCAGGTGGCCACCTTCTCACCATGTGTCCACGTGATGGTCTCTCTGCATTCACATGTCCACTGTCTCTCTTGGTCCATGTCTTGACTTTGTCCTCTTATAAGGACACCAGCACACTGGATTAGGGCCAACCTAATGACCCTGTTTTAACCTAATTATCTCTTTGAAGGCCCTATTTCTAAGTACAGTCACATTCTGAGGTTAGAGCTTCAACATAGAAATTTGAAAGAAGATACACTTCATTCCACAGCAGTATCTGTCTTATTTTTGTATCCTTAGAACTTCACAGGGGGTCTAGCACTCAGTTTCCTAAGTGGATTGGATAAATTAAGAAAGGAAGTAATTTTTATGGTGTTGTAGGTCAATTATACTTCTTTTTTTTTTTAATGAAAGAAAAAAGGAAAGAATAGAATATGTAAGGATAAATGGTGGGATGGATAGATGGGTGGGTATATGGATGGATGGATGGATAGATGGATGATGGGTAGATAAATTGGTGGATGGGTGAGTGGGTATCTGGATCTCGTGTGTGATGTTTCACTGAGATGGACAGCCTCCTGCCAACATCTGACTACTAGACTGGGAACTCATGTTTGTACAATATTGTCTTACATTTTGCTTATATATTCCATTTATTGCTCAGCTCTGATCCATGAGGACAGAGGGTTTTCTCTGTCTTGCTTCCTGGAACAAAGCTGGCACCTAGCAGTAAGAATTCTTATTCAATAAGAATCTGGCGAATGAATAAGTGAGTGAATTAATCTTCTCCTGTGACCCCCATCTGGATACTTCCAGACCCAGCAAAAGGCTGCTCTTTTTCTGAGAAGCCTTCCCTGACCACTCAAATTTGTAGCAATCTTGCTACTCAGAGGTGGGAGTGGGTTGGGCTAGCCTCACCAGCTGCTAACCGTGTTTCTTCAGCATTAATATGCCTTGATTCATTGAGTCATATAAGTAGAACAGCTTGTGTAGCTACAAAATTCAGATTCCCTAGCACCACACTCAAGTGAAATGAATCCACAGGTCTGGTGCAAGGCATTGGAATCAGCATTTTGATATGCTTCTCCCAGCATATTCTGAATTACATAGTCCAGGCCTTGAGAAACTGCAAAGTTAAGTATTGGGAACCTGAGATCGTAACTTCTTGAGAATTTAGCCAAATCTTCTGCATTTCTCTATTTTCCTGCAAATAGATAGCTGGTAACTTTCCCTGCATTCATCTTAGAAGGATATACTTTTCCTCTGATAGACATGCATGAACTATCGTTTCTGATTACGTATGCTGGATGGTGGGGAGAGACTTGAGCCACAGTGGGTTTTATGAATCCCAGACCCCTTGGCATTTCTGTTACAAGGTCCCAAATGCCTCTAAGAAGTAGCTAGGAGAACTAGTTCTCAGGACAAAGGTTGCAGGTCCAAGGGCAAAGGTCCTAAGGGCCAACTGATTTATTCCCTTGGTTTATTACCTTCTTTCTTAACCTCTCAATTCTCACCCTGTGCCCATGAGCTTACAACGTGGGTGGCTGTGGTATTATGTTGGAAGGAAGCTAAAGCTGTTGGAGATTAGTGAGTATTTCACTGGGGAAAGAATTTTTTTTCTTGCTTCTTTGTTGGTCTTGTGTTTGGGAGCTGACGAGAAGCTCCTATTTCCCTCTGACTCTTCCCTCATCCCCTCTTTCTCCTCTTCTTCTCTATTTTTTCTTATGTCTCCTCTTCCTCCATCTTCTCCTCATCTCTCTTCTCCATCCAACACCTACCATATAGTTTTCGGAGCATGTTTTTGAGTCTGGCTCTATATCAAGAGTTTTACAACTACTGTTCTTTAGAATCCTTATGACACTCTGGCGCAAGAACAAACCCAAATGCCTAATTGGGATGTTTAGACCCTAGGGAGTGGTGGGAACCATGGCAAACTTATCCTTTGTCAAGGAGGCTGCTGCTACTCATCTCCCTCTGAATGGCCAGGTGGGGTCTTCTGACTTTTTCAGGAAAGGCTATAAATGCAAATATTTGTGTGAAATCTCTTGGTTTTTAAATGCAAGAAACTAATTTATTTTTTTTAATTGCATAAGTAAAACAAACCAAGAGGTTTAATTTTGCCTGTGGACCACCAATCTGTGACCTCTACCATCCACTAGAGGGTAGCTCCCATGGGCCTAGAGCATCATGACACGCATCCACTGACCCCAGATTCTGGGAGTCATATAGATCATTGTCTTCTTGTGTGTTACCCGAGGATTCACAAAGAACTATGGCTACAAAGAAGGAAGGTTCAGATAAATGAAAAAATAATATTTTGTAGAGCTGCTTCCTTGGGTGTAGTAATGGTTAGTCACACGTGGTTATTTATATGTAAATTAATTAAATAAAATGTAAAATTCGACTCTTCAGTCACACTAGACACATTTCATGTGGAAGTTGTTTGTATAGCTACTATATCAGCAGCAGCACATATATAGACCATTTCCATCATCATGAAACATTCTTCTGGACAGTGCTATTGAGAATCTGATTCTGGACTTGACCCTTTTCTCTGTTCTGCTTTCCCCATAACACACCTCTTTGTTGCCTAACCCACCTCTTTGTTGCCTAACCCCCTAGGGCAATCTCAGCCAGTGAAAAGAGAGTTTATCTGAAGAGAGAAAAGAAAATCATTTCATATGTGTTAATGGGGGAAGCTAAGTTGAGCTCACCTTTCTCTCAGTGAATATGTACATCATAGTGCCCTTTCGGAGACTTTTGCCTGTCTCTGATTAGTTCAGAAAAAACTAATTCTTGGAAGGTATTTCAGAACAGAGAGAGGAGCAGCAAGACCTTACAGGAGATGTTTTGAGGGGGTGCCAGCAGTCTACACCTGGGAACTCTATCCTGGTGCTATGTCTCCTCATGCTTCTGCAAGGTCATTAGAGTAAGTTAGTCCAAGTTAGTCCTAGCTCAGTGATGGGAAAGAAAATACATGGAGGTTTTCAGATGCATAAAGGAGGAAAGAGATCTCAGAGGGAATTAGGACAGCTAATAAAATAAGACAAGCTTGAAATTAATGATGATTCAAAAATGCCAGAGTTACCAAATTCCTTTTTGTTTTTTAAGATTCAGTAAGAAAGTGGAAAAGTTGGAACATTTACCCAACATGAAGAAATTGCTAGAATAGTTATCAGCCAAGATGTAATTAGAAAAGACTTGGATGAGTCGAGGCGTCTGCAGGGTTGGCAGAGGGTAAGGGATGGGTATAAAGTGGATCTGCCAAATTGCTCTATGATTCAGGACCTGGGAGGGTGGGAAGCCAGGATGTCAGGGGAGAGGAAAGCCAAAGGAAGAGCTATCTTTGCAGAAAGTTTGCTTAGGACAGCCATCTGGAATCGTGACAGGGAAACTTAATGGAGGATTGGATCGAGCCACATAAAAAGAGAGGAGTGAACCTTTTCAAGGTGGTTCAAAACTAATTGCAAGAGACACGAAAGAGCCAGTCAGATGGAGATCAAAGTGTCAGCTTTATTACCGATAAGAAGCTCTTTTGGAGGACACAGCTTGCTAATACTCTTCTAAATTGAACTTACCCCCAACCCCAACATCAGGCAAAACTGATGGGCAGAGCCTGCTCTGTTTAAGCCCAGAATGCACTTTCTCTGCAGGCAAGCAGCTCCCCCAAGAGAGACTTGCTGAGCATGTTCAGTTCCTTCTTCCAGATGCACCAATCAAGTGGGACAAGAAGCCAGGAGTGTCGCTCTACTGGAAATGCCCTGATAGGGAAACATGAGGCTAGCGACTAAATATTCTCCCTCCCATACTTCCTCCTTCCCCTCCAACACTTCCTTCTTCCCCTCCAACAATATCAACTGGTCTCAAGAAAATGGCACGTTGGTGTTAAGGATATGAGGGAATCAGAATTGCAAAGTCATTAGAATCTGAGGAAAATGTATGGTCTCTCTCTCTCTTTCAGGTTCCTGACACTAGATTTTTACATGGACAGATTTATTGAGACCCTTCAATTTCATGGCACCTTCTCACCCTCTCTGCTTCTGCCTTTTGTGGATTATCACATTGACTTTATGAGTTGGCTTCTGTTATTGTCTCTCCAATTTACTGATAGGAAAACTGAGGCTCAGAGGTGTTAAATGCTTTGTCTAAGTTCACTCAGCTGGTAAATGGAGGAGCTGGGATTTGAACCCAGGTCTGTGCCCTTACCCACTCATCTCTATTACTGCCCCAGGACAGGTGGAAAGCCTGACTGGCCCAGCCTCTGTGTTTCCATACCAGACTGTGAATGGAATGTGTGGATCCACAGGCTTGGAGAGACTTGCCCTGTCTGGCAGAAACCAAAACACTCTCCCTTTGTTGTTGTTCAGTTGCTAAGTCATGTCCGACTCTGCAACCCCATGGACTGCAGCACGCCATGCTCCTCTGTCCTTCACTATTTCTCAGAGTTTTCTCAGATTCATGTCCATTGTCTGCCACCTCTTTCCCCTTTTGCCTTCAGTCTTTCCCAGCATCAGGGTCTTTTCCTTGGAACCACCTATCAGCTGTGGAGCAGTCAGTCGGTGATTGAGAAAGTGTCTCTTGAGCAACACAGTGTGTGTGTGTGTGTGTGTGTGTGTGTGTGTGTGTGTGTGTGTGTGTGTGTGTGTGCTGTCACTCAGTCCTATCCGACTCTATGTGACCCTATGGACTGTAGCCCTCCAGGCTCCTCTGTCCATGGGATTTCCCAGGCAAGAATACTGGAGTGGGTTGCCATTTTCTTCTCCAACGGATCTTCCCAACCCAGGGATTGAACCCATGTCTCTTGCATTGTCAGGCAGATTCTTTTACCACTGTGCCACCTAGAAAGCCCAACATGGATCAATGTTCAAATTCCAGTTCAGCCAGTGACTTGCTCTGGGACCTTGAGCCAGTCACTTCTACTCCCTGAGCCTCAGTTTCCTCACCTGTAAAGGAGATTTTTCCACTTCATGGGAATGTTATAGGAATTCATTAGGTACTGAATATTAAAACTTAACACTGAAAGTTAAATCATATTGTTCTTTTTGTTATAGAAGAGTCAGAACAGGAAGTGCTAAATTTTTCACCATTTACCCAATTATGACAATCCTTTGCATGCCACTGTATCTTTGTCCATGGTGTTCCTTTTGCCTGGAATGCTTTCCCTCCCGTCTACGTAACTCTTGCAGTTTGATGGCCTCCTACTTGTGCTTCAACACCTAGCTCAACGTTCACCTCTTTTGGAGCCTTCTGAGAGTCTCCTAAGCAGAATGACATCTCAATTAGGTCCCTCTTCCCTTCCCTATTAGGGCTTTTAAATAAAATGGCAGCTCAAGGATCTGATAACCTGTCTCTCTTCCCAACTCCCAACAAGGTTAGAGCTTCTCAAACTGAGAGAGCTATGCCTGAGTCATCAAACTGTCCCTCATTTAACAAGGATGCCATGTTAAATGCTCCACAAATGTTTGAGCAAATGAACGCTTATCATCATAGCTATCTGATGCTGCTTAACGATTCACGCTCTTATAAACAACGTACTTATTGTCTCAATTTCCATGATTCAGAAGTCTGGCACGGATTAGCTGGGTTCTCTGACTGACTGTGTCACAAGGCTGCCATGAAAGTGTGGCCCTGGGCTGCAGTCATCTGTCATCAGAAGACTCAACTGGGAAGGATCCACTTCCACATTCACTCATGCCATTGTTGGAGGAATGTTTCTTGCAAATTGTTGAACTGAGACTTCACTTCTTCATGAGCTGTTGGCCAGAGGCTTCTTTTGATCCTTTGCCATGTGGGCCTCTCCGTAGAGCATCTCACAGCATGGAACTGTCTTCATTAGAGGGAGCAAGAGAGAGGACAAGAAAGAGTGCCAGCAAGAGTGTAGTAACAAGAGAGTCTTCTGTTAGCTAATGAAGGGGGTGACATACCATTACCTTCACTGTGTTTTGTTCACTAGAAGCAAGCCACTAGGTACAGCCCACACTAAGGAGAGTGGGATTACACAAGGCTGCAAATATCAGGAGGAAGAGAGCATAGGAAGCCATGTCAGCAGCTGCCTACCATACTTAACAAGGCAAAGGGGAGCAGAAGGGAGCAAAAAGAAGAGAATGAAATGCTGAAAGGAAAGGATGAGGAGGCGAAGGCGAAGAAGAAATAAGAATAAAGATGACAATGGAGGGGGTGGAGTCGGTCATCAAAAACTGATTGGACGTCTGTTGTGTTTCCTGTAAGATAATACAAGAGACATGTGGGCTGTGATGTGATTCCTTCCTATGGGTGCTTTTCAAGACGGGGAGATGAAACACCCACGTAAGGGATGACTACATAGTAACTCAGGGTCATCTGTGGGATGGGCTACATGGTTCATCAGACCCTAGTATTATGAAATTGAGATGAAGATGAACTCACTGGATCTGGTATGCTGGGCAAGGTGGGGCTCAAGCTGGGGCTTGCAACACGGTTAAACTTGGGATATGGAAGTAGCATGAGGAATGATATAGGAACAAACTCAGATATGAGAAAGTGAAAGTGAAGTTGCTCAGTCATGTCTGACTCTTTGCGACTACAGCTCCTCCATCCATGGGATTTTCCAGGCAAGAGTACTAGAGTGAGTTGCCATTTCCTTCTCCAGGGGTCTTCCTGACGCAAGGAGCAAACCCAGCACTCCTGCATTTCGGGCAGATGCCTTACCCTCTGAGGCACCAGGGAAGATTCAGATATGAGGACTCATAAATAAATAAATAAATAAATAAAAAGGACTCAATAATAAATAATAAATAAATTAAAAGGATTCAAAATACCTGCTGTGGGGGATTCTAGGAGGGCATTAGTGGGAGATGAGATTATGGAAGCAAATGGAGACCAGATCTTGAAGGTTCCTGAGAGTTTTTAGTTCCATTGGGTGAACAGGTGGGAGTCTTTGAAGGTGGCTGGTAGGAGGCTGTGTAAATGAGATTAAACACAGAAGTCTGGAATTAGAAACGCTGGCTTTCCAGGCCTCAGCTCTGTCGCTTACAGCTGTGAGAACCTCCTGGGGCAAGTGATTTACATTCATGAGCCTCAGTTTCTTCATCTGTAACATGATAACATCTTCTCCATGAGCTTGTGAAGATGAAATAAAATAATGCTATAAAGTGTTAATGTAATGCCTACCATATAGTGAGCCCATCTTGAGTAGTTAAATAGTTGCTATTATTATTTCTGAGTTGGGGGTGGGAGACGTGATTACCCTCAGAGATGGAGAAATTTAAAACATCCAAGTCTTCCTCTTATTAGCAAAACATTCATCTGGCCTTTTCCCTTGTCTCTTCCTGGTTGTGGACCCTGACAGATGAGCAATGGGAACCTAAAAAGTGACAGATGTGTCCAACTAGGACAGGACAAAGAGGGGAAGGATACAAAGGAATGACCAAACAATGCCTGGAATCATGGTCAATGGAGCTACAGGGGTTTAAGGAACTGTCGTTACAGAAATGTAACTCTGAGGCCAAGTCAAGGGCAAGTTCCCAGAATTTGCATGGAAGCCCTGGTACAGCTGTTCTCATTCAGAGGGAGAGGCCTGACTTGGATTCCAATGGCAGGAGCGTCCTTGGAGGTCAGTGGAATGGACATCCCTCCTTGTATTGTATTGTTGTTATTCTTTGAAGGAGGTTGTTGACCTGAGCAGTTGTGGGAGGGACCATTGGGAAGGACCTCAGACTTGAGTGAATGAAGATGCTGATCTCTGGGGTGGTGGGGTTGACCTAAGTGAGTGAGGAAGTAGGGGAAGTTTGTTTGCTTTTTTCATCTACTGTTTTGCTCCTCCAAACTCCTTTTGGCCTTTCTATTGAGATAAAATGTACCCTCCAGGGTTGAGTCTCATGCTGTATTAATGTAGTAGTTCCTCCTCTCCACTTCTTCCCATCAACCCTTACCGGTCCAGGGTTATATTCCCTCAGTAGCCCAGCTAACATTCTTTCTTCCCACTCTATTGTCTCATAAAGTGTTAATACTCAGACTTTCAAATTTCAAGTACTAGTACATTTCCAATGTTGAAACTTCCTTGTTGGGATAGAGATATAGATTTATTAATATCTCAGCATGGAGGTTGCTCACTCTCTATTTTGTCAAATAAATATCTTAAACAAACTTACTCTATAAATGACATTTTTTTTCAACCCCAAAGAAGAAAGAATAGTCTCAAGTAAGGGCAATCCATTGAATGGGACAATTTCAGCTTTTTGAGAAACTTTCCCTACACTGACTTTATTTTTTTGTGATTGTACTATGATTTGAAAACTGTGGTCAGGGGTAATTTATGCTAAGGTGTTAATGGTTTCATAACATGTTCATTTTGGAAATATCAAGTGTCTCCTATGTGTTAACCCTTATGCTATTACGCTGGACATGTGGAGATGAAGGAAACTTGGTATCTGATGTCAATAAAAATTCAGTCTTGATTGGGAAACATTTGTGAACAATGATGCTGATTCCAGGGCTTCCCTGAGAGCTCAGTTGGTCAAGGATCTGCCTGCAATGCAGGAGACCCTGTTTCAATTCCTGGTCGGGAAGATCCGCTAGAGAAGGAATAGGCTATCCACTGCAGTATTCTTGGACTTTCCTGGTGGCTCAGCTGGTAAAAAAAATCTGCCTGCAATGTGGGAGACCTGGGTTCGATCCCTGGGTTGGGAAGATCCCCTGGAGAAGGGAAAGGCCACCCACTCCAGCATTCTGGCCTGGAGAACTCCATGTACTATACAGTCCATGGAGTCGCTAAGAGCTGGAAACTACTGAGCCACTTTCACTTTCACGCTGATTCCAATTCAGTGCCTCTGAGCATGTGGCGCTGAGCTATAGCAGTTTAGACAAAAAGGTATCTGAGCTGAAGAGCAGGATGGAGAAAATTTCGTAGGGGAAGAGGAATTCAAGAAAAGAACTGCCTGCTGGAAAGATAGAGAGCTGTGTTTCTAAGGGCTTCCATTTATCTGAGAGCTGTAGGTCACTCAGTGCTTTGATGTCACCCAGTTTTAATCATAATTCTGGAAGGCAGATATTACAATTCCCATTTTACCATAAAGGAAATTTCATTAGGGAAAGTCACATGCTGGAGGTCACAAGTGAAAGGCAGACATGGGGTTTGAATCTAGCCCTGCCTGACATCAAAACCCATGGGTTTTCATGTACACCTGAGATGGAAAAAAATAAAAAATTTAAAATTTAAAATAAAATAAAATTCTAGTTTAAAAATGNAAAAAAAATCTGCCTGCAATGTGGGAGACCTGGGTTCGATCCCTGGGTTGGGAAGATCCCCTGGAGAAGGGAAAGGCCACCCACTCCAGCATTCTGGCCTGGAGAACTCCATGTACTATACAGTCCATGGAGTCGCTAAGAGCTGGAAACTACTGAGCCACTTTCACTTTCACGCTGATTCCAATTCAGTGCCTCTGAGCATGTGGCGCTGAGCTATAGCAGTTTAGACAAAAAGGTATCTGAGCTGAAGAGCAGGATGGAGAAAATTTCGTAGGGGAAGAGGAATTCAAGAAAAGAACTGCCTGCTGGAAAGATAGAGAGCTGTGTTTCTAAGGGCTTCCATTTATCTGAGAGCTGTAGGTCACTCAGTGCTTTGATGTCACCCAGTTTTAATCATAATTCTGGAAGGCAGATATTACAATTCCCATTTTACCATAAAGGAAATTTCATTAGGGAAAGTCACATGCTGGAGGTCACAAGTGAAAGGCAGACATGGGGTTTGAATCTAGCCCTGCCTGACATCAAAACCCATGGGTTTTCATGTACACCTGAGATGGAAAAAAATAAAAAATTTAAAATTTAAAATAAAATAAAATTCTAGTTTAAAAATGAAAAAAAAAAAAAAAAACAACCCATGAGTTTAACCACCGCAAAACCTTCCTTAGAAAGCCTTCAGTGGCCCTAGGACTCTTATCCATACTCTCAATTCTGCTCAGAAGGAGATGAGAAGAAAATGCAGCCTGGGGTTAGATTGTCAGTAGCTAAGGCTGCCAAAGCAAAAACAATACCCGGCTGTGGATGTGACTGGTGATAGAAGCAAGGTCCGATGCTGTAAAGAGCAATATTGCATAGGAACCTGGAATATCAGGTCCATGAATCAAGGCAAATTGGAAGTGGTCAAACAACAAAGGGCAAGGCTGAACATCGACATTCTAGGANGATGGCATCACTGACTCGATGGGCGTGAGTCTGAGTGAACTCCAGGAGTTGGTGATGGACAGGGAGGCGATTCATGGGGTCGCAAAGAGTCGGACACGACTGAGCAACTGAACTGAACTGAACCACAATGAATGAGCGTTATTTGAAACTCAATTCAAACCAACCAACCAACCAACAAACAAACAAAAAACACTTAAAAGGCAGTGGGGGAAAAGTAGACATTGACTGGATATTTGATGATATTAAGGAATTATTGTTAATTTTGTCTAGTGTGATAATGATATGGCCATTATGCTTTTTTTAAAAAGACAATTCTTATCTTTTTGAGATACATCCTGCAATATTTACAACTGGCTAGAATAATACAATGTCTTGTATATACTTCAAAATAATTTAGGAGTGTGGAAAGAGGGCCAGAATAGGATTAAAAAAAGCAACTATGTGTTGATAATTATTGAACTTAGAAATGGGTACACAGGAGCTCATTATGCTAGCCTCTTTATTTTTGAATATGTTCGAAATTTCTATAGTAAGAAGTTGGTTAAAAGTGACTCATCTCTTTACCTAATAAATGTCCTTAAAGCAGACATTTTAGAAATGAAAAACTAGTGTCGCATGTCAATAATGGAAGATAACTACAAAAATAAATTCAGTGAAAACAGAGCAGTATTATCAAATGCTAATTGCCCATGCTTCTGGATCTGAAGTCATTTTTTCACTGTTGAAATTAAGTCCTAAGAGATGTGTTCAAGATATTTTCAGAAAATCAAACTATGGAGATTTACTTCTGGAGGTAACCTAATGACTAGGAAGACGAGTGATAAAAGGAATACTTTCTCACCATATATAACCATGTGCTCTGATGTTATTTAGTACTCCATCTGCCTGGGTATCACCTACAACCTTCTGAGGGATGGTGCCACCAGGGTTCCAAGGAATCCTACTTTGAAAAATACAATATCATTGGCTTTTAAAACTGGGCAGAATAATAGCAATTCTCTCATTTCATTGCATTGAGTGTATTCCTCCATCATTAACTTCCATTTTTTCCTTCCATTCTTCCATCACTGTGTTCTCCGGTCTTCAGCCTCTTCTTTGTGTGTACCAATATGTGGTCTTTCCACACACTGAACCCTCTTCCCATTCTGAAAGTCAGTTTCCAAATCAAAATTCAGACATGATAGTTCCTTTCTTATAGAGTTGTTAACAAGGATTAAATGAGAAGCTTCTTTTTATTGAAGTACATAGTTGATTTACAGTATGTTAGTCCTAGTGTACAGCATAGTGACTCAGATATTTATATTCTCTTTTTCATTCTCTTTCATCTGGTTATTACAAGGTATTGAACATAGTTCCCTGGGCTATACAGTAGGACCTTGTTATTTATCTATTTTATATATAGTAGTTTGTATTTGCTATATCCCAAACTCCTAATGTATCCCTCCTCCTCTTTCCCCTTTGCTAACAATAAATTTGTTTTTTATATCTGTTAGTCTGTTTCTGTTTTGTAAATAAGTTCATTTATATCATATTTTAGGTTCTACGTGTGAGTGATATTATATGATACTTGTCTTTCTCTTTCTGATTTGCTTTCACTTAGTGTGATAATATCTCAGTCCATCCATGTTGCTGAAAATGGCATTATTTCATCCTTTTCATGGCTGATTAGTATTCCAGTGTGTGTGTGTGTGTGTGTGTATACACAATGGGGATATATATATACACATATACACCACATCTTTATCCATCATCTGTCAATGAACATTAAGGCTGTTGTAAATAGTGCTGCTCTGAACTTGGGATGCATGTAACTTTTCAGATTAGAGTCTTTTCCTGATCTATACCCAGGAGTAATATTGCTAGATCATATAACAACTCTGCTTTTAATTTTTTGAGGACCCCTATGATGTTTTGCATAGTGGCAGTACCAATTTAGATTCCTACCAAGAATGTGGGAGCATTCCCTTTTCTCCACACCCTCTCCAGCATTTATTGTTTGTAGACTTTTTGATGATGATCATTTCCCTGTTGGTTCAGTGGTAAAGAACCCACCTGCCAATGTAGGAGACATAGGTTCAGTCCCTGGGTCAGGAAGATCCTCTGGAGAAGGAAATGGTAATCCACCCCAGTATTCTTGCCTGGGAAATCCCATGAACAGAAGGAACCTGGTGGGCTACTCTGGAGGAGCTGCAAAAGAGTCAGATATGAATTAGCGACCAAACAACAACAATTCTGACTGGTGTGAAGTGATACCTCGTTGTAGTTTTGATTTGCATTTGTCTAATAGTGAAGTTGCGGAGAAGGCAATGGNGCCTGGGAAATCCCATGAACAGAAGGAACCTGGTGGGCTACTCTGGAGGAGCTGCAAAAGAGTCAGATATGAATTAGCGACCAAACAACAACAATTCTGACTGGTGTGAAGTGATACCTCGTTGTAGTTTTGATTTGCATTTGTCTAATAGTGAAGTTGCGGAGAAGGCAATGGCACCTCACTCCAGTACTCTTGCCTGGAAAATCCCATGGATGGAGGAGCCTGGTAGGCTGCAGTCCATGGGGTCGCGAAGAGTCCGACACGACTGAGTGACTTCACTTTCACTTTTCACTTTCATGCATTGGAGAAGGAGGTGGCAACCTACTCCAGTGTTCTTGCCTGGAGAATCCCAGAGACGGGGGAGCCTGATGGGCTGCCGTCTATGGGGTCTCACAGAGTCAGACACGACTGAAGCGACTTAGCAGCAGCAGCAGCAATAGTGAAGTTGAGCATCTTTTTTATGTGCCTGTTGGCCATCTGGATGTCTTCTTTGGAGAAACATCTATCTAAGTCTCTACCCTAAATGAGATAATGTTTATGAAAGGTTTAACACAAATGGTGACTAGAACATAAAACATAGTAACACTTATGCAATACATGCAGTTATTATCTAGGACAGTCTATTGTCTCTTGGGGAACTATGCAGTCAGGGGAGGAGGATTCTTGGTTTATTCTGTTAGTCCAGGAGCGTTTGGAGCAGTATATTTCCATAGTCTAGAAGAGAAATGGATAAAAAACAGTGAATGCTGTATTCAAATTAGACATAAGATAGAGCTTCCAAGAAGTGAGGATTAGTAAGCCCAGACTAGTAAAATCATTTTTTTCTCCCCAAAAGTCTATATGAAGAAATACAGTATCTTGTAATTTAAATAGTTTAGTATGATCCTTTTTAAAGGCACAAAGACAGATGAATTGGGCTCATTATCATATTTCCCATTATCTAAGTAATTATTTGAATCATTCATTGTTCACTGGACTTTTGGAAATGGGTATAGACTGTCAGGTACCCTGATGTCTCTTGATGATGGTAGGTAATGATTAGCCATATTATACTCAGAAAATTTATGGATAAAGAAAGTAAGGGGTTTACCCCAATAACACAATAGTGTCAGTTAGGCAGAGTTTGAACTGCTTTAGGAGCATACCTATTTCTCTGACCTAGTGATGCTGCCTTTTTGGATCATCCGAGAGAAGGATGTATAAGAATCTCTGTAGTTCTTGCTCCAGAGTGCCTGAGTTTGCAAATCCTAGAATCATTTCTCCCTGATCTCCCATTTTTCTAATGAAAGAGCAATACTGTTCAGGTAAAAAAAAGCACTCTCTAGAAATGGTTAGCAAATTGATTTTAATTGGAGTCCCAACTCTAACCAATTAGTGGTGGGATTTGAACCCAGGAAGTCTGGCTGTGAGGCTCAAGAATTTATCATCCAGCACTCCCAACTTAGAAAACTCAACACTGTGTGCTTCTAAGTATGTGACTCTTTTGGTATCTGACAGTTTTCACACTGTGTCACCATGGGGTACCTGTATCCCAAGATTCTCCTAGCCCCCAAGCAAAACCAGAGTCTGTATTCTGTTTTTCAAGCGCTAAGTTGTGTCCAGCACTTTGCGACCCCACAAATTGCAGCATGCCAGGCTTCCCTGTCTTTCACTATCTTCCAGAGTTTGCTCAAAGGAGAAGGCGATGGCACCCTACTCCAGTACTCCTGCCTGGAAAATCCCATGGATGGAGGAGCCTGGAAGGCTGCAGTCCATGGAGTCGCTGAGGGTTGGACAAGACTCAGCGACTTCACTTTCACTTTTCACTTTCATGCATTGGAGAAGGAAATGGCAACCCACTCCAGTGTTCTTGCCTAGAGAATCCCAGGGACAGGGGAGCCTGGTGGGCTGCCGTCTATGGAGTCACACAGAGTCGGACACAACTGAAGTGACTTAGCAGCAGCAGCAGCATATTCATTGAGTCAGTGATGCCACTGTATTTTGTACAGACTCCCTTTGCTCATATCAAATCACCTGGGGCAAGTCACTTGACCATCCTACATCTCAGCTTCATCACCTTTAAAATGCAATAATAATAGCTTCCCCTCCCACATTACCTGGCTGCTATTCATGTACAAAAGAGACAATATTGTACAAAATCGGAACTTTATCAATATTCTAAGGAATTAGAACAGGAATAGGCTGGGAAATGTTGATTTTTCGTATGGGGGCTAGGACCTCATCTACCTCTTCCCTGTGAGTGATTCAATTCAGACCCCCAATGTCATGACTAAGGATGGTCTCAAGTATCTCAGACTACTTAAGGAGCCAGTTCTCAACGGCATTTCAAATGACATCAACTTCAGAGTGGGAAATAGTACCTGAGAGTGATCAGTAAGTGGGAAATCTGAGGCAGGAGGGAGGGAAGGGAACATATCTGAGCCTAGCCTTCCCTTTCCTTCATCTCCAAGCTCCCCAGCCCCTACCTCCACCTGCTGGCAGGGCAACCCAGTTTAAGTAGGCAGCAAATGCATCTCTAGTTGTTGACCAGAAGGGGTCACTGCAGAGTGAGCAGTGCTCTCAGGCACTGTCACGAGCAGGCAGGCAAATAATCCAAATCCAAATCCAAATGCAGATACATTTCTGGAAGGATACTCGGTCACTTCAGAGTTCGCACTGCCTTCTGCCTACCCTTTCTCTCATATTCTCCTCCTATTCTCTTTTAAAGAATTTCAGAAGTTCACAATGGTGCCCTGGTCCCTTGGGTCCCTATGGCTATCACCATCAGCAAGAAGTTTATTCCCACGTCCAAGACGCACTGGGAGGAGCTGGGAGGTCTTTAAGACTTGGCAAAGCCTCCTTCCAGGAATATGAGGTCTGGGGAGTGGGAGTAACAACTAGATAAAAGGACTCCAAGGGAGAGGTGGGGTAAGGGGGGTCCCGCGTGTCTTTCTTATTGAAAACCCTGGGGATGAAGGACAGAAATTCTGCCCAGATCCTCTGCCTCTAGGTCTTATTGTGATTCTAAACTTCCACTTTCTGGGACTAGGGTTGGACTGGGAGGGGGTAGAAGATGGAGAGAGAGACAGAAAAGTAACTATCCCCCTATAATCCTCTGATTTTCCCCTCAGATCCCTCCCCNTTAAATAGTTTAGTATGATCCTTTTTAAAGGCACAAAGACAGATGAATTGGGCTCATTATCATATTTCCCATTATCTAAGTAATTATTTGAATCATTCATTGTTCACTGGACTTTTGGAAATGGGTATAGACTGTCAGGTACCCTGATGTCTCTTGATGATGGTAGGTAATGATTAGCCATATTATACTCAGAAAATTTATGGATAAAGAAAGTAAGGGGTTTACCCCAATAACACAATAGTGTCAGTTAGGCAGAGTTTGAACTGCTTTAGGAGCATACCTATTTCTCTGACCTAGTGATGCTGCCTTTTTGGATCATCCGAGAGAAGGATGTATAAGAATCTCTGTAGTTCTTGCTCCAGAGTGCCTGAGTTTGCAAATCCTAGAATCATTTCTCCCTGATCTCCCATTTTTCTAATGAAAGAGCAATACTGTTCAGGTAAAAAAAAGCACTCTCTAGAAATGGTTAGCAAATTGATTTTAATTGGAGTCCCAACTCTAACCAATTAGTGGTGGGATTTGAACCCAGGAAGTCTGGCTGTGAGGCTCAAGAATTTATCATCCAGCACTCCCAACTTAGAAAACTCAACACTGTGTGCTTCTAAGTATGTGACTCTTTTGGTATCTGACAGTTTTCACACTGTGTCACCATGGGGTACCTGTATCCCAAGATTCTCCTAGCCCCCAAGCAAAACCAGAGTCTGTATTCTGTTTTTCAAGCGCTAAGTTGTGTCCAGCACTTTGCGACCCCACAAATTGCAGCATGCCAGGCTTCCCTGTCTTTCACTATCTTCCAGAGTTTGCTCAAAGGAGAAGGCGATGGCACCCTACTCCAGTACTCCTGCCTGGAAAATCCCATGGATGGAGGAGCCTGGAAGGCTGCAGTCCATGGAGTCGCTGAGGGTTGGACAAGACTCAGCGACTTCACTTTCACTTTTCACTTTCATGCATTGGAGAAGGAAATGGCAACCCACTCCAGTGTTCTTGCCTAGAGAATCCCAGGGACAGGGGAGCCTGGTGGGCTGCCGTCTATGGAGTCACACAGAGTCGGACACAACTGAAGTGACTTAGCAGCAGCAGCAGCATATTCATTGAGTCAGTGATGCCACTGTATTTTGTACAGACTCCCTTTGCTCATATCAAATCACCTGGGGCAAGTCACTTGACCATCCTACATCTCAGCTTCATCACCTTTAAAATGCAATAATAATAGCTTCCCCTCCCACATTACCTGGCTGCTATTCATGTACAAAAGAGACAATATTGTACAAAATCGGAACTTTATCAATATTCTAAGGAATTAGAACAGGAATAGGCTGGGAAATGTTGATTTTTCGTATGGGGGCTAGGACCTCATCTACCTCTTCCCTGTGAGTGATTCAATTCAGACCCCCAATGTCATGACTAAGGATGGTCTCAAGTATCTCAGACTACTTAAGGAGCCAGTTCTCAACGGCATTTCAAATGACATCAACTTCAGAGTGGGAAATAGTACCTGAGAGTGATCAGTAAGTGGGAAATCTGAGGCAGGAGGGAGGGAAGGGAACATATCTGAGCCTAGCCTTCCCTTTCCTTCATCTCCAAGCTCCCCAGCCCCTACCTCCACCTGCTGGCAGGGCAACCCAGTTTAAGTAGGCAGCAAATGCATCTCTAGTTGTTGACCAGAAGGGGTCACTGCAGAGTGAGCAGTGCTCTCAGGCACTGTCACGAGCAGGCAGGCAAATAATCCAAATCCAAATCCAAATGCAGATACATTTCTGGAAGGATACTCGGTCACTTCAGAGTTCGCACTGCCTTCTGCCTACCCTTTCTCTCATATTCTCCTCCTATTCTCTTTTAAAGAATTTCAGAAGTTCACAATGGTGCCCTGGTCCCTTGGGTCCCTATGGCTATCACCATCAGCAAGAAGTTTATTCCCACGTCCAAGACGCACTGGGAGGAGCTGGGAGGTCTTTAAGACTTGGCAAAGCCTCCTTCCAGGAATATGAGGTCTGGGGAGTGGGAGTAACAACTAGATAAAAGGACTCCAAGGGAGAGGTGGGGTAAGGGGGGTCCCGCGTGTCTTTCTTATTGAAAACCCTGGGGATGAAGGACAGAAATTCTGCCCAGATCCTCTGCCTCTAGGTCTTATTGTGATTCTAAACTTCCACTTTCTGGGACTAGGGTTGGACTGGGAGGGGGTAGAAGATGGAGAGAGAGACAGAAAAGTAACTATCCCCCTATAATCCTCTGATTTTCCCCTCAGATCCCTCCCCCAAGACCTTTCTTCTCCAAATGGGACTCCTCTCCTGAGCCGTGCAGTATTAAGAAAAAGTGGCTGCTGCAGAGTTCCCCAGGACTGGATGGGATGAGGCGGGTGGGGCACTCCTTCCTTTGGACGAGTTTGGCGGCGGGACGTTGGGCTGGCTGGCTGTGAGGCACAAAGAGACTTCCCTTAGAGCCGCATGCACAGATGTAAGGCTGCACCCCCTCTGCGGGCGGGGCCGGCTCGGCAGATGGCGAGAGGCCGAACTGGTGACGGATTGTCCATCAGATGGCACTTTCTGGGTGGTGAGGATCTCGCTTGGCACCCAGGCTCAAAGAGGAATTCAGAAGACTCCACCCCTACCCCTTTGCTGCTGTAGACAGTCCCTCTCCGAAGTGAGGCGGGGTGCGGGGGTGCAGGTTGACTTGGGTGGGTTGATTTTTTCTACCTCCCTCAACAGAGGATCTTCTACAGGACTTGCGAAGGGGTTGGATAGGGAGGTGGCCCGGCCCAGAGGGCACGCAAGAAAGGGTTGGGGGAAAGTCCGCAATGGTGGGGGAGGCGAGGGAGCTGGAAAGCAAGCTCTCACGCCTGGTTCAGTTCGGGTGCCGGGATTGCTTTTCTCAGGGGTCAGCGCTGCAACTCCATAGCCGCGGGGCCCTGGTGACAGGCTCACGCCCCGCCCTTTCTCCACCCTAGACCTGCGGGCTTTTGTTATGCAGATGGCGGCAGGAGGCTGAGATAGAGGAGGAGGGAGTGGGTGGGGAGGAGGAGAGGCGGAGAGGGGGAGGAAAGTGCAGCTCGCGCGACCAGCCTCCTCTTCCAACGTCACATTGTGAGAGAGACAAAACCCGGGCGCGCCGGAGCTCACACGCGCACGCACACACAGACGACCCCGGCGCCTCTTCTCTCCGGCGCTGCTGAGAAAGCCAGTCCTCCCTTCCTTTCCTGGGGTGCGGAGGCTCCGCCAGTCAGAGCGCAGCCCAGAGCTGACCCAGAAAACGAAGAGAACGGGCGGACAAGCCTTCTTTCTCCCCTGCTGGCCCGGGCTGAGTCGCCCCATCCCCCGCCCTGAACCCCTGTCCTTCGCACCCCACCCTCCTCGGTTTCAGACGGACAGGGACCGAGCCCGGTGGGCCCCCTTTTGGAATCCACGTTTCAGCACTTCGGACAGCGCCCAGGAGCCCCGGGCCCTTTGGGTTAGCTATGGCGAGCGTTCAGCAAGGAGAGAAACAGCTTTTTGAGAAGTTCTGGCGAGGAACCTTTAAAGCCGTGGCCACTCCGCGTCCAGAGAGCATCATTGTCGCCAGTATCACGGCCCGCAAGCCGCTGCCAAGGTAATGACCTCGTGCTTAAGAGGGGAGACCCTGGCAGTCCCCTTTTCTGGCCTGTTGCCCCAAGCCCTGAGGGGTGGATGCAGTCAGCTGGACCAGGACGCCTGTCTTTTCCCATCACTACTCTGTATCTCCCGCTGGAACATGGGAACTAATTGCTTGTGTGAGGTGGAAGCTGTTGAGAAGGGACAGAGAGTCTTTAGGGGGAGCAATGCTCAACCGGCTGACCTGGCAGCTGCTGTTTGAGAGGGTTTTGCTGTCTTTGGGTGGATTGTGGTAGTGGGAGATGACTTGACTGAGAAACTTTTCTTGGTGTCACAGAGCTCCGAGGACAGGGGGTGAACAAATGGTGGAATTGAGGCAGTCAGGAGTGCTGTACAAGAAAAGATGAAGACTGAACTAGCTCAAGCCTTGTTCAGATACAGCGGCACATTTCTATACTCAGCTCAGAAACTAGGGAGCTCTGAATGTTTTGACAAAAGCCCATATGCTCTTCCCTCAGATACACCCTAAACAGCACCCTCCTCTTTGCCTTTCTGGCTATTGCTGCTGCTGAATTATCTAGTCTCCAGCACCCAAAACCAGGACTCTGGGCTCAGGAGTCAGGGAGGAGCTCCCAAGATCATGAAGATGATCTCAGAAGAGTTTAATCTGTTTTTTCAAAAAGAATCTGATTGCTTTGAACTCAGGCAAACGAGCCAGTCCTTATGTGGCGGTAGAGTAGTGTGATGGAGGGAGGATGAGGGAAGAAATGAAACAAGAGCAGAAAGAGTGTGAAGAAGATGTGGGGCGAAACAGAGAGGAGGTTGCATGCAACGGAAGCATTCCGAGACAGAGAAAACCCAATTCTTTTCATAAATCATTCAGTTTAGAGGAGTTTGGGAATGAAAGGAAGAAGGCTGTGCCCTCTGTCAGGAAAAACCAAGGCTATATGAAAACTCATCTTTTGCTGGTGTTGGATGAGTGGTTGGGTGAGAGAAAAAGAAAGAAGTGGTCCAGGGAAGACCACTTAGAGGATTTATGAATCCTGGCAGGCTTCATTTGGGAGTAGATTGAAAACATGTCTGGGAAAGGGCTTCAGACAGAATGTCTGCGCTGGCACAGTTGCATCTGAACTTTCCAGTGGGTGTACGGTGGAGGACCAACGGGGAGTCATATCTTAAGAATCAAACTCAGACTGGAGAACTTTTCATAATCTGATAGGGCCCTGGCTCATACAGGTCTTTAGAAAAATGGGTGTCCCGTGTTGGGGAAGGGTGGACTGGAAACATGACAGGCCAGCAGGAGGTAGCAGGCTGTAAGTGGCAGCAGCAGCCAGTATTTGTGTCTGGGATAAGGGGATATCCTGACACAGGCTGGAGAAGAGGAACAATAACACCGGGTACCACCAAAAGCTGATGGTACTCTGCTTAGAAGGAGGTCCTTTGTAGAGACCTTTGACGTCAGTGGTTTTATCTTCCTGGGTTTCTGCCATCCAGTCCACCTTCGGAGTGCACCTACTGTTAGCAAATCAGTGCTGCGTTGGCCACAGAATATGCCCTTGTTAGAGGGACTACAGGAAATTTCACTGGAAACTAGAAGTGTGGCAGTTGGTCCAGAGTCTTCCGTATTTCAGGGGTGCAGGGGGACAGCAGATTCCTGGCGGTATTTTAATTCAGATAAACATACCTTATGTCCACCTTGCTTGGTACCTTCACCTTTTGTCTGTCAGTCGGTTACTATCATGCCTTTTTTCCCTAGTCATACTCTCAATCATATTAATTGCTCACAAGGTTTCCCAACCGTCATGCTTTCTGAGGCTTTGTGCAGATCCTAATTTAATTCATATGAAACTCTTACAATAGCCAACCCTCCCTACCCAGGTATCATTTCACTCCTGGTGTCTTTTAATGTCCCTAGTCTCCTGCCCCCCGAAAACCCATTCCTGAATTGAAAGTCTGAGCATTTAGCCCCTGACTTATATCATGCTGAAAGGATGGTCTTATTACTTCTGTAACAGGCGTGGCCTTTCTGTAGAAGAGATTCCAGTTTTGTAGCTGTTACTCCTGGCTTGGGGTCGAGAATGAGCAGGGAACATTTGTATTCAAGTCTTCAAGAAGGGCTGGGTTGGAGTTGTCTCTTATCAGACTGGCTACAAAACCTGAAACATCCCCATTTTCACCCACACCATCCACATCCAGTGATGGTCAGTTTCCATCTCCTTTGTAATGTTCTGTACTTACTTAATGATAAAAGTACCGTGTTTTCTAAAGCAGAGTTCTTAGGAAGGAAAGAAACAGAGGTGTGGGCTTAGCATCATCTGGGCCCAGCAGCTTCCTCCACAGGCAGTCTGGGGACTTTGTCTCATCAGAAATGCTGTCTCCTTTCATGAATGAGGCCCAGCTCACAGTCAGCAGGTCTGCCAAAAGAGCTGGGGAAGGGGGAGGATGAACCTCCAGCCAATCCTGTTTGTTACACACTTAATAGTTGTTTATAGATGAGGAATACCCCCTGAATGAACTTCCCCAGGATATTTTAAATCTATTTCTGAAGTACCAGGATAGAAGCTTACATTCAATTCGTTGATTTCTTACTAATATGCATACACCATACAACCTTTCTCCAAGCAAAGCACCCCCTGGTCCCTCTCCCTCTCCCCTTCTGTAATATCTTGATAATGTATCAAGTTGCAAGCAGATGTCGGACTCAAATGTCAGAACAGCACAGCAGAGTGGGAGGCAGTATATCACGGTGGTTAAGAGCTCAGAACTGAGCTCCACAGGAACCTGGAGTCCCTGGTTCTGCCATTTAGCCAAGTGCCTCAGGCAAGTGGCTCTACCTAGTTGAGCCGATTTTGTCAGCTTGAAAATAGAAATAACAATAGTAGCCATCTCAGGCAGTGAGTTAGGAGAATTGAGGCAGCTGAAGCACTTCCCACAGTGTGAGGGCCATAGTGATTGTTTAATACACATTGATTGTGTTTTTCCTGTCTATCCGTTTCTCCCCCTAGTAATGCTGACCATAAAAATTGTGAGCTTTCAACTCCTAACAGGCAACTGCATTGAGATGGAGTGGGTAGGATGAGAGCAGTCCAACGTTTTCCTCCCTGAGTTCCGGTATTTCCTTCCCTGGGGGAAGGGTGGGCTTCCCAGGTGGTGCTAGAAGTAAAGAGGCAGCCTGCCAAGGCAGGAGACGTAAGAGCTGCGGGTTCGATCCCTGGGTCAACCCCCTCCAGTGCTCTTGCCTGGAGAATCCCATGGACAGAGAAGCCTGGTGGACTACAGTCCGTAGTGTTGCAAAGAGTCAGATACGACTGAAGCAACTTAGCACTCAGGGGAAGTTTAGCTGCTTTCTGATCCAGCACTTTCAGTTGAGGGCGGTTGGAGGGCTAGTAAAGAACTGTCTGAATTCAGATTTGATTGGTACAATATCCTTATGGATTATCCTTTCAGACTGTATAGGGATGCCCCAGCACTGGCAGTCCAGCCAAGGTTCTAACTCCTTGAAAACCATAGTTTTAATCCCCTAATCCATCAAATTTGGAGTCACTATATAATTTGTACTTCATATCAAAGGTAAAAAGGGTCATCTGTGAGTGGTTATTCCAGGATGGAAACTCTATCAGGGGCTATCCCAGGCAAACCTCACCACCTACCAGGTAGAAGAGAGCCAGCATGAATCAACAAGGTACTTGGGATGTATGAGACTGCCTCTTTTGACCCTACCAAAGAAGTATAGTAATTTTCCTGGCACTAATTAATTCTTTTTTTTAAATTCCTTAGCCCAGAAAAGTTTGTATCCAAGAAGTTTAGGCTCAGAGTGGGAAATCTAGTGTTGCAGGCCAACTCAAACTGTAATAATAATCATATCACTGAAGAGTAGTTGAAGACAATAAATATGTAACTGTTGTCTATAATTAGCATATCAGTTGTTCGTAGATACAGGAGTGTTTGTGAAGGGCTAAAGAGGTGACCCCCCCTTAAATAAAGTAAGCATTCCTTTTCCTATTTTTTTGGCAAGCTATTTTCTTCAAAAATCCTTTCCATACAGAACAGTCCAGAAGCAGACTTCAGCCCAATTCCTGTCTAAAGGATCATAAATTCCAAACTATCAGAGATTTTACTGCATAAAGGGAAAGGTAGCCAAATTGTTAGGCAGGGAAAATGCCTTTGAATCATTTAATTCAAGACTCCCCTTCATGCCAAGAGATCAGTTAGCACATTTCTGCTGAGTCTGTCTTTGGGAGCAGAGTAAGGGGCTGATGGGAGACGATTTCCTGTGGTTAAGAGCCAATAGACAAAGGTCAGGGAAAATGCTTGTCCAGTGATGAATGAACATTTTCTCTGCAAAGGGAGTGTTACTGTTTGGGTCAAGCCTTTCTCCTTCTGAAAGGTGAAATTTGGTGAATGGTGTACAGGATCAGTGAGGGGATCATTTCTGACACTGCCATATTCACTTGGCAACCGTGCTGTCTTGGAGACCCGGGCTGCAGTAAATGTTCAATGAAACTTATATGCATTAATTGAATGAGTACACATGGCCCAAACCCAGCATCAGATTAGCCCTCTCCCAACCCCAACCCCATCTGACAGGTTGAGGACAATGATCAGTGCAACCTGGGAGACTGGGAGACAGACAGACAGACAGACAGACACACACACACACACACACACACACACACACACACTGCAAATAGATTTGACTCTAGCAACCCCTCCAGTATTCTTGCCTGGAGAATCCCCATGGACAGAGGAGCCTGGCAGTCTACAGTCCATGGGTTGCAAAGAGTCGGGCATGACTGAGCTACCAAGCACAGCGCAGCACAGCACAGTGTCAGAATGAAGCTCTCTAAATACAGAGATGTGTGTGGTTGGGTGAGTGGCCCTGTGGGCTGGTCCATGGACAGGAGGTTGAACTTAATCCCACCTGGAAGTGCTTTCCAAACCCGCATGAGTTCCTGTTAACTCCCGGCCACCACAGAGGCGGGGGCATCTCTTCCGTCCTATAAGTGGGAATGAAAGTCTGGGTTAGGTGCCTGCCGCTCCATGGGCACCTTGGTCACCCTGCAGGGGCACTACACTTTTTTAAAATTATCTTTTCTTTCAGAGTGACTCAATTTACCTTCCCGTGAAGTGGAAGAGTTTGCAGGGGCTTAACAAAACCGGAGTTCAATGCTTACTTATTACTAAGACTTTCTCTGAGGTGCAAGAGACTATTTCTGGGGTGGAAGAGGTAAGACAGTGAAGAGTCTGGGCCCTGAAGTCAGATGGACCCAGTCTGACATCCTGCAAGGCTACTTCGTAGCTTTGGAATCTGCTAGTCACTCTACCTCTCCATGCCTCAGTTTCCCCTTAGATAAAATACTCATCTCCCGGGGTTGTGGTGAGATCATTCTCACTACAGTTGCCTAAAAGAGCCAGTGGAGATTTGTACAGAGCCGTTTTAAAAATCCAACAGGCCTCCAAGGCAAACTAATTAAAAGAATTGTTTCCTTTTACTGTTTGTAGACACTCACTGGCTCCAGTGGCTTTTGGCAAGCACCCTGACCTTCTCAATCTCAGTTTCCTCATCCATACAATGGGGCTAATAATAGCAGCCACCTCCAAGAGCAGTTCGGAGGACTGAATGAACTGATTTATGGAAAGCTGCTGTTTGGCACGCAGTGAGGGCTCCGTCAGTGTTAGCTCTTACCATTAATAATAAATGATCGTTCTTATTATTACTATGTGCCAGGCCCATCGGGGAGGAAAAAAATGAATGAAATGTAGTCTTTTCATTTGAGGGCCTTGGAATTTAGCAGCAATGGGAGACATAAGCAGGAGTGTGTGTGTGAGGCAGTCTTAGCACTATAATGTAGATAGGAATAAAGAAAGGGGGATGTGGAAAGTCAGAGAAAGAGATCCTCAGTGAAGCTCGGAATCCTTGCTTATCATCATACGGTAATTGTTAGTTACCTCAGCTGTGAAATGGGAATGATTCTTTTATTTCATCCGTATTTCCTACAAATGCAAGGAATGACCAGAATGAATAAGGCCTTTATCCCTTGTAGAGTATCAAGAAAGAGCTTTTCTTTTCCCAGAACCTTTTTATGGGGCTAAACTCTCAGGTGGGGGGAGGGAGGCATTATTTGTGGGGATCTTAGTCAGTGCTAATGAAGGGGACCTGTAGGAAGGAACTGCCCTTAAAATCTCCCAGCTCCCCTGTCAGCAGCTCAAGGATACAGTCTCGGGCTTGGGCCATTACGTTTCCTGTCCTTCATGGTCCAGTTCTGGCTAAAACGAAATCCAGTCTGCATTCCTCAAGCAGCCACCGAGGGTGGGAAGATCAGAGTGAGCCCGTAAATGTCAAAGAGAAAACAAACCAATGGGGACTGAATGAAAAAAGTGGAAGGAGCTGCTTGTGACCAAAAACCAAAGCCATACTCTCATTCATTCATTCATTCAGCAGACATCCTGAGCTCCTTCTCGGTACCGCAGTGAACAGCATGAAGCCCCCTGCTCTCTTGGGGGAGAAAAATAATGAAGAAAGAAAGAAAGAATATAAGGTTAAGCGGTAGTAAATGCTTAAAGGAAGAATAAAGGAGAGCAAAGGGCTAAAGGGTGAGGGAGGGGTTGCATCATCGGAGGGGAGTGGGCTGGGGACCTGGAGAAGGGAAGAGTCAGCCATGAGGGCTACCGGCGGAAAGTGTTTGTGGGGACAGAACATACAAAGGCCCTGAGGTGGAGCAGTCTGATACATTTGAGGAATAACAAGGAAGCTGATGTGGGCAGGGCAGAGTAAGTGTGGAGGAGACTGACAAGAGATGACTCGCTAGACATAGGCAGGAAACAGATCAACCCTTGTAAAACATCTAAGGACTTAACAGGTCCTCAACAGCTAGGCTAGGAGGGTGCAGGGGGAGTCCCAGACGCAGTCAGGGACCCGGATCTGATCCGTTTTTCTTGGCTCCTCTCTCCCACTCTAATGCAGCCAGGGATGACTTTGAACAGCAGAGTCAGCTTAGCTGGGCCCCTCCAGGCATTATAGACAAGCATGAAATTTACAATCTCTCTGATTGTGATCAATCAGATTAGGAAATTGAAAAAGACACTGTTTAGACTTCCAAATAGCAGTGGCAAATCTTGTTCCCATGGTGGTGAGGGTTGGGTGTATCTCTCACATCCATGCATGCAAATCTAGACTATTTCTCTCACCTTGCAATCCCCCGGTCTCCCTTCACTGCACACCCTTGAAGTTACAGCCTATGCACTCTCTCTCTCTCTCTCTCTCTCTCTCTCTCTCTTTCCCTCTCTCAGTCTCTTTCCCTTCCTCCATCTCCACTGGAGATTTTGCTGAGGGAGCTCCCATATGCCACCAGCCTGTATGTAGAGCTCCATGAAATAAAACACAGAATTAAGATGTCATAGAGACAAAGCCAAACCAAATACAGGAACAATGCTGAACCCTAAAACAGTCATTAAGTAATTCACGTCTACATTTGTCTGTTTAAAACAAATATTAAGATCCTCTGGACGCAAATGTCTCTCATCAGGAGAATCCCTTAGTTGCCGGATTCCCTGGGCTTACATCCTGTTGACAGGTTTGCTGAGCAGAAACACCAACGGATCACTGTACTCTAGCTTCATTAAAAGTTAAGCTTAGGCAAGTGAGCTGGAATTTTACAAGACAGTTACCACTCCTACGGGAAAAGAGGTGCCATCTGGGCCTGACGTGTGTGTTCATGATAATGTGTGTGCATTCTCTCATGGTGGGAATGTGTGTGCCAAGCTCCTTATGTAATTATGTGCCTAGCCCTGTGCTAAGCATGTTTCATCTGTCATTTGATTCTATCCTCACAGTAACTTAAAGAGAGAGGTATTTTTAAAACCCATTTGTACAGATGAGGAAACTGAGACTCAGAGAGTAGACGTGACTTGCTCATGGGTATGTGGATGGTAAGAGTCATAATTGGGATAAAAGCCCAGAGCTCTTAATTGATATATTTATACTTAAGTGCCCTAGGTGACTAAGTGGTAAAGAGTCTGCCTGCCAATGCAGGAGGCACAAGAGACTTCGATTCGATACCTGGTTCAGGAAGATCCCCTAGAGTAGGAAACTGTAACTCGCTCCAGTATTCTTGCCTGGATAATTCCATGGACAGAGCAGCCTGGCGCGCTACAGTCCATGGAGTTGCAAAGAGTTGGACATGACTGAGCACACACACACACACACTTTGCAGAAGAGGAAAACTGAGACCAGAGTGGTGAAGTGTGTCTTGTCCAAGGTCACATAATTTATAAGTATGAAACCAGGATTTAACTCAGGTCTGCCTGATGGCAGCGAAGTTCTCTGCCTGCAGCACATCCTGTCACTGCAGTTCAGATAAGGTCATGGAAGTTTTTGTTGTATTTTAATCATCTTGTTTTATGTCCAATCAGCTTTAGATAACTGCCATTGTGGTTCTCCCATCTCACACCACTGTCAGTAACTCTGTTTTCCTCTATCCTTACCTTCCTTACCCATCTTCATATCAAACTAGAGGAACCTCTATGAAAAGTAAGTCAAACTCCCTACCCTCATCTAAAGCCCTCCATTATTGTCCCTTGGTTGGTAGAACTTTAGGCCCTTGGTAACAACAAGCCATGATACCACTCCTGCCCACCTCCCCCAAGATCATTTCTAAAATGCTTCTTCTGCATTATTAACAATAGCTAGGACATGGAAGGCTGTCACCCTGCTTGTTTAACTTATATGCAGAGTACATCATGAGAAACGCTGGGCTGGGAGAAGCACAAGCTGGAATCAAGATTGCCAGGAGAAATATCAAGCACCTCAGATATGCAGATGACACCACCCTTATGGCAGAAAGTGAAGAGGAACTCAAAAGCCTCTTGATGAAAGTGAAAGAGGAGAGTGAAAAAGTTGGCTTAAAGCTCAACATTCAGAAAACGATGATCATGGCATCTGGTCCCATCACTTCATGGGAAATAGATGGGGAAACAGTGGAAACAGTGTCAGACTTTATTTTGGGGGGGCTCCAAAATCACTGCAGATGGTGACCGCAGCCATGAAATTAAAAGACACTTACTCCTTGGAAGGAAAGTTATGACCAACCTAGATAGCATATTCAAAAGCAGAGACATTACTTTGCCAACAAAGGTCTATCTAGTCAAGGCTATGGTTTTTCCAGTGGTCATGTCTGGATGTGAGAGTTGGACTGTGAAGAAGGCTGAGCACCGAAGAACTGATGCTTTTGAACTGTGGTGTTGGAGAAGACTCTTGAGAGTCCCTTGGACTGCAAAGAGATCCAACCAGTCCATTCTAAAGGAGATCAGTCCTGGGTGTTCTTTGGAAGGAATGATGCTAAAGCTGAAACTCCAGTACTCTGGCCACCTCATGCAAAGAGTTGACTTATTGGAAAAGACTCTGATGCTGGGAGGGATTGGGGGCAGGAGGAGAAGGGGAAGACCGAGGATGAGATGGCTGGATGGCATNATGGGGAAACAGTGGAAACAGTGTCAGACTTTATTTTGGGGGGGCTCCAAAATCACTGCAGATGGTGACCGCAGCCATGAAATTAAAAGACACTTACTCCTTGGAAGGAAAGTTATGACCAACCTAGATAGCATATTCAAAAGCAGAGACATTACTTTGCCAACAAAGGTCTATCTAGTCAAGGCTATGGTTTTTCCAGTGGTCATGTCTGGATGTGAGAGTTGGACTGTGAAGAAGGCTGAGCACCGAAGAACTGATGCTTTTGAACTGTGGTGTTGGAGAAGACTCTTGAGAGTCCCTTGGACTGCAAAGAGATCCAACCAGTCCATTCTAAAGGAGATCAGTCCTGGGTGTTCTTTGGAAGGAATGATGCTAAAGCTGAAACTCCAGTACTCTGGCCACCTCATGCAAAGAGTTGACTTATTGGAAAAGACTCTGATGCTGGGAGGGATTGGGGGCAGGAGGAGAAGGGGAAGACCGAGGATGAGATGGCTGGATGGCATCACCGACTCGATGGACGTGAGTTTGCGTGAACTCTAGTAGTTGGTGATGGACAGGGAGGCCTGGCATGCTGCAATTCATGGGGTCGCAAAGAGTCAGACAAGACTGAACTGAACAGAACTGAGGACGTGGAAACAACCTAGATGTCCATTGACAGATGAACGAATAAATGAGCTGTGAGATATACGTAGATATAGATATAGGTATAGTGGTATATTACTCAGTCATAAAAAGGAATGCATTTGAGTCCGTTCTAATGAGGTGGATGAACCTAGAGACTATTATACAGAGTGAAGTAAATCAGAAAGAGAAAACAAATATCATGCATTAACACATATATAAGGGATCTAGAAAGATGTTACTGATGAACCTGTTTGCAGGGCAGCACTGGAGACACAGCCATAGAAAACAGACCTGTGGACACAGCAGAGAAAGCAGAGGGTGGGACGAGCTGAGAGTATAGCGTGGAAACGTATACATTAGCATATGTAAAATAGATAGCCAGTGGGAATTTGCTGTGTGACACAGGGAGCTCAGCCCAGTGCTCTGTGACAATGCAGAGGGGTGGGATGGGATAGGAGGTGGGAGGGAGGTTCAAGAGGGAAGGGACATATGTATACCATGGCTGATTCTTGCTGATGTATGGCAGAAACCAACACAATATTGTAAAGCAATTATCCTCCAATTAAAAATAAATAAATAAAATACTGTTTCTCACTCCATGTGGTCCAGCTGCATCCCATTCCCTTTAGTTCCTCAAATTTCCCCTGCCCTTCCTGCCACAGGGCCTTTGCACACGATGCCAAGAAAGCATTTTCTCTCCCCTGGTGCCTAATTTACACCTACTCACTCTACTTTCAGATCTCAGCTCAAATGTCATCTCCTTAGGGAATCCTCCCACAATTCTCTAGTTTAGGTCACACCCAACATTAACTTTTTTATCAAGGTAGTACCTCTCTTGAGTCTAAACAAATTTGTAATTTATTACTGATTTGTGGGATCCTTTGGAGAAGGAAATGGCAACCCACTCCAGTATTCTTGCCTGGAGAATCCCATGGACAGAGGAGCCTGGTGAGCTGCTGTCCATAGTGTCGCAGAGTTGGACCCGACTGAAGCAACTTAGCACGCATGCATGCATGGGATCATTGGCTGAAGTGTACCTCTTCTAACAGACTGAAGAGGGTGGGGACTGTGTAACTTGTTCATTGGTTGATCTCTTTCACTTGATACATAGCAGGGGGTCAAACAAATGTTAGTTAATTGCATGAATTGTAACTCTTTCTCCCCAGCAAATCATTTTCATACCTAATAGTGTGAACCATATAGAATTTCCAGTATTCAAAAATAGCAGTGTTTCCTTTAATTCTTAGAACCCTTTGAGTTACTGGGGGTAGAGGCCATGTCCGTCTCATTCTTTGCTCTATCTCAGCATGTAGAACAGTGGCCCATGTTTGGGGGATCTTTAAATGTTTGTTGAGTGAATAGTGGAGGGTAACCAAATATAAGAGCATGGTACTGGTAAGGAAACTCAGAGACCTACACATGTACATCATCAGAATTTTAGAGCTAAACGGATTTTAGAGATCATCCAGTCTCCTCATTTTACATGTGGAGGATGAAGGGACATGTTTTATAGTATTTATAATTAATGGAACAACTGTACAGGTATAATTTATAAATAAATATATGAGGGTTTCATCCTCAAATATTTCTTGTTAAGAGAGATAAGAGATCAAAAGATCTCTGAGGCCCGCTCATGTAATTCAGTTCTTCATTTTGCAGATGGGGAAACTGAGACCCGCAAAAGGGGAAGGATTTGCCCGAGGCCTTTACATAGTCTGGATCAGCCTGAGTGAGCTCTGGGTTTAGTGAAGTGCTGCTTGAGAGCCTTATGTCATGGTTTGTGTGTCAGCTTCCCTGCTGTGATCAGGCCATCAGACACCACTCTCTCTTTCCCCCGCCTCTCGCCGTGAGATGTGGCATCCTGCCCCATGAAGTCCTCTTGTGGCATATGCTGCCCAAAGCCTGGTCTAGGGATCCTGAAGAGACGTCCATCTGTACTCAGCCTGTGTCTCACAGAGCAGGTGAACAGCTCTGGCTGTTTCCGGGATCATATTTCAGAGCTTTCAGCCAGTAAGGAGGCTTTTCTTTGGCCAGCCTCCCTTTCAAGGCCAGATGGCAGGTGGCTCTGGGGCCCAGCCCACTCCCATGGAGGGTAGGTAGGCTCAGGGCAACTCTTTACACGTGGACAGTTGTTTCTAGCAGGAAGCCATCGCAACAATAGCACGTCCTAGTGACCAGCTCCTCGTAAGTCAGTGTCAGTTCACTGTGGCGTTTAGTCTACAGTCAAGTCGGGAAGGCCATAGGGGACACTTGAGGAACTTGAATGCAGCCTCTTTATTTTATAAGTGGGGAAACAGGAGCACAGAGAGTATGCAGGACACTTTGTGGAGCATCAGAATGTTAATGCCAGAGGTACAGCTGACATATGGGTCACCCGACACCTAGTTCTAAGATGCCACACTGTTCAGAGTTCCTTGGAGAAGAAGGCAGAAAAGTTAATTTATTCCCATTGTTCAAGTGGGACAATTGAGGCTGAGAGACATGAAATGCCTTGCCTTAAAGTAACATCATGAAATAATGGCACATTATTATTGTGGTGGTAGTGGTGGTCTAACTATTACTGTTGGTCTTATTTGAGTCTCACAACAGTTAAGAGACTGTTTTATGTCCATTTTGCAGAAGAAGAAACTGAGGCTCAAGGCCTTGTAAAGACCCAGAATAAATGTCAAGTCTCTTGATTCTAGGTTCAGTGTCCCCGTCCCACTGTAGACAAAAAGTGTAATCCAAGAAACTTGTGCCCTGAGCTTGGATCCACTAGGCAAGGGGAGGACGGCACGATCACCTGTGGGCATTGACCAGGCTGCACTGCCAGTGTGTCACCCCTTAAAGCCCCTTTCTTTCTCTATACTGAGTGTACCAGCCTCAGGCCCTTTTCAGCTGCCCCAGTGTATGCCTTTTCCTGAGTGGAGACATTCCCTTAGAGTGGCATCCCTTTTAATGGCCAAGGAGGGAGGGAGACTTTGGAGTAGGACCTCAAAAGTGCAAGGTGGGGCTCAGAGCTCAGGAGCCTGAGAAGGAAACTTACCTCATCATTGCAGGGGCCCAACAGAGGGAAATCAGCCTCCAAACTTCAGTGGACGAAGCATAAGTCTAGAAACCTTCCTTCTTCCACAGGAAAGGTTATGTATGACCCCTCCCCCAAAGAAAAGACACGTCGCCACTATGAGAGACTATAGTGCTGCTGCTATAAGACACTGAAGAGTCTTTTCATCCCACGCTTTCTAACTTCATTTTATGGAAGGAATCCAACCCAGAGTAGTTAAGTAACTTGCCTTAAGCCTCACGAGCATTTAGTGCCGTAGACAGTGGGTTCATCACAGAGCATCGGTAGGTTCTAGGGAAGAGGAGAAGAACCAGTATGATTGCCATCCACTGCCTGTACCCATCCGCATTCCAAAACACTGGCTAGACCTACAGTGTCTATGGCCCTTTAGTAGATTAACTCTCAGACTAACCCCAGTGGTGGTTTGAATGCAGGAACTGCAGACTGTGGTCTAAGTGCTCCTAGATTTTTGATGTTTTCCAGTTTGTGGCTTGGACAAGATGCTATCAAAGCCACCTGATGTGGCTATCCCTACTCTGGTCCACACGCCCCTGTTTCCTTCCCTCTCCTTGGAAAGTTGTCCCGCTCAGCATGTTCTGCCACCCATCCTGCTCATCCAACCCTGAGGAAGGCATCAACTCCCCTTCCATTTGCCAAGAAAACGCTGCTGTGACGCAGGTCAAGGGAGACGTGTTACACAGCTGGATGAGTTCTGGCTCTGTAGTTAATAAGCTTCAGTTTGAATTCTGTCCCACCATCTATTAGCTGTGTGATTTTGAGCAAGTCACGTCACTGCCCTGAATCTCAGTGCCCTCATCTGTATCATGGTGATGAAAATCTCTAACTTGAATGATTGTTGGTTCCTGGCTTGACGATTTGGAATGGTTGCCCGAGGACATTAAGGCTTCTGTTCAACAGAGAAGCATTTTGGTAGAGGAAAAGTATCAAAAGACAGTGTGATTATTCTCCTAAATCTCAGAGCTCCTGGGTTCCTGTTAAACAGATGGAGAAAGTAAGACTCTGAAAGGAAAAGGCACTTGCCTGCCCAGAGTCAAACATGAATCAGAGCTCGGGTCCCCTCACTCCCAGGATTCACTCCTCTGCCTCACTGAGCTCATGAATGTCAGAGTTTCAACTCTTCACCTGTCAAAGTTTTAACTCCTAACTATAGTTTCTGAGTACTTACTATATGCAAAATGCTTTATCTGCAGTATATCACTTAATCCGCTGAACTATAAGGCAGTTGTATATTATGACAATTTCCACTTTGTAGATGGGAAAATTAAGGCTCAGAAGGTAAGTAACTTGTCTAAGCTCACCTAGCTAAGTGATGTCAGAAGTGCCATTTGAATCCTGTGCTGGTAACTCTTACTAGCTCTGGCTGGAAATACCTGCTCTGCCAATCTCCTGGTATAGGAAGGAAAGGTCAAAAAAATTAGGGGCACCATATGGAAACAAGGAAGTTCTTGGCAAGCTGTTTACATTGTTCCATCCCAGCGCCACAGTGGTGCACGAGAGAGAACATAGCTCAAGATGTGTGTCCACTGCTGCTGCTTCTGCTAAGTCGCCTTTCATGTCTGACTCTGTGCGACCCCATAGACGACAGCCCACCAGGCTCCCCTGTCCCTGGGATTCTCCAGGCAAGAACACTGGAGTGGGTTGCCATTTCCTTTTNCCTTAGAGTGGCATCCCTTTTAATGGCCAAGGAGGGAGGGAGACTTTGGAGTAGGACCTCAAAAGTGCAAGGTGGGGCTCAGAGCTCAGGAGCCTGAGAAGGAAACTTACCTCATCATTGCAGGGGCCCAACAGAGGGAAATCAGCCTCCAAACTTCAGTGGACGAAGCATAAGTCTAGAAACCTTCCTTCTTCCACAGGAAAGGTTATGTATGACCCCTCCCCCAAAGAAAAGACACGTCGCCACTATGAGAGACTATAGTGCTGCTGCTATAAGACACTGAAGAGTCTTTTCATCCCACGCTTTCTAACTTCATTTTATGGAAGGAATCCAACCCAGAGTAGTTAAGTAACTTGCCTTAAGCCTCACGAGCATTTAGTGCCGTAGACAGTGGGTTCATCACAGAGCATCGGTAGGTTCTAGGGAAGAGGAGAAGAACCAGTATGATTGCCATCCACTGCCTGTACCCATCCGCATTCCAAAACACTGGCTAGACCTACAGTGTCTATGGCCCTTTAGTAGATTAACTCTCAGACTAACCCCAGTGGTGGTTTGAATGCAGGAACTGCAGACTGTGGTCTAAGTGCTCCTAGATTTTTGATGTTTTCCAGTTTGTGGCTTGGACAAGATGCTATCAAAGCCACCTGATGTGGCTATCCCTACTCTGGTCCACACGCCCCTGTTTCCTTCCCTCTCCTTGGAAAGTTGTCCCGCTCAGCATGTTCTGCCACCCATCCTGCTCATCCAACCCTGAGGAAGGCATCAACTCCCCTTCCATTTGCCAAGAAAACGCTGCTGTGACGCAGGTCAAGGGAGACGTGTTACACAGCTGGATGAGTTCTGGCTCTGTAGTTAATAAGCTTCAGTTTGAATTCTGTCCCACCATCTATTAGCTGTGTGATTTTGAGCAAGTCACGTCACTGCCCTGAATCTCAGTGCCCTCATCTGTATCATGGTGATGAAAATCTCTAACTTGAATGATTGTTGGTTCCTGGCTTGACGATTTGGAATGGTTGCCCGAGGACATTAAGGCTTCTGTTCAACAGAGAAGCATTTTGGTAGAGGAAAAGTATCAAAAGACAGTGTGATTATTCTCCTAAATCTCAGAGCTCCTGGGTTCCTGTTAAACAGATGGAGAAAGTAAGACTCTGAAAGGAAAAGGCACTTGCCTGCCCAGAGTCAAACATGAATCAGAGCTCGGGTCCCCTCACTCCCAGGATTCACTCCTCTGCCTCACTGAGCTCATGAATGTCAGAGTTTCAACTCTTCACCTGTCAAAGTTTTAACTCCTAACTATAGTTTCTGAGTACTTACTATATGCAAAATGCTTTATCTGCAGTATATCACTTAATCCGCTGAACTATAAGGCAGTTGTATATTATGACAATTTCCACTTTGTAGATGGGAAAATTAAGGCTCAGAAGGTAAGTAACTTGTCTAAGCTCACCTAGCTAAGTGATGTCAGAAGTGCCATTTGAATCCTGTGCTGGTAACTCTTACTAGCTCTGGCTGGAAATACCTGCTCTGCCAATCTCCTGGTATAGGAAGGAAAGGTCAAAAAAATTAGGGGCACCATATGGAAACAAGGAAGTTCTTGGCAAGCTGTTTACATTGTTCCATCCCAGCGCCACAGTGGTGCACGAGAGAGAACATAGCTCAAGATGTGTGTCCACTGCTGCTGCTTCTGCTAAGTCGCCTTTCATGTCTGACTCTGTGCGACCCCATAGACGACAGCCCACCAGGCTCCCCTGTCCCTGGGATTCTCCAGGCAAGAACACTGGAGTGGGTTGCCATTTCCTTTTCCAATGTATGAAAGTGAAAAGGGAAAGTGAAGTCACTCAGTCATGTCAGCTCTTCGCGACCCCATGGACTGCAGCCCACCAGGCTCTTCCACCCTTGGGGTTTTCCAGGCAAGAGTACTGGAGTGGGTTGCCATTGCCTTTTCCACTAGTACTGCCCAATTTTAGTTTGGGGTGAGCAAACTCACGAAAGGAGTTTGCTGCTACATTAATGAAGCAGCTTTCCTGGAAGCAAGTATCCCTAGAGAAGAAAGGGAAGTAAACAAGGAGAGTAAGTTTTTCTTGAGTGAGAAATTTGGGGCTTATAAGTGTAATAACTACCCCAAGCTGACCTGTTCAGCTGCTTCCATTACGCACTCATGGTCATTGTTCACGGGCACAATACTGCATGCTTGCTGTGGACTTGACTGACACGCTCGTCTCTCCACTCATTAACTCATCATCTGTTCCTCTATCCACTCGCTTGTCCATCTGCTGCCTAGTCACCCACCCACCCATCCATCTACCCTGCTTTCATCCTTGATCAAGGAACCATTAGTTTGTTTATTCATAATTTCCTCCACCCATTCATGTATTCTCCTGCTATTGTTTCCTTCATCCTTTCTCTGTTTTCTTCTCCGACCCATCCATTCACGCAGTCAACCAACCAACCAACCAGTATTTATGAGCACCTACTTTGTGCCTCCTTCACCATTTCCCTGTATTTATGGTAAAGTAAGTTTTATTAATTTCATTTAACAGATGATAAGAAACAGCAGCTTAACTAGCAGCTTATTTTTCAGGACCTTACAGACATAAATCCCGGTTGAACTTGTTCTCTCGATATTAGTTCTCTTTTAAGACACCTGAAACATCGTGGTCCCAAGGAATTTAGACAGCTGAGATCTGTTTGTTTTTCTCTAAGGCCTTTTGCTATTGAGATTTAAATGATTGTACTTATTCATTTTTATCGGAAACAAAGAATCACAATTGCTATGATCCTTTTTTAAAACTTGTGCAAAGGGATTTCACATCTGAAATACCTTCTGATTATCCATTCATACCTTCCCCCAGGACTGAGTTTCTACTTTATGTAAAGCATAGTAATAGATAAAGATTACTCTCAAGTTGCTTACCTTCCAGTAGAAGAGACATGTCTATAAATAACTAGCAATTAGCAGGGCAGGAGTTAAGTTTGTCAAAAAGAGAGTTGCAGTCTGAACAGGTAAAGCGTCTGGCCAAGGGTTAACAAGTTACTAGTATTGCCATGCAATTTTAGGTATTTCCTATTGATAAACTGGGGCTTCCCTGGCGGCTCAGTGGTAAAGAGCCGCCTGCCAATGCAGGATATGCAGTTCTCCTGGAGAAGGGAATGGCAACCCATTCCAGTATTCTTG
This sequence comes from Neotragus moschatus, assembly GCA_006410615.1. Classification (NCBI taxonomy): domain Eukaryota; kingdom Metazoa; phylum Chordata; class Mammalia; order Artiodactyla; family Bovidae; genus Neotragus; species Neotragus moschatus. The sequence continues at coordinate 1,579,784 of SJYA01002331.1, forward strand.
CTGGGAAATCCTGAGGAAGAGGAGCCTGGCAGGCTAAGTCCATGGGGTTGCAAAACTTAGTGACTAAACAACACCAGCAATTGATAAACTAAGTTCTGTGCTGGGCCACTGGTAGGTATCACTTCGCTGTATTCAGACCCCAGTCCTATGCAGCAGATACATGCCACTGTCCCCATTTTGCAGATGGAAGTAAGGCTCAGAGGCTTTAAGCAACTTTGCCAAAGTTACCACTTTATAAGGGTCAGAGTTAGGATTATAACCACTATACATGTTGCCACAGTCTTCTCTCTTACCCAACACTTTCTTCCCCAGAGGCAAGATATGGGAAATGTCACTAGTGAGACCTAGCCGTTCTCCTGTTTTCAAGTTTCTAGATGATCACTTCAATGAAAGCTTACCCAAAGACAGCTCAAGCACAAGGAAAAGGGACTGCCCAGCAGTGAGGCTGACCTCATGGGGCTGGGTGAGGTGTTGCCTGGGGGTAGTGATGGTCCTTTTTCACCCTGAGCAATTACTCAGAAGGACAGTCAGGCAGCGGGAAGTGCCTTTCATGCCAGAAGCGCTCTTCCCTACAAGAGGATTATTGAACCATCCATGAAGAGGGATAACCTTTCAAGACAAGGAGACAAGAGATATTGGTAGTTAACCATGTTTTCTTGTCCAGAACTAAACCCAAAGATGGCAATTCAGAGGACCACAAGCTGAATCATTGGTATTGAGGAAGGGCGGCGGAAAGTAGATACATGTTAAGCACAGGGTTAAGCACGACAGATCCTTGGTAAGCCCAAGGATCCTTGCACTAAATTTGTAGGGTGATTAAAAACAGCCTTATATTGCAAGAACACAGGTCCAGAGAGGTTATTTTGCTTGCCCAAGGTTGCCCATCTTGACCATCAGTCCATGCACATTACCACGGAGACACTCATCATTTCCGCCCGTGCGGCACCTTTCTGGTCTTGCAGTCCTCTCCCTCTTCCTCCTCCCCTCCCCTCTTTTCTGCTTTCCTCGACTCTCCTCTCCCCAGCAAAGACAATCTCTTTCTGCTCTGGAGAAATCTTTTTTCTTTTGTGTTTCTTTAGGACTTTCTCCTAAGTCCATAAATCTCCTTCCTTAAAGGCATTGACTTTTCTAAAAAGCAAAAGCTAAAAACACTCTCATATTCTTCCTTTTTTCAGCCCTGACACATGCCTTCACTGAGACAAGGAGGGTAGAACCCGTGATTTGTTCAAACAGTAAAAAAAGAAAAGGGGAAAATGTGGGGAGGGAAAAACACATAGATCAATATCTCAAAATAGTATCCCATTTTCATGCAATGTTTTCTTTAAGCCCCTCAAGCTTTCGAGATGGGTGCTATTAAATCACCTCCAGTTAACAGGTGGGGAAGCCCAGGTTCAGAAAGATTATATGATTTCTCCAAGGTAACACGGGGAGGAGGTTGATCTGAGATTCAAACACAAGCTTGTAAGTGCCCAGTAGTCAAGATTTTAACTACTATGTTCTACTACCTGTGAGAAAAATAATATCAAAATTGTCCAAAGATGAAAATCGACTTGCCCAATATCATGCAACAAGTCAGAAGAATGGGAGCCAGTTTTGCTGATCAGAGGCCTATCAGTCAATATACACATATAATTAGCACCACTGGCAGGCATCTGGGCCTAGGCCCATGCAGTTCAGTCTCTAAGGAGGTTACGCCCAACACCCAAGAATAAAGTTGAGAGGAAAGAGCTGTTCATTAGAGAGTTGGCCAAACTACAGACCTATACAACTGAGTGAGTAAGGGCAGGATGGCAAAGTTCCATAGAGAGAGTCAAGAGCTTCGGTCAGCTGAATCACTGTGTTGAGATGGGCATATGGGGCTACATCAGAGATGAATAACAGAGTGCTTTGATCCATTAGAGATGTCTATCACTGGTGCAAGAAAAGAAAGTGGCAGTATGCATGCTATATTTTTATCTTTCCCAGGAAGGGAATGCTACAGCTTTGGGAAGGATCGGATCAACTATTGATACTAAACACTGAACACTTTGGAGCCATGCTTTTTCCATTCATTGTTTCAATTAATGTTTATCATAAAACACCCCTCCCCTTATTACACAGATAAGAAAACAGAACCTCACAAAGGGAAAGTGACTTGCCCAAGGCTAAAGAAGCTAGACAGTGGCTAACCAGCTCTGATAACTACTGTTAAATACATAAACCATTGGGTTGATGAATAGAAATGTCAATAGAAGAGCAGTCCTGGAACCGGTTAATTAGTGTGTGAATGGATATGGCCAGAGGGCTTTGTCTTGTTTATCAGCCACTAGCACAGGACCCAGGACAAAACTGATACCCAATCCATATTTACTTAGAACTATGAATAGGCGTTGTATTATATACCCCAGGAGGGGTGGTTTAGAGAGTAAAGAAATTTCACTGCACTTGTAATGGGAAAGTATCTAGTGCGGTGCTTGGCACAAGCTAGAACTACAGTAAGTATCTGTTGAGTCAACAAGTGCTAGAGAAGTTGGCTACTGGGTGGGATTCAGAAGGCAAGACAGTCTTGGTGAAGACAGGATTCGAGGGCCAGCCTGCCCACTGCTGATCCTCAAGATGCCATGTTAAGTGGACACATATCATCTCCGTAGGCAAGTCAGGGAGTTGAAAGAGGTGAAGGGGTGTCCTGTACCCAGGGAGTTATTTCTGGTTTTGTGTTCTGCCAGCAGGATGTTAGGAGGCTGCAGGAGCCAGATCTGCTGCTGGGGGCTCTGGAATTCAGAGCCAGGGTGATGGATGCCAGCTTCATCTTTCTGGAGCACCCGAGTGCTTTGCAGAGCAAGGAGGCAGCAGGGAGGGCTGGCCTCAGGAAGCCCAGTCTTCTTCCAGCACATCTTTTCCCAGCTGTGTCCAGCCTCTGTTAAGTCTGGGGTTATTTATCAGCAGCATTGGCACATTATTAAGAGTTTCAAATTAGGAAAGCTCTGTGATATGCGTAGAATTTTTTTTTTTCTATTTCACAGAAGGAAAAAAAAACCAAGACTGATAGAGTTCTTTGGAATACTAATAATGTGTGAGTCAGACATTATACTAAGAATTGCCTATATACGAACTCATTAAAGCTTCACAGTGCCCTATGAGATGGGGAATATTCTTATCTCTATTTAGCAGAAGAGGAAACTGAGGTTCAGGAAGGTCAAAATGTCATCAAATGCAGCCCTATCTGATTCCGGAGCCCATGTGTTTGACCTCCATGCTATACAGACTCTAGTTAACTAGTTTAGTAGTTAATAATTTACTTTTAGGTAGTGTTTTACACTTTTCAAGTATTTGATGTATATTTGTGCCTTTGAGCCATGCCCTAGTGCTTTAATACTATAAGGTGGGTGGAGCAGGGATCCTTTTTCTTTACATCTTTTGATACATCAAAAATGGTGCTAGGAGTTAGGAAGGTACTTTCTGCTCTGCTCTGACTCTCCTTTATACAGTGTGTATGATGTGTGATACTTTGAACTGCACAGCCAAGTAGCTCCAGCCCTTGTACCGTTTTACTTGTGTGTTTCACTTCCCCAGGCCTCAATTTTCTCATCTCTAAAATGAGGGGAATAATTTTCTTCCAATAAAATTACTGTGAGCATTGGAGATGATAAATTAGAAAAGAGCCTAACATGTCAGACACATGAAAGAAGCACCTAGATGCACACCTCTTTATCAGTTCAGTTCAGTCACTCAGTCGTGTCCGACTCTTTGCGACCCCATGAGTTGCAGCACGCCAGGCCTCCCTGTGCATCACCAACTCCTGGAGCTCACTCAGACTCACGCCCATCGAGTCAGTGATGCCATCCAGCCATCTCATCCTCGGTCATCCCCTTCTCCTCCTGCCCTCAATTCCTCCCAGCATCAGAGTCTTTTCCAATGAGTCAACTCTTCACATGAGGTGGCCAAAGTACTGGAGCTTCAGCTTTAGCATCATTCCTTCCAAAGAAATCCCAGGGTTTGTCTCCTTCAGAATGGACTGGTTAGATCTCCTTGCAGTCCAAGGGACTCTCAAGAGTCTTCTCCAACACCACAGTTCAAAAGCATCAATTCTTCGGTGCTCAGCCTTCTTCACAGTCCAACACCTCTTTATAGGAATGAGCAAATACTTCTCTTGTTGGTTCTCTTTAAGGATTGTTGTTGTTCAGTTACTAAGTTGTGTCCAACTCTTTGCAACACTATGGACTGTAACACGCCAGGCTCCTCTGTTCACTATCTTTCAGAGTTTGCTCAAATTCATGTCCATTGAGTCGGTAATGCTATCTAACCATCTCATTCTCTGTTGCCCGCTTCTCCTTTTGCCTTCAATCTTTCCCAGCCTCAAGGTCTTTTCCAATGAGTCAGCTCTTCACATCTGGTGACCAAAGTATTGGAGCTTCAGCTTTATCAACAGTCCTTCCAATGAGTATTCAGGGCTGATTAGTGTGGACATGTGTAACAAGATGTAATTAGTTACAGTTAGTCATCTATAACTAAGGAGGAGCACCGTTTATTCTTAGCACCCTCCTGCACAACTAATCACTAGAAAGAAAGGTCTCAGACCCAGGAGCCATGAAATGTCCAATATATTTAACCCCAGTGGACCCCATGTTTTCAGTGACCAGTTCTATTTTAAAGACCATGATGGTGTTGATCTCTATTTGGGTAATTCCAGACCAGAGCTTTAGCCAGGATTGGGTTAAACTATTTTTAGGTATGAGAGACATCTCCTAGAAAAGAGAGGTGAGAAGAAGAACACAGAAAATGTATTTACTGTTGGAGCCTAGTTTGCAGGCAAGATGACCTAGATTACAGGTCATCTTGCTGTGGACAGCCCTATACTTGGGCTATAATTATGCCTGTTCTGAGTTTTCTCCAGAAGCAGCTAGAGATGAAGGCAGTCTGCCAGAACCTAACCTAAATGAAAGATTAGCATTCTCCATAGTCATAGGGTTGTTTGCTCAGTGCGAGAACCTGGGAGGCAGTGTAGCTGGAGAGATGCGGACTTCCTTTCACATCTCATCTTCTTTCTTAGGAATCCCTCAGATCCACTGGAACCAATTCCCAGAGTTCCTTTTTCCCAAGGAACATAATCTCTCACCATGAGAAAGCATCTGCTGGCTACTTATGCCATTTAGACTCAAAGAATAAGCAAAATAGATATAATCTTGGAGATATACAATAAGGTCATTCAATAAAAATAGTGAAGTTAAGGTAGGCAAAAATAGCAGCTACTTGGGATCTCCATGGCTTAACATGATCCAGTCCTTTCTTGTCCATATCTTAGTCCTATATGGGTTGAAGAAGGGCTTTGCTTCATAAAGCCATACAGGGACCTACCTCTGTAACACGGCTTCCAGGTTATGATCCAGCTAGAAGACAAGGAAAGTGAACCAAGGCGAAGAGGTCACACTTGCTCTTAACTGCTTCTGCCTTGAAGTGATCCATTACTTCTCTTTATATTCCACTGGTGAAAGCTAGTTACAGGGTCCCTCCTACGAGACCTACGAGAACCAGACAGGTACGAGAACTAGACAGGTACTTTTGTAGCAGGTCTGGTAGAAAGGGAAGGGAGTTTGATGCCATCCTCTCTCATACACAGAAACTGCCTTTCATTCCTGGAATCACAGCCTGAAGCCTCTCTGATAAGCTCTGTGTCCACATAAGAGGAAGAAGGCAGGAGAAACAGCAGTCACTATTTACTGAGCATCTCCTGTGTTCCGGGCACTGTGGTGGACTCTTCATATCCATTAACATGCTTAACATATTAACTCCATTAAGTGTATTTTGTTACTCCCATTTTACAGAAAAGGAAATCCCCAAGGAGAGAAGTAATTGATTCACAACCACACAGCTAGGAGGTGCTGAAGCCAGGGTTGGAACATGGATCTAATTCTAAAGCCTGTATTCTTAACCATTAGACCACACTGACTATGTGAAGGGTGGCTTTCAGAGTGTTGTTGGGAAGATTAACTGTCGTGATAGGAAAAGTGATTTTCAGTGCCTGGCCTGCCATTAATGCTTATTAAATGTTACAAAAATGAAATCAAAGAAAAATACTCAGCTGTCAGAAAGCTTCTCTTTGATCTTTGGGAAGTAATCTCCTTTGTTTTTCCCTTTGAAAGTTGGCTCATGCTTGTACTCATCCACTTATTCACGTCCGACTCTGCAATCCCATGGACTGTAGCCTAGCAGGCTCCTCTGTCCATGGGATGTCCCAGGCAAGAGTACTAGAGTGGGTTGCCATTTCCTCCTCCAGGGGATCCTCTCGACTCAGGGATTGAATCCATGTCTCCTGAGTCTCCTACATCGGCAGATGGATTCTTAACTGCTGAACCACCAGGAAAGCCCATTAAAAGTTTAGTATTCCATTCCTTCATTCACACATTCAGTAACATATTCATCAGGTGTATTTTATGGGCCAGACTTGGTGCTGGATGCTTGGGTTGTGACAGTGAACTAGATAAAGTCTCTGCTCTCAGGGAGCAGTGTTTTGACCTCAGATGGATTTATTCTCCCAGAATTCTTGGAGATTCTGAGAACGCACATCAGTGTCGTCAGACAATTGGAGTCTGGTTGGCCAGTTGGGATGGGATGGAAACTCAGTCAACTGGAAGGGTCTGTTTCCCACTCATGGGGCAAACCTAGTCAGTTCAGTTCAGTTGCTCAATCATGTCTGACTCTTTGCGACCCCACGGACTGCAGCACACCAGGCTTCCCTGTCCATCACCAACTCCCAGAGCTTGCTGAAACTCATGTCCGTTGAGTCGGTGATGCCATCCAACCATCTCAGCCTCCATCGTCCCTTCTCCTCCTGCCTTCCATCTTTCCCAGCATCAGGGTCTTTTCCAATAAGTCAGTTCTTTGCATCAGGTGGCCAAAGTTTATTGGATCTTCATCTTCAGCATCTCTGAATGAATCATCTTCATTCTCTGAATGAATATTCAGGACTGATCTCCTTTAGGATTGACTGGCTTGATCTCCTTGCAGTCCAAGAGTCTCAAGAGTCTTCTCCAACACCACAGTTCAAAAGCATCAGTTCTTTGGCACTCAGCTTTCTTTATGGTCCAACTCTCACATACATACATGACTACTGGAAAAACCATAACTTTGACTAGACAGACCTTTCTCAACCAAGTAATGTCTCTGTTTTTAATATGCTGTCTAGGTTGGTCATAGCTTTTCTTCCAAAGAGCAAGTGTCTTTTAATTTCATGGCTGCACTCACTAACATCTTAGGTGATTTTTGGAGCCCAAGAAATTAGTCCGTCACTGTTTCCATTGTTTCCCTGCCTATTTGCCGTGAAGTGATGGGGCTGGTTGCAATGATCCTAGTTTTTTGATGGGGCCGGATGCCATGATCTTCATTTTTTGAATCTTGAGTTTTAAGCCAGCTTTTTCACTCTTGTCTTTCACTTTTATCAAGAGGCTCTTTAGTTCCTCTTCACTTTCTGCCATAAGGGTGGTGTTATTTGCATATCTGAGGTTATTGATATTTCTCCAGGCAATCTTGATTCCAGCTTGTGCTTCATTCAGCCCAGCATTTTGCATGATGTACTCTGCACATATGTTAAATAAGCAGGGTGACAATGTACAGCCTTGACATACTCATTTCCCAATTTGGAACTATGTCCGGTTCTAACTGTTGCTTCTTGACCTGCATGCAGATTTTTCAAGAGGCAGCTAAGGTGGTCTGGTATTCCCATCTTTTTAAGAATTTTCTACACTTTGTTGTGATCCAGTCAAGGGCTTTAGTGTAGTCAATGAAGCAGATGTAAATGTTTTTCTGGAATTCTCCTACTTTTCTGTGATCCAACAGATGTTGGCAATTTGACCTCTGGTTCCTCTGCCTTTTCTAAATCCAGCTTGAACATCTGAAAGTTCTCGGTTCACATACTGTTGAAGTCTAGCTTGGAGAATTTTGAGCATTACTTTGCTAGCATGTGAGATGAGTACAATTGTGCATTCATTTAGGCATTCTTTGGCATTGCCTTTCTTTGGGATTGGAATGAAAGCTGACCTTTTCCAGTCCTGTGGCCACTGCTGAGTGTCCCAAATTTGCTGGCATAGTGAGCACAGCACTTTCACAGCATCATCTTTTAGGATTTGAAATAATTCAGCTGGAACTCCATCACCTCCTCTCGCTTTGTTCATAGTCATGCTTCCTAAGGCCCACTTGATTTTGCACTCCAGAATGTCTGGCTCTAGGTGAGTGATCACACCATCGTGGTTATCTGGGTTATTAAGATCTTTTTTGCATAGTTCTTCTGTGTATTATTGCCACCTCTTCTTAATATCTTCTGCTTCTGTTAGGTCCATATCATTTCTGTCTTTTATTGTCCTAGTCAGTAGGGGGGTGTAAAGAACTGTAGTATTTTTATTTGAGTCTTTCCAGGAAGTTTTTCCTTTCCCATATAGTGACAAATGGGCTTCCCTGGTGGCTCAGTGGTAATGAATCTGCCTGCCAGTGCAGGAGACGCAGGTTCAGTCTCTGGATCGGGAAGGTCCCTTGGAGAAGGGCACGGCAACCCACTCCAGTATTCTTGCCTGGGAAATCCCATGGACACAGAAGCCTGGCAGGCTGCAGTCCATGGGGTTGCAAAGAGTTGGACAGGACTGAGCGAGTAAACAACAACACAGTGACAGTGCTGCCCTACTTCTAATGCTATGGTCTCTATTTAGGGTCTCAGTAGATGCAAGTCTATTTCTCAATTACCCTAGATGCTTTAACTGGTACAGGCCTAACATATGATAGGAGAGCCAACCTCAGGCATTCCTCGGGATCACAGGAAAGAGAGGGGATTCTCACTGGGCTCTGGTGGTGAGAAGGGCCATGCCAGACAGGAGTTGTTAACGTGCAGCCTTTATTGTTTATCCCAACACCAGGCACTGTGCTGAGAAATAGTATGTGAATTATATTGCTCCTGTTAGTGGGTAGAAGCTCATTCTACCGTTGAGAAACCCAGAGCTCAGAGAAAGTAAGAGCACTCATTCAAGGTCACACAGCCAGGAAAGAATGAATTGGACTTTGAATTGCTGTACTGCATTGTTACCCATCACCTCTGGGTCCCAGGGAGGAAGAGACTTGTAGGAAGGATTTGCTAGGCTTGGTGAACAACCTGTGATCCAGGGACCAGGAGTCAGTAGATTGAATGCTTCCACTTGGGCTGTATTTCCATGTTTACCCTTACCCAATTCAAGCCCTAAACCTCTGAGCTCTGTGCCCTCATAGCCTCCGTCATGTCCTGAGCCCCAGTCCCCCAGGCCCTGTGGATCTTTGATTCTTAACTCACTCAGGGAAATGCTGCAAAAAGATTGAAGTCAGCAATTGAGTATATCTCTGCCTATGAAAAATCAGGGCCATTTTGTATATATTTCCTGCTCCTATTTCCCCTACTTGCTTTCCCCTAAGGGTGCGGGATTGTTAAGTAGGAGAGTTAGTAGAAGTTGTGACAGCAAACAGTCAAGTAAAAATGAGCTGTCTTCTATGCATGAAGAACTCAGGGTGGATAAATACCACTCCTAGCACAACTCCAAAGGGAAGCCCTCTTCCTGGGAGGCAGAAACATAGCAGGGACCCTGGAACACCCCTATCCTCCCAAGTCCCTTTTAGGCTTGCCAGAATGGCCTGAAGTGCCAGAGACCCCCTCCACTTTCATACTTCCCTGGGACCTTTGGACCTCTCAGACACATGGTCTTCAAGTCCTTCCAAGCAACCAACACAGAGAAAATGCAGAATTACCTTCCTATTGTCTCTGTAGATGACAACATTACAAAACTGTCATAGGAAGAGGCGATTGGGACACACAACTGAAAACTCTAGAGAATCAAGTATGATAGAAGTGTTTCAGGCTGTTCTCTTAAAGAGGCCCCCTTGCCAGCTGCGTAAGCTATGGGCCTCACACACTTTGTTATGCCCCTGGCTCCATGATTCTGAGACCGTAGGATCCTGTGGTTCTTGTGTCCCATGGGTCCAAGATCCATCCTCAGCTTAGCCCTTTGGGGTCACTCCCACCTCCTCTGGGACATTGTTCATCCGGACATTTGATCCTAGACGTCACAATCCTGCAAGTCCCTGCTTTGAACCCAAAGCATTTGTGGACCAGGACTTGGAGTTCCAAGGGGGTCAGGAAAGTACCGCAGCTTCCAATGGCACCTGCTTCTGGTGGGGAAGTGGAAGGCGGTGCAGAGAGCTCTCAGCAGAGAAGGCCTGATTGTCTCTGCATTTGTACACGCATCTGGGTTTCTCTATTATCCATCCTGCGACTGACAGTTCTGATGGCAGAACTAGGGAGGTCAGGGTCAGGAGGGGGTCCAGCCTCCTTATTTACAGGCAGGGAAGTTCCCCAGAGTAGACCAGCAGCTGATCCAAGCCCACTGCAAAGTCATTCAACAGCCAGGATGCGAACCCAGAGAAAAGACCACCTTCCCTCTACACTTTGCTCCCCCAGGCTCAGAAAGGAGAGCAAAGAAGACACTTTGCCTCCTGCTGAGGAGGAACTGGAGGACAATTTCAAAAGCAGGGGTGGGGATGATTTCCAGGTCTGGGGGAGAAATAAAACTGTCCCGGCTTCTACCAAGCCACAGCGTCTTCTTCCAGGATCTGTTTTCCTTTGTTCCCTTGGCAGCACCCTGGGCTCCCCACTCCATTATGATTTCACTGTATTTTGTGGAGGACACCCAACTGGTTCACCCAGAGACATGAAGACGTGGCTAGCAGTATCACTTCCCTGTGGCTGCAAATTCCAATGTTTGCAGTTGCACAAAAGCCTGATTTGAAATAACCATAATAAAAGTTTTATAACAGGCTCAGTTGGGTGAAGGGTCCCCAAGCTCTAGCTGACTCTGGAGAAGCAGATTGCCTTCCAGAGCTCTCAGCTCAAAGTTCTGGGGCATTAACACTCTCCTGCCCCGAGCCTGGAGAGGATGGATTCTAGTCCATCAAACCTGAAAGATCTCCACTTTACAGATAGCGAAACTGAGAGAAACTCAGCTGTCATCGAGCTCTTCTGAGACAAAATGGAACATAAATGGAACAGTCCCTGGGGAGAATGTGCTGTGTTGATTCCCAAACTGGACTGCACAATGGAATCGCTTGGGGGACCTTTAGGAAGTACTGATGTCTGGGTCCCACACCTCTCACTCTCATTTAACTGAGTCAAGGTGATATCTGAACATCCTGAAATTTTAGACACTCCTTAGGTGGTTCTAATGTGCAGTGCTAACTGGGCCCCATTGTCACGGTGGTGAAGGAGCAGGTTGTTCTATATTTGAATCGAAGCTCCAGTTTTATAACTTTGTTCTTGAGCAAGTGACTTCATTCATATGATCCTGTCTCCTCCGTCTGTAAGTTGGAATTAATAGTATCTACCTCACCCAGGGTCAAAGTGAGAATTAAATGAGGTAATACATATTAAGAGCTTAAAGCAGTGCCTGTCATGCCGAAAGTGATGAATGCATGTTGGTTTTATTACTGTTTTGTTTCTATTTTATTATTAATACATACCACCATTCCAAGCCCCCAAGTTGGGGAATGGGGGGAATCAAATAACAGGTCCACGGATGGATGAACTAGGATTCAGGAGACCCAGTTCTCTTTTTGACTGTTCTAATAGCAAATGAGCTGTGTGACCTTGGGCAAACCTCTTAGCCTCTCTGAGTTTAGTTGCTTCATCTTGCCAGATGGACCTCATAGCCCCTGGCCATCTACTGTCCAGAGGAGTTGTGAGATTCCAGTAAGATAATGGATTTGAATGAGCTTTGAAAATGGGAATGCACCAGAGGAATTTGAGCTATTATGATTATGACGGCCATTTCATTCCCCTCGCGCCCCGGCTGGCCCATCTGTTCTGGGAGCTTTTGGGTCTCTCTCTGCCTCCTTGGCCTCCAGTCCTGAGCTGTTCAGTCTGACATTTGGGCAGTTTCCAGCAAGGATTCTGTCCCTTCTCCATCTGCCCCTCTAGTTAACTCTTTTCTCTCCCTTCTTTTGGCTATCAGGACCAATATCTGACTCCAGCGTGGGTACCGAGGGGGATGGGGTGGGGGGAAGTTTCTCATCTCATTCTTTTTCTTGGAAATGATCAGAGGTCTTGGATTCCTCACCATCAGAGAGGTGGAAGGTTCCTATGAGAGTGTCTAGATAGACCAGCAGATGAGGCAGAGCGGAGAGGCAGAGCGGGGAATTCAAACCCAGCTTCCTGGACTTCTGTTTCCTGTTCTGCTCCACCACCATCCCCGCCCCATTGCTCCGAGCTCTTAGTGCCTCATCTCCCAACCTCAGCTGCTCTTGGAGGAGTCAGTGCCCTCAGGAGAATATCAGAGGATGGGGCAGTTGCTGCTTCCTCCAGCAACTTAGGCTGTCTCCCAAGGGTTTGTGTCCTTGCCCACATCCTTTTTCCTCTGAGACTCCATTTTCTCACTGTACAATGGGAAAACCATCACCTGGCTGTCTGTGGGTCAGAGGAGATCATTACCTGGGAAGGTTGGTAATCTCTGTCACCTTAGATGCCAGTGCTGCTGCTGAAGCTGGAGAGAGAGATATGAGGATTCTGCCGGGCCAGATCCCCCAGCTGGAGCCAGAGTCATCTGGGCTGCTCTGAGCTCTACAGGCTGGGAGGAGCCTGGGAGAAGGCAGGCCTACTGGATTGGCAGCTGCAAGCCTGCTGGCAGATGGTCTCCTAAGTGGGCCACCCCGGGGTCAGCTTTATGGATTTGTACATTAACCCTTCCCTGCCCAGCAGCCCTCAGACTCTGGTTCCTTATAACTTGGACCTGACCCACTGATGTTGCTGGGTCTCTAACTGAGCTGTGGACAAGACCCTGATCCACATCTTATCACTCCCCTCCCCATCTTACCACACCCCAGGAGACAGACCATCCCTCCTATGTGTCAGGTACTTGACAGTATGCAGAGCCGGAGTCTGGGGCTGATAGTACTCAGGACTGGGCAAGACTGTGACAGAGCAACCTTTTAATATCATCACTTGTATTCATACTAATTTTTGTAAATATTGACATAATAAAAAGAGAGAGAGGATCACTGCACAGAATAACCACCGTGAAGGTTTTGCAGTTTATCCTTCTGGATTCACTAATTCTTTCTTTCTCTTTCTCTTCCTCTCTCATCTTCTCATCTCATTCTTCCTCTCTGTATATATGTGTTAATCAACATGGGATAAATATTGGGCATTTTAAATTTTCTGACTTTTTTTTTTTTCTAATTTGGCAATATAGTCTGAGTATCTTTCTAGGTCAGTAAATACCCATCCATCTCATCATGGTAAAAAGCCTGCATAGTATTCCATTATAGGCATTAATCAGAAGTAATTTATCCACCGTTGTTGGAGGACATCGTAGGACCAAGAAGGAAACAAATTCAGAGAGGCTCAGTGACCCTATGGACAATACAGTCCATGGAATTCTCTAGGCCAGAATACCGGAGTGGCTAGCTGTTCCCTTCTCCAGGGGACCTTCCAAACCCAGGGATCAAACCCAGGTCTCCCACATTGCAGGTAAATTCTTTACAAGCTGAGTCACAAGGGAAGCTGAAGAATACCGGAGTGGGTCGCCTATCCCTTCTCCAGCAGATCTTCTTGACCCATGAACGGAACTGGGGTCTTTTGCTTTGCAGGCGGATTCTTTACCAACTGAGCTATGAGGGAAGCCCAAGGTCACACAGCTTGTCGATAAGAGCTTGAGCTTGAACGCTGGTCTGGGGATTTTAAATTCAGTTCTACTTACTAGAGTAAAAGAAGTGAAGGTTCAAGAATGCTGCACCTGAAAACCAATATGGACCCAGCCTCGCTCCAAGGGCAGGTCCAGGCAAGCTGTACTTGTTGACTGTCCACCCGACTCAGTACTGGGTCAGGATCCCAGCCCCATCTTTATTGGCTGTGTGACTCTGGGCAGCTTCACTCCCCTCTCTGAGCCTCAATTTTTTCATCCATAAAACAAGCCTATTGAGATCTGGCTTATTAGGCCATTGGAGGGATTAGATTAGGTAAGAAATTGCCCACCAAGTGCGTGGCACAAAGTAAGTGCTCAGCAGTGAGGCTAGTGCTATTTCATTGCTTCTACGATTTTTGATATTACTGCTTATAAGAATATTACTAATTTTATTAGTATTATTATCTGGTATAGCTCAGCAGGTAAAGAATCTGGATACTCCAGTATCCTTGGGCTTCCCTGGTGGCTTAGTTGGTAAAGAATCCACCTGTAATGCAAGAGACCTGGGTTTGATCCCTGGGTTTGATCCCTGGGTTGGGAAGATCCCCTGGAGAGGGGAACGGCTAGCCACTCCAGGATTCTGGCCTGGAGAATTTCATGGACTGTATTGTCCATGGGGTCACAAAGAGTCGGACACGACTGAGTGAGTTTCACTTTCATCTATCATTATCTAATATCTAATATTATCTAATGTTATCTAATATCTAATAATACTAGAGCTCTAATAGTAGTATTAGCCCTAATGCAGGTGCCGTAAGACTTCCAGGAAGTCCCTTCTCCTGGGTCTCAGTTTACCTGTCTGAAAGCATAGTGCTGTTCGTGGTGATTTCTGAGGGTGGTTCTGTCCTCACTCCCTGCTCCTTGTTGGTGGCAGGCTGTCTGGTCCCCCCCACCCCATTCCACCCTCGGAGAGCTCTTTCTCCCCTCCCCCACCAGCCAGAGCCAACTGGTTGCCCCTCCCCCTCCAGCTCTCCCGGCCTTTGACACTAATTGATACGGAGTTCCCCCTCTAATCCTGCCTCTGCCTCCAGGGCCCCTTGTTCCTAGGGCATCTGCTTGATGAGGAGGAGGAGGCAGGGCCGACCGCCACCCGCCTGTCTGCCATCTGGTCCCCGTCCCCTCCCTCCTCTCTTTGCCACCAAGAAAAATCTGTAATGAATCCGTGGCCCCCACCCAAGGGGGTGGGGTGAGGCCAGGCCAGGCGCATGTTGGCTGTGTACATGCGCGCGTGGACGCGCGCGTGCACACACACACACACACACACACGCACGCACGCACGCAGCTTGTAGGCACAATTATTAGTAAAGCTTTTGTGTAAAGTAAAGCTCTCGCAGACCCGCTCCAGCTGAACAGCTGCTGAGAGGGTTCAGGAGCGAGATGCTAACAGGAGGGGAACTTTAATTATCCCACGGAATGGCATCTTTGGCAGCCCCAGGGGATTGGAGAAGATGGGGAAGAGAGAGGCAAGCAGGGGAGAGAGAGACCATTAAACTGCAGAATAGGGGGCAAGAAAGGGAGGGGGTGCACCAGCTAATGGGGAGGGACGAGGAGAGGGGATGCACAGGGCTCCCAGCCGCAGAGAGGCCGACGCTCAAATCCAGAGGCTGGAGGGAGGACTTGCAGAAGTTACAGTTTTCTTCTCCTCCCTGAATCCCTCTGCCCTGCATAACTTTTACTCCCCAAGCCATCAGGGCTGCCTTCTAAAGCCTGGTGTCCAGAGCAGAACTTCGGGTTCTGCACTTCTAGGTTCTAACTGTCCTCCGCTCTTGCTGGCTGTGTGACCTGGAGCCAAGTACTTCTCCTCTCTGAGCCTTGAGGTTCTTCTGTGTGAAATAGTGATAATGGTAATACCTACTCACCGAGTTGTTGAATGAGATAGTATCATGCATTGAGAGAGCACACATTTATTGAGTGCTTGCTGTATACCAGGTACTATGCTAGGAGTCAGAGACACAGGAGAATCTGAGACAGATCAGGGTGCAGGAAGCTGCTGACAATAAACAAAGAAACCAATTATAAAAAGTAAAGTGTGAATAGGGCTCCAAATGCCGGCTGCTACAATCAACTTTTCCCCTTCCGCTTTTCACTAGTCACACTAGTTCTCCCTCCACCTTTTAGTTTTAACTTTAAAAAACCTTTATTTTTAAGCAGTTGTAGGTTTATAGTAAAATTGAGATTTCCCTTATACCCCCTGCCCCTATATACCCACTCTTTTCGGGCCCTTGTTTGGAAGGCATAGTCTCCCCCATTATCAACCACACTTACCAGAATAGTGTATTTTATGCCAAGGATGAACATATATTGACACATTGCAATCACAGGATTCCATACTTTAGGGTTCACTCTTGGCATTGTACCTTGCATGTGTTTGGAAAAATGCATAACATATACACATCATTACAGTGTCATACAGAGTACTTTCACTGTTCTAGAAATCGTCTGTGGTGTTCCTGTTTGTTCGTCTTGTCCCCTCCCCAACATCTGGCAACCACCAACTTTTTTTTTTTAATTGCAATATAATTGCTTTACAATGTTGTATTAGTTTCTGCTATACAACAAAATGAATCAGCTACATGTATACATATACCCCCTCCCTCTTAAGCTTCCTTCCCACCTTATTCCATCTATCTGGGTTGCCACAGAGCACCAGGCTGAGCTCCCCATGTTATACAGCAGCTTCTCACTAGTCATCTCTTTTACACATGGTAGCATATATATGTCAGTTGTACTCTCTCAATTCATTGCTCTTCCTTCCCCCATGTGTCCACAAGTCCGTTCTATACACCTGCACCTCCATTCCTGTCTTGCAAAGAAGTTCATTAGTACCATTCTCTAGATTCCATAGACGTGTGTTAATATACAATATTTGTGTTTCTCCTTCTTACTTCACTCTGTATGACCTACCGTAGGACCCAGCAATCCCACTCCTGGGCATATACCCTGAGAAAACTGTAATTCAGAAAGGCATATGTACCCCAGTGTTCACTGCAGCACTGTTTATAATAGCTAGACCAGAGAAGCAGCCTAGGTGTCTATTAGCAGGTGAGTGGGTGAAGATGTGGTACATATACACAGTGGAGTGTTACTCAGCCATAAAGAGGAACGCAATCGAGCCAGCTGAAATGACATGGATGGACCACCTATCTTTTTATTGTCTCCATAGTTCTGCCTTTTCCCGAATATCGTTTAATTAGCATCATACAGCAGGCTTTTCAGATTGACTTCTTCCACTGACTAATATGCACTGTACTTTCCTCCATGTCAGTTCATGGTGTGTGGCCATTTCTTTTTAGGGATGAATAATATCCGACATTGACCCCCTTTGTTCCTTCGCTCCTGAGGTGGTGTGTGTCATGGCCATAGCTGTTAGCGCCAGTGTTCCATGAGGGGGAATATTCTGCTTGCAGAGCAGCTGCAGGCTCAGTGCCTGGTTCATAGCAGGTGCTCAGAAAATGTTTTG
This sequence comes from Neotragus moschatus, assembly GCA_006410615.1. NCBI lineage: Eukaryota > Metazoa > Chordata > Mammalia > Artiodactyla > Bovidae > Neotragus > Neotragus moschatus. The sequence continues at coordinate 1,596,962 of SJYA01002331.1, forward strand.
GGGGATGAATCGCTCAGACAGCCTACGTATACTAAGTGGTTGACGGTGAAAAGTACCAGCCCTTACCTGGGAGGCTGAAGAGCTGTTTATCCACTTCAAAAAGAATGCCACATTCTTCATTGTAGGGACTGTCCGAAGCACGGTAGGGTGTACACAAACCGCTGACAGTGTCACAGCAGATGAAGCAGGATACGGAGTAGGTGGATATTTAGCTTTGTCTCTGTGGCTTATGTATTTAATGAGAATGTTTGCATAAATTAGAAGGTTTTCCCCTGTACTAGTTATGTGTATAAACACCAACTTTTTTAAAAGGCAGTGGTACATAAGTAGCACCATGGTTTATTTAGCAGCATCCTGGCCTCTACCCATTAGATGCCAGTAGCATCCCTTCATCCACTAGCCCACACTCCTAGTTGTGACAACCAAAAATATCTCTCCCCTTCAGTCACTCAGTCATGTCCAACTCTTTGTGACCTCATGAACTGCAGCACACCAGGGCTGTCTGTCCATCACCAACTCCCGGAGTCCACCCAAACCCATGTCCATTGTGTCAGTGATGCCATCCAACCATCTCACCCTCTTTCTTCCCCCACTCCTCCTGCCCTCAATCTCTCCCAGCAACAGGGTCTTTTCAAATGAGTCAGCTCTTAGCATCAGGTGGCCAAAGTATNGCGACCCCATGGACTGCAGCCTACCAGGCTCCTTCATCCATGGGGTTTTCCAGGCAAGAGTACTGGAGTAGAGAGATTGCCAAATGTCTTCTATGGAGCAAAACCACTACTTGGCTGAGATCCATTGATCCAGTCAGAAATATCCAACATGGCTGGAAAATCAGGACTGTTCCAACAACTTTGGAAGTTTTGGGAAATTTAAAGGAAAAAAAACAAAAAACAAAACCAGTGAGTCTTGTCTGTTACCTTCCCTTGGAATTAGGGAGGAACAGAGTTGCACAGCAGAAGGGACACATGATTGGATTCTGGCAATCTGAACTTCAGTTGCCTGGGTCTCAGTCTTCTCATCTATAAAATAAGGAAGCTAGGGCCTCCCCATGTGGGCCATTGTCCATCTCTGGCACCTTAGTGCAAAGCCCTTGGGCTTTGGAATTGACAGACCTGGTTTCAAATCCTAGCTGGGCACCTCTGGGTGCACTTCACCTTTCTAAACTCTTTCCTCAGCTGTAAAAGGAGAGTGATGATAACACCCCCCTCCTAGGTTGGATTTGAGGGTTACCTATGAGGAGGAGAAGGGGACAACAGAGGATGAGATGATTGAATGGCATCACCGATTCGATGGATATGAATTCGAGCAGGCTCTGGGAGTTGGTGATGGACAGGGAAGCCTGGCGTACTGCAGTCCATGGGGTCGCAAAGAGTCGGACACGACTGAGCAACTGAACTGAACTGAGCTACGAGAATGTCTGCAGGCACTTCACAGTGTCCTAATGTAGCAAAGTGCTCAATCCCCATGGCTACAACGCTTAGGGTAACACTGTTTGTAAGTTGTACTTTAGCCAAGATCCTGATATAAGCCAATAGTAGTTCCATGGGGAAGAGGGTCAGAGTCTTCGATTTCTTGGAAGGACGTGCATTCATTCCTGCAGCCAGTGTTTACCACATGCTCAAGATGGGCCACTTCCTTTGACCAGAGATGAATCAAACACAGAGACCTGCCCATGGGGAGCTCCCACACTCCACTGTAACAGCGCATCTGAGCTGGGATTCACGTGGTGTCTTTCTAACCAGTGTTCCCATGACACAGTTCCCAGGAGGACATCCCCTGACCTAGCAACACTCCTTTGAGACTAAGTTTTCTCTGAGCTGTTCTCTGCTTACCATCTTCCCTGCCTGCAGACCCAGCCCTTTCTACTCTTCCTCCTTTTCCCACTTTGAAATTGTAGGGCAAATTGATTACAATCATAAGAACAGTTTTCTCTTACTCTTTCTGTCCTTCAATTTGTCTGTCCTCACCTGTTTTTTAACCACCCAGCAAACTCCTTCAAGTCTGCTCCTGAGGCCCTCCCTCTCTTTTCAGCTGCACTCCTGCCAACTCTTTCAACTTCTTTCTTCCCCTCTCACTGTGGCCTCCATCTTTGTCCTTTAACCCACAGTCCTTTGCTATTTCTCTGCAAAGACCCTGCAGAGTTCCTTTACTGTGTTTTTTTTTTTTTTTGGTCAGTTACCTCTAACCTAAACATTTTTAGTTTTCTCGTCACTATTAATAATATCTCCCCTGCTTAGTGATTTCCTCTGTTGACATTACTATGTCTGTATTTACGCCTACCCAAGACGGGAGAATGACTCAATTACCTTCTCAACTTGAGGGAAGGCGCAGGAGAAAAATCTCACCAGGTGTTTTACATCAGCCCGGGAGGTGATGCTATTTACTCCCAGCATGCACTAGGCTACAGGTGGAATTAGCAGAAGGATAGGTGAAAAGTGGATCGCCCTCTGACACCTCCAGATACGCCTTCACAGTGGGGAAGCATCACTATTATTTCTTTAAGTAACTGACATGATTTCTCCAAGAATATCAGATCGATGTTTGCATGTGATTAACAAACAAAACAAATTTTAGAGCCAAACAGTTAAGCTGCTTGCTTTTCCGTTTACAGTTTACCCCTCCAGTAGCACAAAAAAACATCCACAGGGACCACACCACCAAGGAACCATAGCCTCCATATATACGTATTAATATACGATATTTGTTTTTGTCTTTCTGACTATGGAATGTATAAAAATGATACTGAGGAACCTGCTTGCAGGGCAGGAGTAGAGGAGCAGACATAGAATGGACTTGTGGACACAGCAGGGGAAGAAGAGGCTGAAATGAACTGAGAGGGTAGCATTGAAATATATACATTACCATCTATAAAGTAGCTAGCTGGTGGGAAGTAACTAGATAGCTCAGGGAGCTCAGTCCGGTGCTCGGTGAGAACCTGGAAGGGTGGGGTGTAGGGCTGGGGGGAGGCGCAGGAGGGAGGGGATATGTGTATATTCACAGCTGATTCACACTGTTGTATGGCAGCAGCCAACACAATACTGTAAAGCAATTATCCTCCAATTAAGAAAACTATTCAGCATAGGAATCACTGAAGTGAACACACACACATAAGAAACCTGCAGCGTTTCCAGTTCAATGATGAGAAAATCAGGCCCAGAAATTTACCTGTCTTATGGTTCACACTCTGGACTTTGAATCCAGCGATCTGAGTTCAGTCTCGGTAGAACCTCTCTGAACCTTTGGGCTTCTCAGATGGTGCTAGTGGTAAAGAACCCGCCTACCAATACAGGAGATGGAGGAGATATGGGTTCGATCCCTGGGGTCAGGAAGATCCCCTGGAGTCTCATGGAAGAGGAACCTGGTAGGCTACAGTCCAAGGGTTGCAAAGAGTCGGACATGGCTGAAGCAACGCAGCACACATACATAGAAGCAACAGCACACACGCGTGCACCTGAAGGCACACAGGTACAAACAGAACATAAACTGAGGTTAGAACTCAAATGTTCCAATTCCCAGAGTTTAAGTCCACTATCGAGTCATGAAATATTTTTTAAACAAGTTTTACTAAAAAAAGTAACACTTGGTTAATAGTTGATGAAAAGCACTGTGCTGCTGCTGCGTCGCTTCNGCACACAGGTACAAACAGAACATAAACTGAGGTTAGAACTCAAATGTTCCAATTCCCAGAGTTTAAGTCCACTATCGAGTCATGAAATATTTTTTAAACAAGTTTTACTAAAAAAAGTAACACTTGGTTAATAGTTGATGAAAAGCACTGTGCTGCTGCTGCGTCGCTTCAGTCGTGTCCGACTCTGTGCGACCCCATAGACGGCAGCCCACCAGGCTCCCCCGTCCCTGGGAGTCTCCAGGCAAGAACACTGGAGGGGGTTGCCATTTCCTTCTCCAGTGCATGAAAGTGAAAAGTCAAAGTGAAGTCGCTCAGTCATGTCCGACTCATCATGACCCCATGGACTGCAGCCCACCAGGCTCCTCCGTCCATGGCATCTTCCAGGCAAGAGTACTGGAGTGGGGTGCCATTGCCTTCTCCGGAAAAGCACTGTAGAAGTATATAAAAGTGAAAGTCGGTTCATCTTCATTTTCTACTTCTATCTACTAGAGGCAAATCACTGCTACGCTTTCTTATATATTCTTCCAGAAATGTATTATATGAAGATACAATGCATTATGCTGGGAAACTTGCCTTTTCTTCTAAACTTTATATCTTGGGTTTTAAAATATGTCAATAAATTTAGAGCTGCCTGGTTCTGTTTTTAATCACTGCATTGTATTCTATTGTATAGATGTATTATTCTTTATTTAATCAATGTCCTATCGATTCACAGGTTGTTTTCAGAATTTTTGCCTTAAAAACAATACTATAATAAGAATTTGGGTGTATTTTTGTCTACTTTGGAGATCATATATCTATATCTATCTATCTATAATAAATTCCTTGTTGTTGTTGTTCAGTCACTAAATCATGTCCTACTTTTTGCGACCTCATGGACTGCAGCACGCCAGGCTCCCCTGTCCTTCACTATCTTTCGGAGTTTGCAATATTGTTCTTTACAGCACTGGACTTCACTTTCACCACCAGACACATCCACAGCTGAGCATCGTTTCCTCTTTGGCCCAGCTGCGTTTCTTTCTGGATCTATTAGTCCTTCACTTTTCCCCAGTAGCATCTTGGACACCTTCCAACTTGGGGGGCCCATCTTCCAGTGTCCTGTCTTTTTGACTTTTCATACTGCTTATGGGGCTCTCGAGGTAAGAATACTGGAGTGGTTTTCCATTTGCTCCTCCAGTGGAAATGGAATTGTTAAAATTCCCAGCATACAATATTGTCCTAAGATTTTGGGGGGAAAAATAAAAAAAGAGAGATGGGAGGGAAAAGAAGATACTGTCCTACTGCTCCCCCCAAACTTTGCACCCTCCCTTCCCAAGGGTATGAGAGTCTTTTTTCCTGATATTTACAAGACTGTGAATGGTCAGGCTCTTTCGCATGTGCAAGTAGTATGCGCACGTTCTAGCTCCCCTTTCTTTAACAACAAGTGAGGCTGCACATCTTGGCAGATTTGTTTGCTGTTTTGTATTTTTCTGTGATTGTTTTTCTTCTCTGTGTCTTTATTTAATAGAATTAGGCCATTCTCTTTTTTCTTTTCTAATTTGCAAGGGCTCTTTGCATAGTAAGGAAATTATTCTCGTGTCATGTGTGTTACCTCTTATGCTTTGTTGTTGATTTGGATGAGAATTGAGATTCAGAGCAGACCCAAAAAAAAAAAAAACATAGGTAGCTTTTGGAGAAAGGATAGAAAGTGAAGCTAGATTCTATCTCCCACTCCAATCCTCTCTCATCCAAGAAGGTTTCACTGTAACAGATGGAGAACGGTGAGTCAGAACAGGTATAAAGATCTAATCTCTTCTGCTGGACCTGGGTTCAGATGAGGGCACATATTAGAGAAAAGAAAAGCCGTCTGCAAGGAGGGTCTGGCTGTTTCCCAGATCCAGGCTACACTTGGCAGCCTGGTCTCATTCCCCAAATGCCACTTGGTGTTTTTAAAGACCAGACACGAGGTAGCATACGGTCTACAGGAACCCTGCAATTTTTAAATTTAGGAAAGCACAGGAAGTGAGGAAGTGACTGGGAAGGGGAGCTCCTCTGGGATTGTTCAGCCTCAGAAGGTGGGAAGGGAAGGGCTTTCTCTGCTTTGTGAGGAACTATCGCACCTAAGGTCACTGAATCCATGGCAAAAAACTGTAATCCCATGAGAGTGACAATAACCTGCAACCCACCTACACCCCGTCTAGCCTGGAGAAACCCTCAGACACATGCCCAAATTCTGTTCCAAAAATTTGTTGAGGACCTGAGCAACTGAATGAATGTTTATTGTAGCACTGATGTAATTGTGAGAAATCAGAAACAGCCTAAGTGCCCAACAACGGGGGAATTTAGAAATAATAGTTTGCAGCCAACCCCAAGCAGGGAAGGCAGCGAGACCAGGAACGAGGCTGAACTCCAAGTCTGGGCTTGGGAAGAGGGCATGTGTTTGAGTGTAAATGCCAGCTGTAGGTGGATATACACATAGTATAAGACTGAGGACGGCAAGATCATCCTTAGCTTCCCCAACATTCAATCGATCCATCTTCGAGGCTTTCAGCTATAAATATAGCCCGAGTCTCTTCTCCATCCCCTCAGCTCCTTAACTAGTCAGAGCTGCCACTGTCTCTCACCCGGACTCACAGGGACAGTCTTCAGAATTCCCCGCTGTCATTTACAGCTGTTTCTTCCCTCTGGGTTGGGCTTTATGTAGCCACCAGATGATCATTTTAAAACCAAGCCTGTTCATGTCACCCCTCTGCTCAAAACCTGCCCGTCTACACTAGGAACAAAATCCCAAGCTGCTGGCAACGGTGCCAGCTTCTTTTAGCATCTCTTGTCTCTGTGCTCCCCTACTCTCCCCTTCCACCCGCTGCTGCGGCCACAGGGGTCTTTCTGGGCCTTCCATGTACCATGTTCACCCCAGAGCTGGGGCCTTCACACTTCACCCTAGACTATTCCTCCCCCAGATGTGCACATGGCCAGGTCCTCCTCATTCTTCAGATGCCTCCTCCAGGAGGCCCCCTCTTACCACTGAATAAATAGTGTCCTCTCCCTCTAAAATTCAAGTCCACCTGGAATCTCTGGATGTGACCTTACCTGGAAATAGGGACAATGCAGATGTAATTGGAGATGAGATCGTACTGCGATAGTGTGCCCTTCATCCTGTATGACTGCCATCCTTAGGAAGAGAAGAGACACAGACACAGAGGTAGGAGGGCCATGTGAAGATGGAGGCAAGGTTGCCGCGATGCTGCCACAAGCCAAGGAAAGCCAGAGCTGCCAGGAGCTGGAAGAGGCCAGGAAGGCTCCTCCCCTAGTGGCTTTGGAAGGAGCATGGTCCTAACAACATTTGATGTTGGACTTCTGGCCTCTAGATCTATGACAGAATAAATGCCCATTATTATAAGCTACCTGGCAGGAGTGGAGGGGTCTGGGAAGCAAGGGCAGAGACACGTGTGGTGAGTGTGGCTATGCCAAGAAAACGAGACTAGAACCTAGGGAGTTGGAGACTCTTAAAAGCAACAAACGAAAAGTGGAGCCCGCTGAACAGAGAGTCCGGAGTGAAGGTTTCTGGCATCCCTTGGGGATGGGTCCATCTCCTCTCCCCTTTATTAGCAGAGGCCCTCCCTCAATCCCACCCTCTCAAAGCTCATCCAACTTACTCATGAACTCATTCTCCTTCCCTCCTCCCAGCCCTCTGTGCCCACCTGCCAGCAGAATGGTGGCTCCACTCCATCCCATTCTTTGGACTCAGACTGACCTGAATTTAAATTCTGACTCTGCTATTTACCTGCTTTGTGACCTCCAGCAGGTTACTTGACCTATCTGAACCCCAATTCCCTCATCATAAACATGGGGCAGAATAACTTAGCAGGTTGTTGTGAACATTAAAATAATGTCAGTAGATGGCTCAGCACAGCTAGGACATCGTATGAGCTCCAAGCATGATAGCCAGTATAAGCATCATGAGAAATAGAGAAGCAGAGGGAGGGTGAGAGAAAGGCACGTGTTCTGGATGAGAACCAGAATGAATGGGTTAACTGGATTGAAAAGGCATCCTCTAGAGTCATGGAAAAAATGACTCTGATTTGCTTTGTTGTAAATTGGAATCCTATATCCTAGATTGATTTAAGGTGGAGCATACTTACTCTCAAGCTACCTTGGAGTCATGAAGATTCTGGAGCATCTATTCTGCCATCACTGTCCCCCTAGTAGTGGCTGAAGTTTGTGTCTCCTTAAGGACTGTTTGGTTGCAGGAAACCAAAACTGAATCAGTGAAGGACAAGAGGAAAGAGGTTTATCACAGGAAATACCCCAGAACCCAACTGCTCCAAATTGCCGTATTGAACCCTCAACTCTCCATAATCCTTCAGGTCTGCTACCCACAACTGATCCCCTGAATCTCCCTGCCCCAATTCCACATTCCCCAAAGAGAGGACCTGCCTGGCAAAGATGTATGTTAATCAATTTGATGTAAACCTAATCCTAATTTAAATGTTCTGGGGGCCAGCTCCTTAAATATTTAATAGAAGCTTTGAAAAAAAGAGAGAGAGAGAGAAAGGTGAGCACAAAATCCTTTGTGCCATGTGAACAGTTAAGCCCTAATCACAGACACATTGGTCATCCCTGGGTAGAAATAATGGATTTTCTGCAGGTGGGGCTGCCTGCAGATCCGAACCTGCTATCTTCCTTCCTCCCATCAACGTGGGTAAGAGGGACTCAAGTAATCCCTGAGGTTTCCCAGGATTTGAATTCCCCTGAGCATTTTCCTACCATCTACCCACCTCAGCTGAGTTTGTTTCATCACTTTCAGCCCCAAACAGCAGCTGTTTTTTGCCTTTTCTGGCAGCAGCTGCCTTTGTACCCTGTTGCCTCCTTCCCAAATAAGACATTTAATTAATTTTTAACCCCACTCTTTCTGACAGCTCCTTCCTCCACTCGTGGTAGTTCTCCTTCCACCTCCCTGGGGTCAAACAACTTCATTAGGAAATGAAACAATTGTCCCTGACAAGACCTCCCTTCTCCAGTGATTTTATTTGAGAAATAGGGCTCTGTGATTATGGATCATTTCAGAGCTAAAAGCCGGGGTATTTGAAGGGGAAAAGAAACGCCAACAAACTCACTCAAGATTTCAGGGAAGCAAGGGGCTGAAGAGACCTGTAAATGAGTGTTTTTCCCCCCCTTCAGGGGGACTGGATGCCTTGAGAAGCTGTAACGTTATGGACGCTTTTCCCAGAAAAATCATGCACGCAAAACAGCAACAGGGCTGCTGCTTAATGGCAAGGCAACCTGAATTAGAGAAGGGAACCCCTTTCTCAGCCTTCTACTTAGCCCTTGACAGGGTAACCCTGTGCAGACAGCAGCTTGCACAGTTGAGAGCGGTGTTCCTTCATGGACTCTCTGCTGGATCAATCACCTCTTCTCCAATTTAGCATGCACTCCCTGATGGGATCCTGAGGCTCAGAGTGGGGAACTGGTTTTCTCAAGGTCAGATGATGAGTCAGATACCTCGGATGAGAGTCTTGACATTCAGCCTTTCCAACTTTATCCCCTGCACCTACATACACAGACCCTCTCACCTACTTCCTGATTAAAAGCAAATGATCATTCCCACTCTACTCAGAGACACGAGTGTGGTTGGTAGATAAACATCTCTTGTCTAAATATCTAAATTAAATCCTTGTAGAAGATGCTGGCATTGAAGTGTTGGTAAACTCAGTGGCCCCAGGCAGGGAAGAGCTATTATCAGCACAGTCTGGGTTGAATGATCCATTTCCAACAGTGCAAGGAATGAAACATGGAAAGAATAAGAGTCAGGATGGAGGGGGCATGAGTCAGGGAGGGTGGCGTTGAAAAACTGCAGCTTGAGGGGGCAGGCTGTCCTGAAGAGGGCCGTTCAGGTGTGTGAAAGACAGGCCCAGTATGAAAGCGCAAATGAATCGCCCAAAATAGATGAGATTTCTCTCTGTGGTAATTGCCAGCAGAGCTGGACAAGTTTTCTTTCGATAGCACAGGAAGGAATGAGCTGGGGGAAAAAAGAGGATTTTATCTCGGAGCCAAGAATGAGTAAAGGCTTTTGGAAAAAAAGAAAAAGGCGAGGCGGGGGTAGGTAATTAGCTGGTCGTTTTCAAAGAGAAATAGTCCTGTTGGATGGACAAGAAAAGGAGGAGCTGATCCTCCCCACAGAGGGGCGCTGTTGTGGCAGCAAGAAGGTGGTAATTCACAGAGGCAACAGAGAGGAGCTTTGGGTTCCATTGGTTGTCTGAGGACCTTTCTTGAGATTGCTCTTAGCCTTAGTTTCCTCATCTGTACAATGGGTATGAGTGAACTACTATAGGCAACAACAGCGATGGATTTTACAGACTTAGTGTTGAACGGAAAAAAAAAAAAAAAAAAAAACAGATACAAAAGGCTACCCTGGAATATGATTCCATATTCCATTTATACTGTTGTTGTTTATATTGTTTGGCTTCCCCCAAATATGCCACAATGGCATATTGGTTATTTTGAATTAAAGTTACTTAAGGAATGCCTAACTGAAGAGGGACACTTTGGCCTTCCGTTCTGTCTCCCCAAAAGCAAGAAATAAATCTCTCATGTGAAAGGTGAGCTGCCTGTAACTGGAAGTCAAAGGGACCCTTATCACTAGAGATACAGGGCTGAGGAGCCTGTATAAACAATCCTTGTTACTTTAAAATTTTACTTTAAGTGCAAACTCTGTTTAGATTCTTCACTAATTAAGCATCTGAAACTGAAGTTTCTTTGTCCTATCAATTCCTCACAAATTTATTGTTTCTTTGTCTAAAAAGTATAAAAGTTGCCTGCTTTGGCCACCTCTTGGGTCCCATTTTTATGAGATCTTTGTGCACATGAATTAAAATTGGTATCTTTTTCTCTTGTGGATTTGTCTTGTGTTAATTTTATTATTAGTCCAGTCACAAGAACTCAAGCGAGATCAGTTCAGTTCAGTCGATCAATCGTGTCCGACTCTTAGGGGCCCCATGCACTGCAGCACGCCAGGCTTCCCTGTCCTTCACCAACTCCCGGAGCTTACTCAGACTCAAGTCCATTGAGTCGGTGATAGCATCCAGCCATCTCATCCCCTGTCATCCTTCTCCCACCTTCAATCTTTCCCAGCATCAGGGTCTTTTCCAAGGAGTCAGTTCTTTTCAGCAGGTGGCCAAAGTATTGGAGTTTCAGCTTCAGCATCAGTCCTTCCAATGAATATTCAGGACTGATTTCCTTTAGGATAGACTGGTTGGATCTCCTTGCAGTCCAAGGGACTCTCAAGAGTCTTCTCCAACAACACAGTTCAAACGCATCAATTCTTCGGTGCTCAGCTTTCTTTATAGTCCAGTTCTCACATCCATACATGACCACTGGAAAAACTATAGCCTTGACTAGACAGACCTTTGTTGGCAATGTAATGTCTCTGTTTTTTAATATGCGATCTAGGTCAGTCATGGCTTTTCTTCCAAGGAGCAAGCATCTTTTAATTTCATGGTTGCAGTCACCATCTGCAGTGATTTTGGAGCCCAAAAAGATAAAGTCTGACACTGTTTTCATGATTTCCCCATCTATTTGCCATGAAGTGATGGAACCAGATGCCGTGATCTTAGTTTTCTAAATGTTGAGTTTTAAGCCAACTTTTTCACTCTCCTCTTTCACTTTCATCAAGGGGCTTGTTAGTTTTTCTTTGCTTTCTGCCATAAGTGTGGTGTTATCTGCATATCTGAGGTTGTTGATATTTCTTCTGGCTATCTTGATTCCAGCTTGTGCTTCATCCAGTCTGGCATGTCTCATGATATACTCTGTGTATAAGTTAAGTAAGCAGGATGATAATACACAGCCTTGACATACTCCTTTCCCTATTTGGAACCAGTCTGTTGTTCCATGTCCAGTTCTAACTGNATTTCATGGCTGCAATCACCATCTGCAGTGATTTTGGAGCCCAAAAAACAAGTCTGACACTGTTTCCATTGTTTCCTCATCTATTTGCCATGAAGTGATGGGACCAGATGCCATGATCTTCATTTTCTGAATGTTGAGCTTTAAGTCAACTTTTTCACTCTTCTCTTTCACTTTCATCAAGAGACTCTTTAGCTCCTCTTCACTTTCTGCCATAAGGGTGGTGTCATCTGCATATCTGAGGTGATTGATATTTCTCCCAGCAGTCTTGATTCCCGCTTGTGCTTCTTCCAGCCCAGCATTTCTCATGATGTACTCTGCATAGAAGTTAAATAAGCAGGGTGACAATATACAGCCTTGATGTACACCTTTTCTTATTTGGAACCAGTCTGTTATTCCATGTCCAGTTTTAACTGTTGCTTCTGGACCTGCATACAGCTTTCTCAAGAGGCAGGTCAGGTGGTCTGGTATTCCCATCTCTTTCAGAATTTTCCACAGTTTATTGTGATTCACACAGTCAAAGGCTTTGGCATAGTCAATAAAGGAGAAATAGGAATTTTTCTGCAACTCTGTTGCTTTTGTGATGATCCAGCAGATGTTGGCAATTTGATCTCTGGTTCCTCTGCATTTTCTAAAATCAGCTTGATATTAGTACTAGTTAAAACACATCCATGTATACAAAGTTGCTTCAGTTGCATCTCACTCTTTCTGACCCTATGGACTGTAGCCTACCAGGCTCCTTTGTCCATGGGATTCTGCAGGCAAGAATACTGGAGTGGGTTGCCATTTTCTCCTCCAGGGATCTTTCTGACCCAGGGACTGATTCTGCATCTCATGCCTCCTTCATTGACAAGTGGGTTCTTTACCACTAGTACCACCTAGGAAGCTCAGGTAAAACCCCAAAATGTGCAAATGACTCACTATTTTCACTATAATGAAGTCTGATTCAAGTTATTTCTTATAAAAGATCAGTGTGTTCTCTTTAATTTTACTATTCTTTCTTGAGAGAGTGGAAAGCTCATAATCTTGTTCAGTCCATGTAAGAATCTCTAAGGAGCAGACATGTTAAATCCTTCCACCTTAGACTTGAGAATTTATACTGTGTGGTGTATCTTAAATCACATTATCACATTTTTCAAAAGTTGCCTTCTGTGAATGTAGCTGGTTTAAGTCTTTCTTAAACTTACAATGCATGTAGTTCAATATGATCTGAACCAGTGGAGCATTGGAACAAGGAAGGAAAAGAATGTAAAATGTGATTCTGAGCAAGGAAAAAAGTGGTGCCTGCCTACAAGTAAGAAGCATGAAAAGACAAATTGCTCCTTTCTATAATCTCCCTCTAGAATGCCAATATGCCCATCACAGGAGTGGCTTCAAGGTGCATACATGGGTAGATACACATAAGCATACACACGCAAACACACACACGCACTAGTCCTTTCTATCTCCACTTGTGAGCAAGTTCGTGTGTGCTTCCTATTGAAACGTACTAAGGAAAAATAACTACAGTGATAAGTAGAGAAGAAAGAAATGTGAAACATTATAAGGCAGGCAGCCTTTTATTCTGTCAAATCCCCACTTTCTTGCTGTGAAATTATTCTTTGAGGCACTTTGCTTTCTTAACATAGACTAGCTCTCACCTAAATCCTTCACAGTGCATTTAGAACTAAATAAACCATTAATATGTTCATCTATGTGAAATGTTCTCTTCACTGCTACCTCCGGCAGTCATTTAACTGAATTTGATATGGAGAACACATTGACATTGTAAAGGTTAATGATCTGATGATTAACAATACTCATTTTCAGAAAATGGTTTTAGACAATGTTTCATAGTATAGGGGAAAAACAATTTATTTGGTAGTCTCTAATGTCTGGGGGAATTTTTTCTTTTTTAATCCTAAAAGCAGGATGGTATCATTGTCCTCAAAAACGTAAGAGTGTTAGCAAATACTAGGCAAAGTGGCTTCTATTGTGTGTCTTCTGTAAGTTGACATAGAAGGGTTAAATGTGGCAAGAAGGCTTTCCCTGGTGTAAGCACAGCCCTGAAGCACATAAGTGGGAAGCATCCAGCCAGGTTAGACAGAGCTTGGTATCAAGAATGTGGTGACAGGTGGTATGAGGAGACTAGAGTCTAGATTTGCAAAGTGAAATCTATCAGGCAGATGGAGCAAGGCAATACAAGAGCTAGGAAGAAGCAATATTTGGAGTTTCTTATGCTAAGCAAGCAGTGCATTAAGATCATAAATAAAAACTGTGAAAAGGTAAATCCTAGACAAATGTTAGAGGACTTAAGTTTTAAAAATGAGTGTTCATTTTTAAGAAATGCAGAATCTTTCTTTATTAATACTTGAGTTTAATATAAAAGATCAGTTTCATTGCCATCTTTTATTAAGTGCATACTGTGTGCCAAATTAGGAACATTTTCTGTTTCTTATTGTATATTCTTTCCAAATTCATAAGGTGTGTATTGTCAACCTCACATTACAGATGCAATCACCAGAACAGAGCAGGGCAATGCCTTACCTAAGTGTCACAGCTACTAAATGGCAGATTGCCTACTCAGATACTACACGTTTTGCTAACAAAGATGAGCACAAAATCTCCATTTAATAGTACTATGTGCTACTTCTATGCTACTTTCACCATTGTTGATATTGTCGCTGTCATAACAACCATGGAACCATTATCAGCATCAACCTCATCTTTATTATGTTATAAGAGATACTTTTCACTGACTTTTTCCCCCTCTGTGAATCCCAATTCTGATAGTCATCCAAAGATAATCTTCCTCACCAAGAAACACAGCTATTAAAGTCATCTAAATTGACCTAAGAAACTTCATATGACTTCACAGCTTCCAGGTATGAAAACCAAAGCTCTCAGGTGAGAATGAGGTTCTAAGTGATAAGCAACAGTTAACAGGACTGTAGGACAATAAAGAGAATGTATTGCTGGAGCTAAGAACCTGAGTCCATGTTGCTGGGACAAAAACCAAGGGACATTCAATGCAAAATAGAGGATAAATGGATCAGGTTGCGAGCTAAGCCTCTCACTAAGGTTGTACCTAAAGCACAAATAAGACTTGAGTCACCTCCAGAGATGCCAACTGAGGCAGAAGGAGGTGGGCAGAGATGCTTTCTGCTGCTGCGGCTGCTAAGTCGCTTCAGTCATGTCAGACTCTGTGTGACCCCATGGATTGCAGCCTACCAGGCTCCTCCATCCATGGGAGTTTCCAGGCAAGAGTACTGGAGTGAGTTGCCATTGCTTAGGCTTCTCCAATCTCCCCATGCTCACTAGCAAACTCTCATCACTGCTCATTGGCTGAACTCAGCAGGAAATCAAGACTTCCCTGGTGGCTCAGTGAAGAATCAGCCTGCAATGCAGGAGATGTGGGTTCGATCCCTAGGTTGGGGAGATCTCCTGGAGGAAGAAATGGCAGCTTACACCAGCATACTTGCCTGAGAAATCCTGTGGACATAGGAGGCTGGCAGGCTTTTGCCCATGAGTCACAAAGTCTCGGACATGACTGAGCAACTAGACAACAACAACAGCAGAATGTCAGCTCGCAGAGGAACCTAAGACATTAAACGTGCAGGGTTACCCACTTGCCCCAATAAGTGAGGCAAAGAAAGGGTAAGGAGTGGATCTGAGTACAGACAGGGTAATGCATGGCAAAATAATCCATCTTCAAATGATGGCCATCTATCTATTTCAGGGAGTTACCCAAGTGTCACTAGTGGTAAAGAACCTATCTCCCAATGCAGGAGATTTAAGAGACCTGGAATCGATCCCTGGGTGGGGAAGATCCCCTGCAGGAGGATCTTCTGCAGCTCAGTCCAGTATTCTTGCCTGGAGAATCCTATGGACAGAGGAGCCTAATGGGCTATGGTCTATAGGGTCACAGAGTCAGACACAACTGAAGTGATTTAGTGCAAGTGCAAGTATCTCTTTCAGAAGGAGGTAATAACCTGTATATTTATCTCCTATCACTGGAGAAGGCAATGGCACCCCACTCCAGTACTCTTGCCTGGAAAATCTCATGGGCAGAGGAGCCTGGAAGGCTATAGTCCATGGGGTTGCTAAGAGTCAGACACGGCTGAGCGACTTCACTTTCACTTTTCACTTTCATGCATTGGAGAAGGAAATGGCAACCCACTCCAGTGTTCTTGCCTGGAGAATCCCAGGGACGGAGGAGCCTGGTGGGCTGCCAGCTCTGGGGTCGCACAGGGTCAGATACAACTGAAGAGACTTAGCAGCAGCAGCACTGTTTTAAATTACTTCTAGTTTCTTATCTCACAGTTCTGGAGGGTCAGGTCTCTGAAATGCGTCTCACTGGACTAAAAATCAAAATGCTGGCAGGTCTACATTCCTTTCTGGAGGCTCCATAGGAGAATGATTTTTGTTTCCTTCTGTCTAGACATTGTCTACATTGATGGTTTTACAGCCCCTTCCTTTCTTCAAAGTCAGCAGATCTCCTTCCTACTCTCTGACTTCCTACTCCTCTGTCTTCCTTTTAAAGATTTTTTTAAGGACCCTCACACTCAAAGACTCTAGGGATTACACTGGGGCCACATGGACAATACACGATCAGCTACTTAGCAACCTTAATTCCATCTTCTACCTTAACTCCGCTTTGCCATGTGAAGTCATATACTTTAGGTTCTGGAAATGAGGGTATGTACATCTCAGGGGTTGGGGCCATCATTCTGCTTAGCACACAGCCTGTCTTTTCAACTGCACCATTTCAAATATAATGTCTGATTCTGATAATAATTCCCTGTGCTAATTTCATGCAATACAGTAACTCATTTTATTAATATTGATGAAATTCAACTGAACCTAGTCAAAGGCCTAACCAAATCTTTAATGGCATTTTATTACCTAGATATCATTTTGGCTGCTTGGAGATTATACTTTTTTTTTTTTTTCTCTCTCAAAATTTTCATTGTTCTAGACAACTTGACATACCCTTATGACTGACTTCTGTTTAAGCAAACTGTCATTATTCCAAACACCAGGATTGAATAAAATGAATACTTCCTTTAGTAAACATAGATAATTGCATATTAGTAAAACAAATAGATCCAACCAATCCATTCTGAAGATCAGCCCTGGGATTTCTTTGGAAGGAATGATACTAAAGCTGAAACTCCAGTACTTGGGCCACCTCATGCAAAGAGTTGACTCATTGGAAAAGACGCTGATGCTGGGAAGGATTGGGGGCAGGAGGAGACGGGGACAACCGAGGATGAGATGGCTGGATGGCATCACTGACTGGATGGACGTGAGTCTGAGTGAACTCTGGGAGCTGGTGATGGATGGGGAGGCCTGGTGTGCTGCGATTCATGGGGTCACAAAGAGTCGGACACAACTGAGCGACTAAACTGAACTGAACTGAAAGCAAATTAGTTCAGCCCTAATGGATTTTATTTTGTTTGTTGATC
The DNA here is from genome assembly GCA_006410615.1 of Neotragus moschatus. Taxonomy (NCBI): domain Eukaryota; kingdom Metazoa; phylum Chordata; class Mammalia; order Artiodactyla; family Bovidae; genus Neotragus; species Neotragus moschatus. Next base: position 1,613,918 of record SJYA01002331.1, read on the forward strand.
ACTGTTGTTCAATTGTTTGGGCAAGTATTCTGGAGCTGAAAGCAGCTCTTTCTGAGAACTAACTTATACTCTGGTCTAATCTAGGGTCCTTTCCTTGAAAGAAGGTTCTAAGTTTTAGTCTTTGAAATCCTGAAATCCTTTGAAATCCTCTTCCCTAGAGAACTGATTCTTAGATAAACAAATTTTTGAGTAGCTATGTATCTATGAGGCACAGAGAAATACCATTTGTCTCTTCAAACTGTCTTTTGGTCATGCATTTTTTTCAGATGATTCAATTGATTGGTAACTAGAAAGACACTTTGACAGTGATACATCAATATAGAGATAAGTAATGTGACATATTTATTCAGTTTATCAAATACTGTTAAAGAAGATGACAACCTACTGAAATATTGAAATGCTTCATTTGATTTTTATGAAACCTAAAGAAATTAATATGTTTTGAATTTAATTTGATTTGATTATAGAATATACTTGATGCATTATACATTCTATCATACATTCAAAACACATATAACATATAAATTGGGAGAGCAATCTATAGATTTGTAAAAAGCATATTCAACTACCTGTATTAAAATACTATTAATTTTTCTTTTAATTTTTTTTTTTTTTACTTTCTATCTGTGAATTTGGGTGAGGTATTTAACATTTCTGCATTTGCATATGCTTTCTTACATGTGAAATGAAGAAAAATGCTGCTAACTCAATTCATAACATCAATATTGTGATAAAAATAAGTTAATGTATGCAAAGCATTTAGAGAAATGCCTTTCGATGATAAAAACTACCTCTCTTCAGTGTTAGAATTATTATCTGATAACTATTTCATTTTTAATTTTATTTTTTAATCAAATTGATTGATCATTAAAGATTACAAAGCTCTTTTACAAACACCTGGAAAAAGAGAGTGACACATTATTCTGTGTGTACGAACTTTTCTGTAAACACAGAATTTAAGATTGGTCATGTTCTGTCTGTAAGACTCTCTTTGAAGACATACTCTTCTTTAAATTAACACCTTAAAATATTTCCATTTCCTGAAAGCCTCTTTATTTTCTAGCAGGATATCTAGGTGTTAGGCAAAGTCATCCTTCTCTTGTTGCTAGATACACTCTAAAATAATGAAGAATGCCACATTATAAAGAGAGAGAAATTTTAGAATTGATCAGGAGAACTAGAAACACAGTGTAAACACAGTGCCTAGCAGCAACCCTGATTCTCAGAGGAAATGTCAGGTACTTTTGTGAGTATACTTAAGGGATACAGATCAATGCTTCTGTCTCTTCAAATATTTTCCCTGACATACCCACAATAGTGCCTCAGGTTCCACCCTTAAAGCCTCTGTGATTTTTAATCTTATGACAACAGTTAAAATACTTCTCAATGTTTAAATGCTTGTTAAAGGAATACTTTTTTTTTTTTTTTTAATTTCAGCCAACAGCTCTGGGGCTTACACTGTAGCCAGCTTGTGGCACCTGGATAAGCTTGAGGAATTAGAGAGATGTTTAAGGCCAAAATACAGAATTAGATGGACAAGTTTTGAAAAAAGACTTTCAAAGAACAGCTACAACTCACTTTCCAATACTTGTTAGGGCAGGTACCAAACGGAAGGAAATTAAATCTTATTTCCATAGTGGAATTAACAGCTTCATACTTCAAGTGTGGACCCAAAAGTGTGAACACATCTGAAGCTCTTGGACACAGTATTATTAAGTTTTATTATTATTTCCATATTATGATAAAATGTTAATCTCTTTGAGCCGAGTGTTACCTTTCTTTGTTTCTCTGCATGCTTTATGAATGTTGTTGTTGTTCAGTTACTAAGTCATGTCTGACTTTTTGTGACCCCATGGACTGCAGCATGTCAGGCTTCTCTGTCCTGCACCATCTCTCTCAGAGTTTGCTCAAATTCATGTCCATTGAGTTAGTGATGCTAATTATCTCATCCTCTGCTGACCTCTTAACACCATAATTCAAAAGCATCAATTCTTCAGTGCTCAGCCTTCTTTTTGGTCCAACTTTCACATCCATACATGACCACTGGAAAAACCATAGCTTTGACTATGTGGACCTCATTTCATGAATAAAGGATACTGAAGAGATAAGATTAAATAAATAAATCATAACTAATAATAAAAACTTTATGAATAAAATAAAGGATTTCTAGTTGATAAAAAGAAAAAGAGAAAGAAAAAGTCTATTTAAAGAAATAATGGCTAAAAATTTCCCAAACTTGGGGAGAGAACTGGTCATATTCAAGACCCAAAAGTCTCCAGATATGTTGAAGTCAGAAAGAACTACACCAAAAGACATTGTAATTATTGTAAAAAGTCAAAGACAAAGAATTTTAAAAGTAACACTTAAGAGAGCCTCCCTTCTAAAACTATCAGTGAGTTTCAAAGCAAAAATCACTCAGGCCAAGAGAGAGTGGGATGTTGTATTCAAAATACTGGGGAGAAAGATTCTTATGCCTGGCAAAGATGTCCTTCAAAAGTGAGATAAAGTCTTTGCCAAACAAAAGCTAAACTACACCAGATCTGCCTTACAAAAGTTGCTAAAGAGAGTTCATCAGGCTAAAATGAAACAATGTTAGCAGTGTAAAAGCATATGAATATGTAAAATTCAGAAGTAAATGTAAATGCAAGGGTCCCCAGTCTCCATCCTCTGGATCAATACTTTTTGTCAGATTGCAGCAGCATTATTGCACAATAAACGTAATGTACTTGAATTATCCTGAAACCATCCCCCACCCTCTGGTCCATGGTGCCAAAAAGGTTGGGGACCTTTGGGTAAATATATAGTAAAGATCAGATTCTCTCTTTAAAAAAAATAAAAAAAGCTATGTTGGCAAAAAGATTTATTAAGCAGTTTTAGACAGTTGGTGGAAACTTACTCTGTGCTACTCTAAGCTCAAAACTAGTGCATCATTTATATCACTTGTTTATTTCAGCAATATCATGGGTTATTTTACTAGTACCTCTGTTTTATAGACAACAAAATTAAAAGTGAGGACAGTTAAGCAAATTGCTTATGTTCAGACTAGTAATATGGTAGAAGTCACACATATTCATGTTTTAAAGTCTGTGATTTATCACTTTGTGTGTGTGTGTGTTTAACTGAAATTTTAGACTCTTTTGTCTCACTCATCCCTCCTCCTCAGAATGAGAAATGGCTTTACCAATGACTGTTCACCAGGTTCTTTTCTTCTCTCATTACCCTCAGCCTCTGTCTTAAAAATCTCCACTCACAAAGTAGTGTAAAAGAATAATAATGACAGTTGAAGACATTACTCTTCCCAAGCCATGTTTGTTTCAACAGTCATCTCAGCCTTAACAGAAAATAATTTCTGATTTGGTTAATTTGGGTATTGAGTTGGAGATCTTCCCTTGTAGATGTCCCCAGTATGCTCCCCATACTGTCTGAAATGTGGTTCTTTTCTGTCTGGGTTTGGTTTTATCTTCTCTGCCACTCTAACATTCCTCTTCAGGGTTGGACTATACCATTTTCTAGCAACATTATTTCATCTTGATAAATATTCTTGCTTCTCATATGTTATTCCTTGCCTTTCTCACAACATAAGATCTTTGCAGAACACAATGTTATCAATCTGATCCTAGCAAAGTGACATTAACAAATGGACATTTTAAAAATGGGTGTGAATGAATGGTTGCATTTATAAACACACAATCAAGAAGATAAATAGGATACACACATATTAAAATTAAGTTTACATTCAAAAAAATAAAATAAACTCCCTAAAGTGAAAGTGAAAGTCAATCAGTTGTGTCCAACTCTTTGCAACCCAGGCCAGAATATTGGGATGGGTAGCCTCTCCCTTCTCCAGGGCATCAAAACTCCCTATGTCGACTGTAATTAAATCAGAACCTTGTGAAAGTGAGGCTTTGGCATAAATAGAGTTCTAAATTCCCTTGGTGATGGCAATATGGAGGCAGGACTGAGCATCACTGTAAAACTTTCATTCCAGATTCCTAATGGTCTTTAAACATTTTTTTTTTCACTCCCTTCTTGAAATATATATCAACAGCTTGAAATACATTTATTAAATTGGTGGTTATAGCAAAGAAGCTATTAGGTGGTCAGGATAAGGTCCATCCAGGTTAGGCAATGATGATATCAGATTTTTATTGTTCTTACTTGAGACTCTGATTTATGTGCCAGTCAAGTCACTTAAAAAGAAGTCAGCAGGAAAAACACATATGTAAAGTTGCTCCTTAGGGGGATAAAGCAAAGGGCAGGGGATGCAACCGGAAGTAAAGGATCCCAGGTCTTAGGAAAATAGGTGAGTCCAGAACAATGTGATGAGGTCAGTAACAGCGAGGTTATACCTTCCACCTATACTCAGCATCTGCCCTATATTGAAAAATATTCTGAGTAAATAGATTTGTCTTTGCCTTGGCTGAAATTAAAATACACGAAAAAGAAAATCTGGCAAAAGTGGTTTCCAAGCTTACAGGTGCATTGTAATCACTGGGGAGCTTACAAAAATCCCCATGCCCAGACGGAACTGCATGCAAATTAAATCAGAATGGCTGAGGTGGGGGCTCTGGAATCAGTGCTCTGCAAGTGATTCTAAAATTGAATTCATTATACAACCACTCTGCTAAAAATTGCTTTTCAGAGAAAAATGTAAACATTTCTATCTTTTGCTTGTGATATTTGTCCAGGGCTGGAGGATCAAAGAGGATGTTCTCATTCTTCCCTTCACCATCCCTGTGAATTACCCACCCATCTTAACAGGGACTCATTGACTAGAAGATGTGGAATAGATTTCTGATCCTGTACTCCATTTTTCTTACACTAGACTAATCCCTTCACTGCTCAGATCCTTAAAAGGACATTACAAGTCCTGTAGGGAAATGATTTATAAGTGACATGCCTCGATTTAATTTTGTGGACCTAATTATAGGCTTTTTTCTCAAAAAGACTTTTTTATCTACTTTTTTCTGCAAAATTAGGAAGTCAAGAAACACCTAGAGTAACAAGCAAATTTGGCCTTGGAATACAGAATGAAGCAGGACAAAGGCTAATAGAGTTCTGCCAAGAGAACGTACTTGTCATAGCAAACACCCTCTTTCAACAACGCAAGAGAAAACTCTACACATGGACATCACCAGATGGTCGACACCAAAATCAGATTGATTATATTTTTTGCAGCCAAAGTTGGAGAAGCTCCATACAATCAGCAAAAACAAGACCGGGAGCAGACTGTGGCTCAGATCATGAACTCCTTATTGCCAAATTCAGACTTAAATTGAAGAAAGTGGAGAAAACCACTAGACCATTCAGGTATGACCTAACTCAAATTCCTTATGACTATACAGTGGAAGTGAGAAATAGATTTAAGGGACNTCCATCACCTCCACTAGCTTTGTTCGTAGTGATGCTTCCCGAGGCCCACTTGACTTCACATTCCAGGTTATCTGGCTCTAGGTGAATGATCACACCATTGTAGTTATCTGGGTCATGAAGATCTTTTTTGTATAGTTATTTTGTATATTCTTGCCAACTCTTCTTAATATCTTCTGCTTCTGTTAGGTCCATACCATTTCTGGCCTTTATTGTGCCCATTTTTGCATGAAATATTCCCTTGGTATCTCTAATTTTCTTGAAGAGATCTCTTGTCTTTCTCATTCTACTCTTTGCCTCTGTTTCTTTGCATTTATCACTGAGGAAGGCTTTCTTATCTTTCCTTGCTATTCTTTGGAACTGTGCATTCAAATGGATATATCTTCCCTTTTCTCCTTTGCCTTTCACTTCTCTACTTTTCACAGGTATTTGTAAGGCCTCCTCAGACAACCGTTTTGCCTTTTTGAATTTATTTTTCTTGGGGATGGTCTTGCTCACTGCCTCCTGTACAATGTCACGAACCTCATTCCATAGTTCTTCAGGCACTCTGTCTATCAAGAGGGATTGAGGGAGATATTTCCACTCTGCCACAATATTCAGCCCCCAAACAGGCAAAACTCATTTAGAAGTCAGAAGAGTCAGGAGAGGGAGATGAGAAAGAGATCAGAAATGAGCATGGGAGGTAGGGGAGGGCATGGGGCTTCTAAGTGTTATATTCTGCTTCTTTGATCTGATAGACATGCATTGATCTAGCTCTACCTTGATGACTGGGAGCTCTTCTGTAAGTCTGTTATCTTTTACTTAAAAAAAGAACTCACCTGTGTTCATAGAGGAGATGGAATCTCTAGGCAAATGACTACCTATAATTCAAGGCAGACAATAGAGAAGTTACAGAATTGAGGCAGAATGACAGTCAGGAGTGATCAGCTGATTTGTGGGTAGGGGAAGGGTGTACGTTCATCGGCATTTGGATTCAGAGAGTAAGAACTCCAGGGACACCTTGGATCAGCCTGAGCAGACTAGAACCTCCCAAGGATCAGACAGGTGAGGGAGTGTGCGCATCACTGCCCCCCTGTGGCCACTGATGCCAGACTCTTTTTCATAAAGGGCTGAGAATCCTGGCTTTTGTCCAGCCCTACTAGGGACCTCATATGTGAGCTGAAGTTAGTAGAAAGGACATGTTTGTGACTCAGTTAAAAGAGTAGAATGCTTGTTTTTCTTTCTCTTATAGTGAAACCTCAACTCTTTGGTAAAGATCTTATGATTAGTTGTTCATTTAAAAAACCTTCTTTTTCCAAGGCCCATTCTGTGCTGAGCACTGGTCCAGATTCTGGGGCTCTTACTTCAGCTAGCTAAGGTTATCACCCCATGGGGCAAAGGTTCTAGGTGGCTATGTAAGCAAAGAGGTGATCTCCGTGGGACTTCCTTCACAGGGAGATCATGTGAAGCAGCAGGAGAAGTGTAAGCCAGATGCCTAGCAGAAATTCCTAACTGCAAATTAGTTGAATGGCTACCTGATATGAAATAAGGAAGCTTTACTGGACGTAGTTTTCATATATCATGGAACTGAGTTGCTAGCTATAGCCTACCTAATATTGGCAGAGGGATTTTGAAATTTATAAGGCACTGTTTTATACACACACACACACAGAGATCTCAAATGGTAGCCCAGAGAACCTGTACCACTGAAGGTCCATTCGGCAGCAGGTCCCAGAAAACACAATGAAAAATGGCTTAAAATAATGAGAGAAATGTATTCTCCCACTTAACAGAAGTCCTAAGGGAGAGTAGGTTAATTCAGCAACTCAACTAGACCTCAGGTTTGACTCTGCCATTCTCAGGGCGTTAACAATACTTTTCCTCAACACTGCAAGAAGGCTACAGCATCTTCAGCCATTACACACAGACACAATGAGAGAGAGCATCCTCTCTCATATACTATCTTAGGAATAGCACAATAGTACAATAGGAATTCCGTCAAGGCCTCCCAGAATTATATCACAACATGCTTGTACCTAAGCTGGGCTTCCTTGGTAACTCAGACAGTAAAAAAAATCTGCCTGCAGTTCAGGAGACTGGAATACGATCCCTGGGTTGGAAAGATCGCCTGGAGAAGAGAATGGTAACCCACTCCAGTATTCTTGCCTGGGGAATTCTGTGGACATATGAGCCTAGTGGGCTACAGTCCAAGGGATTGCAAAGAGTCGGACATGACCGAATGACTAACACACATACCTAAGCCAGTCACCAGCAAGGAGAATGGCTTTGATCAATGAAGAATAATTTTCTGGTGCTTCAGTAGGACCCAGCCTTCCCTAGTGAGGCAAACCTAGTTCCCCCAGCCCAGGTGCCTGAACAGAATCAGAATGCTGGTTAACAAGGACACATTCTTGGATTACAACATGGAGAACAACTGAGTGCCTTTGAAAAAGGATGAAACTGCTAAAAGCTTTGTATTTGCTGGTAGGGTTCTCTATATTCCTATCTCACTCCTTCCAGACCATAGTTCCCCTAGCTGAGGGGAACTGTGACAGCCAAGATCCCATAAAGCATACCAACTCCTCTGGTCTCTGTTGAGAGCCAGACGGCAAAGGGAAAGGTCACAGGTCTCAGGTCAGGTGGCCAAGGGCTGTTTGTTGTGTCTTGGGGAAGCAGAGCTAGAGACCTCAGCATCATCCCAACAGCAGGCCCCAGGCACTGAGCCCCTGATGCACTAGGCTCTGGTCTCCCAACTGGGCTGGCTTCCAGCCTCAAATTCTTTCCCAGAATCTGGCCCTGCCTAACTCAGGGTTGCTGCTGGCTCATGGTATATCTCTGTGCAGTCACCAAAGGTGCCTTCTCCAGGTGGTAGGATTCTGGCTGATGCACACTGACAGCCAGGCACACAGGCTGGTGGAGGGAATTTGGGCTGGCTTCAGCCCCTATAAGCCCCGTAGGTGGGCATCTTCGAGCAGTTTCCATCAGTTGCACACATACAGAAGCCCTGCCCCTCACAAGCCCCAGGTTGCTGCATATTCTACACCCAACTTCTCCTTAATGTCCTGGTTGGTTTCTGCCTTGAACAGGCAGCCTGTCAGCTTGGATCTTTTAATCCAGGATTCTCCAGAGCACGATTGACATGCATTTAAACTGAGCCTCCCTGGGGCTGAGACTTGTTCCTGCAGAAGTGGAGGAACAGCCAAGCTGCCAGGTCTCGAGCTGGATCTTGGGGCCACAGGACCTTTTCTGATCCTTCTACATCCAAACCAGGCTAATGCTGGAGGCATAATATCCATGTCTTTCAGAGCCCTATCAGGGACTCTTCCCAGCCATGTACTGGGGCCATAGGAAGAGAAGGGGACCATTAGCTATTGAACACTGTGTGGCAGGGCCTATTCTGGGCACTAAACAAATAGGAGAAATGAGAAGACATGGTCCCGCCCCCTGCACTTGGGTCATGAGTTACAATACAGCATGATGAGTGATGGAGGTTTGGGAAGAGTCTAGGGGTCGAGATCAAAGGCATGTAACCTTGATGTGTATGTGTGTAGAGGGACAGAACATAAAGATTTCCAGAAACAATGAGACTCTAGTCAAACGGGGAGTGTAGAGGTGGGGCTGGTGTCAGAGCAAAGGAGCCATATGTACAAAACTAGGAGGTAAGGGGGAACTGTCTGTGTTTCAGGGTGGCTGTCACATCTCATGCAGCAGGGCCTGGGGTACGGGTAAGTGGTGAGAGGTGAGGCTGGCCCAGATCACGGAAGTGCTCACTCTGTGCATCTAGGTCCTTCTAGAAACAGATGCCAAGACAATAGGACTTTACTAGGGACACTGCCCGAGAGACAAATGGGGTGGAAGTGGGCAGGAAAGGCTGGAAGAGCATCGGACCTTGAACAGAGGAAAAAGGGGAGAAAGAAAGGTCGAGTGGAAGCATCCTAGCCTGTCTCGCCATCTGGGGAAGGTCTGGGGCTCTTGGGAGCTCTCCAGCCCAAGTTGGCGGCCATCAGAGTAATTCCCTGTGTCCCTGCCTTGGTATCCCAGCCATTGATTTCCCAGTTCAGTCACACCACCCTAGGTGATAGGTTTAAACTAATCCCATTCTCCTGCAGTTGTTCGAAGATGTTTTGTATGTAACCCAGTCAAAGCCAATAAGACATAATGAGAAGTTTGCTGAGGAGTTTTTAGGAGCAGACCTCTTAAGAAGTCTTTTTCTTAAGACTTTAAAGATAATCTTTTTCTTTCTCTGGGCATGTTGGTATCTGTGTGGGGTATCTGGGACAGTTAGCCAACCTGAAATCAAAAGAGGGCAGCCAGGGAGCACAGACCTCACACTGAGGTTGGAGGAGCAAAAAGATGGAAAGAACTTGGGCTCTGAATGACACTGAGTCACTGAGTAAATCAGTCCTGGAACCCACATGACCACTGGACTTCTTGAAACTAAGATCACATACTCAGTTTATGATTTGCATCGATCTGAATAAGGATTTTCTGTTCCTAAACTCAAACAAAGCATTTTACAGGTAAAGAAGTGGAATCTTTTGCTGTCTCGCATACAGGGTTATCATTACCATCTTTCTAAATTCCATATATATGTGTTAGAATACTGTATTGGTGTTTTTCTTTCTGGCTTACTTCACTCTGTATAATCAGCTCCAGTTTCATCCACCTCATTAGAACTGATTCAAATGTATTATGTATATAACAGTCTTTTGGACTCTGTGGGAGAGGGAGAGAGATGATTTGGGAGAATGACATTGAAACATGTATAGTACCATATAAGAAACAAAATGCCAGTCCAGGTTCGATGCAGGATACAGGATGCTTGGGGCTGGTGCACTGGGATGGCCCAGAGAGATGGTATGGGGAGGGAGGTGGGAGGGGGTTTCAGGATTGGGAACATGTGTACACCCGTGGCAGATTCATGTTGATGTACGGCAAAACCAATACAGTATTGNACATTGAAACATGTATAGTACCATATAAGAAACAAAATGCCAGTCCAGGTTCGATGCAGGATACAGGATGCTTGGGGCTGGTGCACTGGGATGGCCCAGAGAGATGGTATGGGGAGGGAGGTGGGAGGGGGTTTCAGGATTGGGAACATGTGTACACCCGTGGCAGATTCATGTTGATGTACGGCAAAACCAATACAGTATTGTAAAGTAATGTAAAATTTTAAAAATGATATCAAATAAAAAATTTTTTAAAAAGAAATGGAATCATATAGTCCCATAGCTGATAGATGGCAGAGTAGGGACACAATCCCAGATCTTCCTTTCCTTTGTCAATGACAAGTTTCCTCTTGGATATCAATTTGAATCACCTGTAATGTTAAAACTCAAGCTCTTACCCTGTGACATTAGTATATGGGGCAATGAGGTGTCCACAGCATTAATTGTGCCCTCACTGTATACTCTGCACAATACCAGTCATTGTGGAGGGCATAAGTGACCGAATGTTAGCCCTGCTTTTAAGGAGTCGATGATATAACTGAGCATAAATGAACATAGTTAGAGACTAGAATGATAGATCACTTTTAAGGGGCACTTGCTACAGTGGGATAAGTATTTAACTCATAACATGTGTTCCTCACAGCAAACAACAGGGTACTTTCTTTTATTTTCTTTTACTGTTATCACCATATTACAGCTATGGAGGCAGAGAGAGGTTACTAATTCACCCAAGATCACAAAGCTGGTATAAATGAGATATAAGGCTTTCTGACTTGAAAGCCTGTGCTGTTAACCAATATGCCAGACTGCCTCTCCTAACAGACATTCATTAGTGCAAAGCAGCATCAAGCCAAGTGATGGATAAACAGGATGATAATAGTGAGGATTCTTAAGCACATTTGTGAAGGTGCTTTGCACATGTTATTGTTAATCCTTATGGTTCTCAAACTTGAGCAATGGGACCACCTAGCTGCTGCTGCTGCTGCTAAGTCGCTTCAGTTGTGTCTGACTCTGTGTGACCCCAGAGACGGCAGCCCACCAGGCTCTGCCATCCCCGGGATTCTCCAGGCAAGAATACTGGAGTGGGTTGCCATTTCCTTCTCCAACGTGTGAAAGTGAAGTCGCTCAGTTGTGTCTGACTCTTTGCAACCCCATGGACTGCAGCCCACCAGGCTCTTCTATCCATGGGATTTTCCAGACAAGAGTACTGGAGTGGGTTGCCATTGCCTTCTCCGGGATCACCTTGAGGGCTTGTTAAAAGCACAAATTTCTTGGATCCATCCTCAGTTTCTGATTTAGCAGATTCCAGCTGAGGAGGTATCTTAGGATCTGTATTTTCTAACAAGTTCCCACCCACTCCAGTGTTATTGCCTGGAGAATCCCAGGGATGGGGGAGCCTGGTGGACTGCCGTCTATGGGGTCGCACAGAGTCGGACACGACTGAAGCGACTTAGCAGCAGCAGCAGCAGCAACCGGTTCCCAGGTGATACTGAATGTCTGGGAACCATACTGTCAGAGCCACTGCCTTCAAATCACTCTGTAAAAGAGAGATTGCCATCCCCATTTTGCAGATGGAAAAAGTGGCTTGTACTGGGAAAACTCATTTACCCATACTTTACAGAGGGTAAGTTCTAGTCCTAGGACTTGAACNGGTTCCCAGGTGATACTGAATGTCTGGGAACCATACTGTCAGAGCCACTGCCTTCAAATCACTCTGTAAAAGAGAGATTGCCATCCCCATTTTGCAGATGGAAAAAGTGGCTTGTACTGGGAAAACTCATTTACCCATACTTTACAGAGGGTAAGTTCTAGTCCTAGGACTTGAACCTGGTTCAAGCTGGGCTTAAAATCCATGTTCTGTCTGTTGCTCTATGCTGCCTCAAGATAGAAATGCATCATAAACTCAGGAAGGAAAGACACTGTGGGCTGGAATGCCCAGGGAAAACTTCCTGAAGCAGGAAGTTACCTTGAAAAAAATGAACTTATATTGGCCATCCTAAGCTATGAAGGGTGAAGGGGTAAAGTGAAAGTCACTCAGTCGGGTCCAACTCTTTGTGACCTGTGAACTATACAGTCCACAGAATTCTGTAGGCCAGAATACTGGAGTGGGTAGCCTTTCCCTTCTCCAAAGATCCTAAGCTATAGACATGACCAAAGGAATACTTGACTTGCCACATTATAGCTGTGCAAACACCCTTGCCTTGAATTTCTACATAATAAGAGGGATTGTGGTGAGGAAATATAGTCAGGGTTGCTCCATAAAAGGGAGGTCTAGACAGAATACATATCCTGGAGTAGGTAAATAACAGGGATCACAGAGACAGAAAGGAACTGATTAAGGGGACCAACAGCTAAAAAGGTAAACACAGGTGAGGAAATTCTATGCCCCATACCCAAAGGAGAGGAGCGACTTGCTTTTTTTTTTTTTTTTTCATGCCAGGGGATGGGTAGGCATTACATCATCCCCGTTTATTCCCTCAAGTGAGAAAGTGCAACATGGCTTGGATATATTCCCACCAGAACCTGCTCCCTTATTCCCATTCTAATTTCCTTAATCAAAGCAAAGGACAAGGACAGCGATTTTTCCTTTGACATTGATTGAAAAATGATGATGTTCTGTGATTGAAGCCACTGGGCTTGTTCAGCTTCAAGGAAGCAGTCAACACAGACATGAAGACACAGACATTGTGAGCAAACATTTCAAAAAACGATATGCGAAAGAGAAGTTTGTTCTCTGTGGTTGCCAAGATTTGAAGTTGGATTAGGATAGATGGAAATTTCAAATTAAGAAAGAATGTGCTAGTAATTCTTGATGTCATCCATTAATCCGGTCATTGAGTCATTCTACAACCATCCACCAGGAGCCCACTGTGTGCCGGGGATGGTCCTAGGTACTTGGTGAATCAAACAGAAATGGTTCTTCTCTTCATGGTTGGCCTGAATCCATCTTGTTAAAACTTAGGCTGTTTTGAAGTTGAAGTAGTTTAAGTCCCTTGTCAGCGCGAGGAAATGTGCATAGTCACCAACTGACCCTTCTCCTACACCCCCATTTCTTCCTGCAGTGATAACATATGCTTTCATTGTGATGAAAGTTGCTCAATCTGCCAAAAACACATCATTCAAACCATTTCTCCTCCAGGGAGCAGGAGCCTTGGATTAAATGCGGAGACGACATGGTCAGGGATACAGTAAGCAGGCTCTCAAAGGTAAACAAGTTGGGAACACATTTCTGATGTAAGGAGCTATTTCTCAGCGAGGATGAGCTCTCAGATAATGGCCCATCCCTCAGGGGCCCACACTGCTGTCCCCAGGCATTTCTCGGGTCTGAGAGAGAAAATCCATCAGCCATTCAGTACAAAGCTGGGGAGCATTTCAGCTTTCTAGTAGGGTCATTAGCTGGGTAACAGATGAAACTGAACAGTGACAGAAGGTCAGAGGTAACTGAAACAGGAGAGAAAAATACATGGTGAGTCTACACATTCTTTGAGAACACACATTTTCCTCAAAATTCCCTTGACCACCCAGCATCATGAAATGTCAGAAGGCAAGGGATTTGTAAAGAACAACTCAAAGAACCACAGGATGAGAAAGAATCTATCCACAGGGAGGGATGACAAATTTTTAGAAACCAGCCAGCTAATCCAGAGGAGCTGTTGATAATATCACAAGGCACTTACAAATGCATTCCCAGTGATTCTGTAAACCCAGGAAATCAGGCAGAATGATTTGTGAGAAACAAGGATCTGTGTTCTGAGCTGAAAGTTTAATTTTGGCTTAGGAATTTGTTCCACCTTTGACTTGTATTAATTTAACCTTGCTTTTCTGATCATATATGTCCATTGCAGAAAGTACAGAAAGAAAATAAAAATCACTCCAAATATCCCACAAATTTTTAAAAATATTAACTTTTTACTGATATCCCTGCAAGTCTTTTTCACATGCATTTGTGTACATCTCTTTCTATTCCAAAACTAAAATCATATATCCATACTTTGAAGAACTGTTGTTCTCACTTAATAATGTTATGAAATTTTCATGAGTTTTCATATTGAAAACTATGTTTATGAATACTATGTTTTAATGTCTATGCTACATGAGTACCTTAGGTTGAGACATAAAATTAGTAATATTTGACCTTTTTTAACCTATAAAAATGGCAATTTTGTATGGTTCACCTGTATTATAATTGATTTCTCCAGTCTGATATTCATTGACATTTAGACTCTTCCCAGATGTTCTCAGTTATAGAAATTTTGTGGTGAACTTCTTTGAGTTCGGCTCATTGCACACCCATGATTATTTTCTTGTAGTAAATCCTTATGCACTTGTTATGTATTGCAAACACATGAAAACTTAGCAGCTTACACAGCACATTTTCTGTTTTTTAAGTTCACAGTTTCTATGGAAACTATGTCTTCCATGGAAGCTGGCTCTTCTTCAGGGTCTCTCTCCCAAGTCTGCAGTCTAGGTATAAGTCAGAGCTGAGGTCTCGTTCAGAGACTTGACTGGGGCAGAATCTGCTTCCAAGTTCATCTGGGTGCTCTGGGCAGGATTCAGTTCCTTATTAGTTGTTGACCTGAGACCTCCCTCAGATCCTCGCCATGAGTGTTTGTCCGTAGTATTGCTCACAGCATTCCAGCCATCTTGATGAAAGGCACCAAGAGGAGGAGTCTGCTTGCCAGATGGCAGTTACAGTCTTACGTAACTCAGTTACAGACACCGCAGTCCATCACTCTTGCCATATTTGATCTATTTAGAAGCAAGTCACAGGTTTGCTTTGCAGGTCGGATTCCCCTGGAAGCAGGATCTGAGATGGAGATTACATCCAGGGAGTGTATGAGAGGGACCTTGGGGTCAAGTGACGCCTCTGGAAAGGAAGGGAAGACAACAGGAAGGCAAGAAAACGGAGAGGAAGTTGCATCCTGCTGGCCTGCAGAGATGTCTCGGTGGGGACCTCAGCTGATCCGTAGAGAGCTCTGAAGCAGGGAGGACCCTTCAGAGTTGTCTGGAATTGGGGGCAAGAGGATGAACCTTTATCCCCCACATCAATAATGAATGTAGGCTGCCTTAGCAAGATGAAGAGCTTTGTACTCTGCAGTGGAGACAATCCCTGATGGGGCTGGCAGCTGAGAGCTGCCTGCCAACAGGACTTCCAGGGCCTGGGAGAATACACCCTTCATAGGCAGGGCATCTCAACCGCTGCCATAGTTCGAGAATTTCTATGTTTGGGATTTAGTTTTTCACAAATTACCCACCTCTGTTCAAGAACCTTGCTTATTCTTCAGAAAGCAAAACATCTAATACATGCATATTACTCAAACTTACTAATTTTACCCACTCAGTTCTTTGAGGTGTGCTGCTGCTGCTGCTGCTAAGTCACTTCAGTGGTGTCCGACTCTGTGTGACCCCATAGACAGCAGCCCACCAGGNTTTATATATGAGAAGCAGACACTAGAAACAGAGACTCTAGGGGGAGGCTTTATTCTTCTGGTCCAGGGTTTTATTTTTGGTTTGTTCTACGGTTGGTATCTTTCCAGAGAGTTCTCACACACAAGGAAGCTTTCATGTTTACCCTTATGTATATAATTTCAAATACGGATGACAGGGATCGTTTAAAAAAAAATACACATATATGATTTTATATTCTATGGCTGGCATGAAACCTGATGGAACAAACGCATACTGGTACCTGTTTAATAAAGCCAGACAGTGTGGAAGGATAATAGAAATTATTCCAGAAGAGACACTACCATATCTTTCCAACAGGAGAACAATAACTTGCTTTGCCTCCGTCTACTTTTGAAAACCATTTTGTGATTACAAGCATGTACGCTATTCCAATAATTACTGTAAATAATTAATCATTTCCTTTACAATCACTTATTAATTAGCTGTCATAACACTGCTATGAATTAGGAGGAAGACAAGGATTCAATATCTTGTTATTAACACCTAATTAAAATATGCATTGTTTTCCATATGTTGTTTATAGCTTTGCTTCCTCATGCTTGATCACAGAATTTCTCTAACAAGGAACGTCTTCTATTTGCTTAGCGACATCGCCACCTGTTGTCGGGAAGTGGAAAATATCCTTTTCTGGTTTTTTGTTTTGTTGTTGTTCACAGAAACAATAGCTTAATTCTTCCTTGCTGCTACTGCTAAGTCGCTTCAGTCGTGTGCGACCGCATAGACGGCAGCCCAACAGGCTCCCTCATCCCTGAGATTCTCCAGGCAAGAACACTGGAGTAGGTTGCCATTTCCTTCTCCAATGCATGAAAGTGAAAAGTGAAAGTGAAGTCGCTCAGTCGTGTCCGACTCTTAGCGACCCCATGGACTGCAGCCCACCAGGCTCCTCCATCCATGGGATTTTCCAGGCAAGAGTACTGGAGTGGATTGCCATTGCCTTCTCCGAATTCTTCCTTACCTCTCCGCTTTTATTTGGAATTGAAAAAGTTTGATCCACAGTGTTTTCTTCCTAAAATATTTTTCTAGACTTTACTTGTCTTGCCACTGACTGCAGTATTCTACTGACTAATTTGAATAGCATCATCTCATTGGTAAAGTAAGTGAACCCATTAAATCACAGTGGAATAGTCAAACTAAGCAGACACGGGTAAAGCAAAAGAGAGGGAATTAGCTAGTTAACTAATTGGCTTACATAGTCGTTATTCAAGGAAATTTAATATTGATACATCAGATCACCTACCGATTTACTCTACACTAAATGGTCGCAAAGAGTTGGACACAACTGAGCGACTGAACTCATCCTTATAACAAAAGCCCACATTCCCTGATTGCTGAGTGCCCGTCACTGTTCATTCTTGCAACAACCCAATGATAGAGACACTGTTAATGTGCTCATTTTGCAAATAAGGAAGCTGAGACACTGGGAGGTAAAAGTAATTTGCTGATGAAGTGTCAGCTACATAATTTGTAGGTTCCAGTGCAAAATGAAAATATGGGGTTTCTTTTTCCAAAAGCAGGGGAAAGGTGTCACTAAAGGTACTAAATATAGAGTTTTTTTTTCCTTTCATCCCTGTCTCTGTCTCTCAACTTACGATCTTAGTATTTGCTGTTTAATGTCATTCTAAGCAAAGAAAAATTTAATTTTAAGTTATCAGTATGAACTTTGCCATTCATTTTCATATTGCACAATGCCAGTTTTAAATGTAAATATTTAACTCATATGCAAAATAACCAAAATTATACAAGTCATCATTTTGCCAGCTATACCTGTAGCATGTGTTCTGCTCTTACCAGAGCAGTAGAAAGCCTGCACAGGACTAACTCAGCTGTTTCCACTTCACTTGATATGTGCATTCTACCAGTACTCTCTACCTGTGGCTTGCTGATGAGTAAGGAAAGACCGAAAGGGAAAGGGATTATAATTCTTTTCCCCTCTATGACATTATTAGTGTAAATGGTTGGCTAATCCAGAGAAATAAGAGAGCATGTGGTCGGATTCCCTGTCATCCATGTTTCTTAGAATGTCACCACCTTCCTTCCACTTTCACAGCAAGTCCTGATTCAAAGGGAAAGTCAGGCACAGACATAACACACTTCCCTTGTCACACTCGAAGTCTCTCTGAGCTCCCACGTGTGGCAGGTCCACCAGAAGCCGGTGCTCATGAGGCACCATGAGTTTTCAAAGGGAATGAGCTGGCAGGGAACAGCAGACACCCACACGCTCTCAACCACTCTACCCACATGCACACTCCATGTCTGGCCTGACTTCACTCACAACACATAAGGTCAAAGTTAAAACAATCAAGAATTCCCAGAGGTTCTGACCTAAGACAAATTAAGATGCAGAGTTGAGGATCATCACGTAGGCATCGCCACTGAAACCATGATGAGTGCTCAGGGTAAAGAGGTCTCTTGGAATTCTTGATAGTCNACATGATTACTGTAAAAACCAAAGCTTTCACTATATGGACTTTTGTGTGCAAAGTGATATCTCTGCTTTTGAATGCACTGTCTAGATTTGTCACAGGTTAATTCCAAGGAGCAAACATCTTTTAATTTCATGGTAACCTCTTTGTGGCAAAGTTTAAAATTTGTCATTTCAGAAAAGTGACTCGTGCTGACATCTAATTTGAAGCACTATATTAATAAAACTGGCATATTCTCTTTAGAGGCAGAACCACACATGAAATGAAATTATAATCCAATGGTTTCCAAATGGTCATGCAATCAAAGTAAAGGGAATCAGTTAAATAATTCAAATGTTCAATCGCATCAGATGTGGATAAATAGCCTTTTGGCTCTACTTCCATGAATAACAAACAATAACAACAAACATTCATTAAGCACTTACTACGTGCCAAACATTATGCTAAATGTTTGTAAAATTACCTCATGGAATATTTACAGCCCTCTTAGGGATGGAATGGGTTTCCTGGATAGCATGTAAATAATCTGCCTGCAATGCAGGAGACACAGGAGATGTGTGTTTGATCCCTGGGTCAGGAAGATCCTCTGGAGGAGGAAATGGCAACCCGTTCCAACATTCTCACCTAAAAATCCCACGGACAGAAAAGTCTAGCAGGTTACAGTCCATGGGGTCACAAAGAGTCAGGATTGAGCAACACAGCACACAGACATTTAAATCTTAGGCATCAATGTATACTCGTGGTAGATTGCCTTTGTTCTACAACTATTGCAATGATATAAAACTACCAGGCACAGAGCATGCTCTGTACACTAGTTTTGCAGAAAAGGAATCAAGACTTAAGAAGATTAGTTGTCTGTTCCCTCTCCTTGATGGTCACTTTCAGGAGTTCTTTGAAAACCTTAGGGGTGCTACCGCCACCAAAACCGCACTTGCCCTTCCCTCTGCCTGAATTGCCCTTCTCCTAGAAGTCATCAAGGCTATTTCCCAGTTTTCTTTCAAGTTTTTGACTCCAGAGTCACTGTCTTCCTGAATCTTTTTCCTAGCTCAAATCTAAATTTTCTAATCAGTCACATCCATTTTGTGTACTTCAAACCTACTTTTTTTCTCAAGGTACTTATTAGTAGTAAACATAGTATATAATAAACCAATATCATTTTATTGTCTGTCTCTCCTAATACTAGCTCCTTGAGGACTTTTAGTTTTCCCACAGTCCTCCATCTCCAATAGCTCCCTATCTGACGAGGTAAATGTTCNTCCCAGTTTTCTTTCAAGTTTTTGACTCCAGAGTCACTGTCTTCCTGAATCTTTTTCCTAGCTCAAATCTAAATTTTCTAATCAGTCACATCCATTTTGTGTACTTCAAACCTACTTTTTTTCTCAAGGTACTTATTAGTAGTAAACATAGTATATAATAAACCAATATCATTTTATTGTCTGTCTCTCCTAATACTAGCTCCTTGAGGACTTTTAGTTTTCCCACAGTCCTCCATCTCCAATAGCTCCCTATCTGACGAGGTAAATGTTCAGTAAATACTAATTGAATTACTGAAGCCACTGTCTAAGGTGATGACTTGAATGGTGAATCCATCCAGGTCATTAAATGCTCTTTACTCACTCTTTAGCAACAGAAAGGACCAGCATTAGTGACACCCTCCTTAGGCTATAAATGCTTCCCTTACTGACTAATTTGCCATCTATTTAATGCCTTTTTCTTTAACTTTTTCAATCTCCTCTTATATTCAGAATCAGCCTTTAAGGGTACTGTTGTCAGAAAATTCTGTCATAAAAAGATAATTTGATGGATGCAATTAACATAAAGAAAACCATTTAAATGAGGAAGCAAATTTTCACTGGAATTGTGAAAAATTATATTTTTAGATCTTAAAATTTATAATAAATTTATTTTATCTTTTATGTAACAAAATGTCTCATAATTGCCAATATGTACTATCCATAAAAATAAATAAAATAAATCACATGATGTTTCTTGTAAAAAGCATGATGATACTCTGATATAATGATTGTTTTTGCTTTATTTGGACTTTGGCTATAAGTAGATTCATTTTTATAAATGCATTTGTGAGTTTAAATATTTTTCTCAAGGTCTTGTTTTAATTTCTTAATGTTTTAATTGTTTTGGATTATCATTCTATTTGTTGTTTTGTTTTAACTCATTCAACTGCCAAACCTCATCTCTGATATCATGTTCAAAGATTTCATGAAATCCTTCATTTTATTTTATTTATTTTATTTGTGGCTTCTCTGGTGGCTCAGATGGGAAGGAATCTGTCTGCAATACAGGAGACCCAGGTTTGATCCCTGGAACCAGGTTTGATCCCTGGAACCATTTGATACCTGGGTTGGAAAGATAGTCTGGAGAAGGGGATGGCTAACCACTCCAGTATTCTTGTGTGGAGAATTCCATGGACAGAGGAACCTGGTGGGCTACAGTCCATTGTGTTGCAAGGAGTTGGACAGAACTGAGTGACTAACATGTTTCGAAATGTTTTGTGTTATCATCCTATTCTTTGTTTTGTTTTCAACTCATCCAACTGCCAAACCTGAATGGTCTAGTGGTTTTCTCCACTTTCTTCAATTTCAGTCTGAATTTGGCAATGAGGAGTTCATGATCTGAGCCACAGTCAGCTCCCAGTCTTATTCTTGCTGACTGTATAGAGCTTCTCCATCTTTGGCTGCAAAGAATATAATCAATCTGATTTCAGTGTCGACCACCTGGTGATGTCCATGTGTAGAGTCTTCTCTTTTCTTATTGGAAGAGGGTGTTTGCTATGACCAGTGTATTCTCTTGGTAGAACTCTATTAGCCTTTGCCCTGCTTTGTTCTGTACCCCAAGGGCAAATTTGCCTATTACTCCGGGTGTTTCTTGACTTCCTACTTTTGCATTCCAGTCTCCTATAACGAAAAGGACATCTTTTTTCGATGTTAGTTTTAGAAGATCTTGTAGGTCTTCATAGAACTGTTCAGTTTCTTCACTGTTACTGGTCCTGGCATAGACTTGGATTACCGTGATACTGAATGGTTTGCCTAGGAAACAAACAGAGATCATTATGTCATTTTTGAGATTGCATCCAAGTACTCCATTTCAGACTCTTTTGTTGACTATGATGGCTACTCCATTTCTTCTAAGGGATTCCTGCCCACAGTAGTAGATATAATGGTCATCTGAGTTAAATTCACCCATTNTTCTTGCTGACTGTATAGAGCTTCTCCATCTTTGGCTGCAAAGAATATAATCAATCTGATTTCAGTGTCAACCATCTGGTGATGTCCATGTGTAGAGTCTTCTCTTTTCTTATTGGAAGAGGGTGTTTGCTATGACCAGTGTATTCTCTTGGTAGAACTCTATTAGCCTTTGCCCTGCTTTGTTCTGTATCCCAAGGGCAAATTTGCCTATTACTCCGGGTGTTTCTTGACTTCCTACTTTTGCATTCCAGTCTCCTATAACGAAAAGGACATCTTTTTTCGGTGTTAGTTTTAGAAGATCTTGTAGGTCTTCATAGAACTGTTCAATTTCTTCACTGTTACTGGTCCTGGCATAGACTTGGATTACCGTGATACTGAATGGTTTGCCTAGGAAACAAACAGAGATCATTATGTCATTTTTGAGATTGCATCCAAGTACTCCATTTCAGACTCTTTTGTTGACTATGATGGCTACTCCATTTCTTCTAAGGGATTCCTGCCCACAGTAGTAGATATAATGGTCATCTGAGTTAAATTCACCCATTCTAGTCCATTTTAGTTCGCTAGTTCCTAGAATGTTGAGGTTCACTCTTGTCATCTCCTATTTGACCACTTCCAATTTGCCTTGATTCATGGACCTAACATTCCAGGTTCCTAGGCAATATTGCTCTTTACAGCATCAAACCCTGCTTCCATCATCAGTTCCATTCACAACCAGGTGTTGTTTTTGCTTTAGCTTCATCCCTTCATTCTTTCTGGAGTTATTTCTCCACTGATCTCCAGTAGCGTATTGGGCACCTACTGACCTGGGGAGTTTATCTTTCAGTGTCTTATCTTTTTGTCTTTTCATATTGCTCATGGGGTTCTCAAGGCAAGAATACTGAAGTGGTTTTCCATTCCCTTCTCCAGTGGACCACATTCTTTCAGAACTCTCCACCATGACTGGGTCCTCTTGGGTGGCCCCACATGACATGGTTTAGTTTCATTGAGTTAGACAATGCTGTGGTCCATATGATAAGATTGGCTAGTTGTCTGTGATTGTAGTTTCAGTCTGTCTGCCCCCTGATCCCCTCTCTCAGACCTAAATCAAACCCCTTATAACTATACAGTAGAAATGAGAAATAGATTTAAGGGACTAGATCTGATAGACAGAGTGCCCGATGAACTATGGATGGAGGTTCGTGACATTGTACAGGAGACAGGGGATCAAGACCATCCCCAAGAAAAAGAAATGCAAAAAATCAAAATGGCTGTCTGAGGCAGCCTTACAAATAGCTGTGAAAAGAAGGGAAGTGAAAAGCAAAGGAGAAAAGGAAAGATGTACCCATTTGAATGTAGAATTCCAAAGAATAGCAAGGAGAGATAAGAAAGCCTTCCTCAGCCATCAATGCAAAGAAAAAGAGAGAAAAAAAGAATGGAAAGACTAGAGATCTCTTCAAGAAAATTAGAGGTACCAAGGGAACGTTTCATACGATGATGGACACAATAAAGGACAAAAATGGTATGGACCTAACGGAAGCAGAAGATATTAAGAAGAGATGACAAGAATACACAGAAGAACTGTCCAAAAAAGATCTTCATGAACCAGATAATCATGATGGTGTGATCACTCACCTAGAGACAGATATCCTGGAATGTGAAGTCAAGTGGACCTTAGGAAGCATCACTACGAGCAAAGCTAGTGGAGGCAATGGAATACCAGTTGAGCTATTTCAAATCCTGAAAGATGATGCTGTGAAAGTGCTGCACTCAATATGCACACAATATGCCAGCAGATTTGCAAGACTTAGTAGTGGCCACAGGACTGGAAAAGGTCAGTTTTCATTCCAACTCCAAAGAAAGGCGACGACAAAGAATGCTCAAACTACCGCACAATTGCTCTCATCTCACATGCTAGTAAAGTCATGCTTAAAATTCTCCAAGCCAGGCTTCAGCAACATGTGAGCCTTGAACTTCCAGATGTTCAAGCTGGATTTAGAAAAGGCATAAGAAAGAGAGATCAAATTGCCAATATCTGCTGGATCATCAAAAAAGCAAGAGAGTTACAGAAAAACATCTATTTCTGCTTTATTGACTATGCCANGCACCACTAACTCCTCAGAATGAAAATTGGATTTCTGTTGAATGTTTTATAGATGTCTGTTTGCCTCCCCATCACATTACAGTCTGGGTGAAAAATTATCCCAGGCCCACCAAGGAAAACAGAGGTGCATGAATCAAGATTTTGTTGCCACGGACCACAATAGTTATCACACGGAATTTCTCCATGGGTCAACATGGGCTGATTTATTTACATATGTGCCCTGTGGGTGTCTATTGGGCCTTCCACACTGTGATCATTACAGGGACAGCTGGTTTATATACGTGTTGCCCAGGCACATGGTAAAGCCCTATAACACATTGACTAAAGAGAAGGAGAAGGAAGGCATGAAAAGGAATTTGGGCTGCTTCTGAACTGTTAAGACCAGGGTCCAGGGCTGGCAATTGTGACACCTGGGTTCCCATTTTGGTTCCATCCATTATGGGATATGTAAACTTGGGCAATAGCATCCTCTGGCTGCATTTGAGATTCCTCAACTGTAAAATAAGGGTAGTCCTATTCCACGCTGATCCAGCAGGTCAATGAAGTATGATTGTGGCTGAAATACTGTAGGAATGACGAGCTTGAGCAAGTGTTAATAATAGTATTACGAGTATTTACTTATTCATTCAACAAGCATTTATTGACCAGCTACTATGAGCCATTCACTTTGATGGGTGTTGGGGACTCAGCTGTGACCAAGGTGAGCCCTACCACTGTCTCACAGTCAAGTGGCTGAGCAGGTAACTAACCTTCTCTCCAGCCTTGCTTGTATCTTAGCTTCTTTATTCTTGAAATTCAAGGCATTTACTTTGATTTCTAGGTGTTTGTTTTCCTCGCATTTCCTTTTTTCCTTTTGCTGAGTATATCTGATCAGCTAGCGGAAGGTGTTCTTCAACGTGGTGAAGTTTTCTTCCTTATTTCAGCGTGCTCTGTTGTCTCCCATTCCCAGATTCATGCTCTGCATTTCTGCTTCTATTCTCTTCATATGTCCATCCTCCTGGAATGCCAGGTAGGGAATGATGGCCCCAGGAATTTGCTAATGGGAACTTTTGCTTCCCAGTTTGAAATAGTTTATTATGAGCTTTCCTTGGAAAGGCATTACAATTCTCCCTCACCTTCTGTGAAGATAGAAGCCAAGAGAGTGAATAGCAGGAGCTGAATTGGCCTCTCAGTACCCAGCTGTTTTCTTGATAACGAGCCTCAGTGACCGAGAGCAGTCTCGTCTGCCTCCGTCCTCCATCCCAATACTCCAGATGTAAGAGCACCGAACAAGACCCTGAAGCAGTTAAGGAAGTCAGGGGTGGGACTTGGCTCAAACACAGCAGGCTAACAGTTCCCATCACCAACCAGCACCACAGTGACTCCTTGTTCTGCTGCTCACTCCCCACAGAACACAGCGGGAAAGACCACAAAACACGATCCGCAATACAGTGGTCAGGGGTGACATACTGCGCAGCAGCAAGAGGGCCCTGCCTGTATTTTGGCCTAGCAAAGGGCCTGCCCTTGAGAGCACCTGGGAGTGTCTCCAGGCGGGCCTGGCTGGAGGAGTTTCTGAGTGATGAGATTATGGGTAACTTCATTTTTTTCCACATGTTTCAAATGTCCTATAATTTTCATGTTTTATGGCTGGTATGACTGTTTCCATGTATTGGCTTATTTGATTGTCATAATAATCCTCCTTCTATGAGAGGATTTCATTTTACCTCCATCATTCAGAGGAGGAAACTAAGACACAGAGGGGTAAAACTATTTACATAAGAGCAAATAAGTAGAGAGCTTAGGTTCAAATCCGGTTCTGTCTGGGTCTAATGAGGTGACCTGGGTTACAATCACAAATCTACGTCTTTGTGGCTTTGTTGGAGCCCCTTAAGGTGTCTACACCTCAGTTTTCCCATCTGTCAAGTGAGGATAATGTCCCCTGACTCATCTAACAGAGATATTCTAAAGATCCAGTGAAATGGTAGATGTGCAAGTACTTTCCTAACCTTATGTGAGTTATTTTCATATAATTTCTACAATATCAATAACATTTCAATTCAAGGATAAAATAATGAACCATACACATTCAAAAGTCAGCCTTGATATGGAGCCCATGAACTTAAAAAAAAAATTTTTTTTTCTAGTGGGTGAAAAAGGAAAGATGCTTTCTACTTGTTCTCTATTGAATCAAATTCATTCACAAGTTTAAGTGCCAGCAATTGGATATTTCTAAGCTGCACTCAGGAGAGGAAGAAAGGTAATTAGGTGAACTCTGTCCCCAGACTAAAATCTCTGTTTTCTTCAGTCCGAGGTGCCATGTGTGCAAACGGAGCCCAACCAATGCCTCGCTTGGTTCCTGATTGAAAATCATCTAGTATTGAGACTTCCATCTGCAAAACGGAACTAACAGAACAGAGGTGACTAGATGCTCTGGGTGGTGGTCCAAGGGTGAAGAGCATTCTCAGTGAGGGGAAAGAGAGTGAATCAATGGCCATCAAAACAAGCTGAGCTTAGGACTTCCTGGGAGGTCCCTGGAGGGACCCTGGAGTTTCAGACTTTGCCTTCCGGTGCTGGGAGTGTGGGTTCCTCCATCCCTGGTCAGGGAGCTAAGACCCCACATGCCTCATAGCCAAAAAACCGAAATATAAACAGAAGCAATATGGTAACAAACTCAATAAAGACTTTTAAAATGGTCCACATCCAAAAAAAAAAAAATCTGAAAAAAATGAGCTGTGCTCTCTCTGCTCAGCTTGGCTTGACTCTTCTCAGGGGTCTTGCTTCAAGGCAGGGAGGCAGGGCCACATGGTCGCTCCAGGATCTTCAGCTCTGGGAATCATTGGCATCACCTGCCAGCATTGGCCATCAAAGACTTCAGAAGCTAGGAATGACCTTGGACATCTCTTGGCCCAGTACCTTAATTTGGCAGATGACAAGAGCTCAGNTCTTGCTTCAAGGCAGGGAGGCAGGGCCACATGGTCGCTCCAGGATCTTCAGCTCTGGGAATCATTGGCATCACCTGCCAGCATTGGCCATCAAAGACTTCAGAAGCTAGGAATGACCTTGGACATCTCTTGGCCCAGTACCTTAATTTGGCAGATGACAAGAGCTCAGAGGGGTTCTGGGACTTTTTCAGAAGAGTCAGTGAGCAGCAAAGCTGAAACCTAGAACTCAAGTCTCTTGACTTGCATTTCAGCTCTGTTTTCATCTGACCAACTGCCTAGAATGCAGTTGGAATCCCAGGTTACGGAAGCAGGTTATGCAGTGAGGTGGGTGGGTGAAGCAGGCAGAGCTGGTGAGAGAGGGAAGGGGAAAGTGTTTGAAAATGAAGAAAGAAAGAAAAGATCGAGAAGGAAGGGGAGAGATGGGGCAGGAACAAGAGAAGGCAGCAGGAGAGAGAAACAGGATTTGCAATAAGTGTGAGGGATGCTATGGAAATTACTTTTTGAACGGCATTTAATTGGTTTATTAGTGTAATTCAGTCGCAGTTTGATTTGATTCAAACCTCTGATGTGTGATCCACCACCCACTAAGGACACTGCCAGCCTTTACAGACAGCAGCAAACAGCAGGCCCGAGAGGGCAGGGTGGCAGTGGGTGATGGAGGATGAGAAAGAGAGAGAGAGGCAGGAGGATCAGGAGAGAGCATGCACCGAGGAGAAGGAGGAAGAGTATGGGGAAGAAAGGAGAAGGGAGAGGTGGGTGGAGAGAAGAGGTGGAGGAGGGCGAGAAGACCTGAGGAAAGAGAGGAGACCGAGAGCAAAAGAAAGAAAGGACCAGAGGGAAGAGTGGAGATGGGGGGTGGTGAGAGAGGAATGGGAAGGGAAGCAAGGGGCAGGGAGAGGCTGAGGGGAGAGCAGAGATAAGGGGAAAAATAAATATGGCAAATGGGAGGCCAGGGAGACCTGGGAGGCCCAGGAAGTCAGAAGGTGATGGAGGATAGACACTCAGACAAGGAGAGGCAAACGAAAAAGATGACTAAGAGAGAGAGGACAAGGGGAGAAGAAAATTGTCTAGGGGAACAAGGTTGCAAACACACGCACCTACCCCCCCCACCACACACACACACACGCACACAGAACTGTGTCCTGGACATCTCCTGATAGCCCTGAGGACTCATGAGCTGGACATGTTCTGGACTCCTGACACAAGGGTGCCACCAAGGGCCTTCTACCCTCTAGGTTGTTTTGTTTTTCAGTCCACTGCAAAGGAAACGCTTCTAGGTCACTGGTGCTACCTCAGTGTGCATGACAGGGGTCGGAGCATAGCTGAGCAGCTCCTTCTGGACACCACACTACCCTCCCACCTCCCCACCCCAACCCCTCTGCCAGGAGATGAGGAGATTGGGGTCAGGGAGACATAACTGTAGCATCTCAGAGCTGCAAACACCAGATCCTTTCACAGATGGGGAGATGGGGGCTCCGGGAGGAGACAGAGTCAGAAGCAGAGTTTCCAAGGCTACTTGTCCCTCCTCCCAGATCAGGGCTGGAGCCTCCATCCCAGGCTGTCAAAATAGTGTTGTGTGGTGGTTGTGGGCACAGGCTTTGGAAACGAACAGACTCAGTCCTGCAGGCTTGGCCAAGACCATTCATGGCTCTGAGCTGCACTTTCTACAAAATATGGATCAGGGTCATCCTGATGTCATACCATAAAGGTGCTGTGAGAGACCACAGACATAAAAATAGATGAAAAGTCATCTAGGAAAGGCTTGGCACATAATGAGTGCTTGATGTATTGTGATATTTATTATTAATAAAAAGAAGACACTGAGATAACTCAGCAGAGTTGGGAAACTTCTCCTTAGCTAGGATTTGAGAAGGGCATTAGAGCACTGTGCTTATGATATCAGTTCACTTCAGTTCAGTCACTCAGTCGTGTCCAGCTCTTTGTAACCCCAGGGACTGCAGCACACCAGGCTTTCTTGTCCATCACCAACTCCTGGAGCTTACTCAAACTCATGTCCATTGAGTCAGTGATGCCATCCAACCATCTCATCCTCTGCTGTCCCCTTCTCCTCCCACCTTCAGTCTTTCCCAGCATCAGGATCTTTTCTAATGAGTCAGTTCTTTGCATCAGATGGCCGAAGTATTGAGTTTAAACTTCAGCATCCGTCCTTCTAATGAATATTCAAGACTGATTTCTTTTAGGATTGACTGGTTGAATCTCCTTGCAATCCAAGGGACTCTCAAGAGTCTTCTCCAACACCACAGTTCAAAAGCATTAATTCTCCGGTGCTCAGTTTTCTTTATGGTCCAACTCTCACATCCATACATGACTACTGGAAAAACCATAGCTTTGACTAGAAGGACCTTTGTCATCAAAGTAATGTCTCTGCTTTGTAACATGCTGTCTAGCTTTGGTCATAGCTTTTCTTCCAAGGAGCAAGCCTCTTTTAATTTCATGGCTGCAGTCACCATCTGCAGTGATTTTGGAGCCCAAAAAGATAAAGTCTGTCAGTCTTTCCATTGTTTCCCCATTTCTTTGCCATGAAGTAATGGGACTGGATGCCATGATCTTAATTTTCTGAATGTTGAGGTTTTTTTTTTTTAAGTTTAAATTTTTATTTTTTAGTTTGTTTTGCTTTACAATACTGTATTTATTTTGCTATACATTGACATGAATCAGCCATGAGTGTACATGAATGTTGAGTTTTAAGTCAGCTTTTTCACTCTCCTTTTTCGCTTTCATCAAGAGGCTTGTTAGTTCTTCACTTTCTGCCATAAAGGTGGTATCATCTGCATTTCTGAGGTTGTTGATATTTCTCCTGGCAATCTTGAGTCCAGCTTGTGCTTCATCCAGCCTGGCATTTCACATGATATACTCTGCATATAAGTTAGATAAACAGGGTGACAATATACAGCCTTGACATACTCCTTTCCTGATTTGGAACTAGTCTGTTGCTCCGTGTCCATTTCTAACTGTTGCTTCTTGACCTGCATACAGATTTCTCAGGAGGCAGATCAGATGGTCTGGTATTCTCATCTCTCGAAGAATTTTCCACAGGTTGTTGTGATCTACACAGTCAAAGGCTTTGGCGTAGTCAATAAAGCAGAGGTAGGTATTTTTCAGGAACTCTCTTGCTTTTTTGATGATCCAGTGGATGTTGACAATTTGATCTCTGGTTCCTTTGCCTTTTCTAAATCTAGCTTAAACATCTGGGAGCTCACGGTTTATGTCCTGTTGAAGCCTGGCTTGGAGAATTTTGAGCATTACCTTGCTAGAGTGTGAGATGAATGCAATTGTGCAGTCAATTAGACATTCTTTGGCATTGCCTTTTCTGGGATTGAAATGAAAAATGACATTTTCCAGTCCTGNTCTAAATCTAGCTTAAACATCTGGGAGCTCACGGTTTATGTCCTGTTGAAGCCTGGCTTGGAGAATTTTGAGCATTACCTTGCTAGAGTGTGAGATGAATGCAATTGTGCAGTCAATTAGACATTCTTTGGCATTGCCTTTTCTGGGATTGAAATGAAAAATGACATTTTCCAGTCCTGTGACCACTGTTGAGTTTTCCAAATTTGCTGGCATACTGAGTGCAGCACTTTAACAGCATCATCTTTTTGGATTTGAAATAGCTTAGCTGGAATCCCATCACCTCCACTCAGTTTGTTCATAGTGATGCTTCCTAAGGCCCACTTGACTTCACATTCCAGGATGTCTGGCTCTAGGTGAGTGATTACACCATCATGGTTATCTGGGTCATGAAGATCTTTTTTGTACAGTTCTTCTGTGTATTCTTGCCACCTCTTCTATATCTTCTGCTTCTGTTAGGTTCATACCATTTCTGTCTGTGTACCATTCTGTCCTTTATTGTGGTTATCATATAAACCCTATAAATCAGAATGCCTTGGTAGAGATCCCAGTTTTGCCATTATTGACCTTGGACCAGTTAATTAACTTGCTGTGCCTCGATTTATTCATCTGTGAAATGGAAATGACACTAGTTCCTGCTTCATAGCACTGTTCACAAAGATCAGATGAGATGATATACGGGCAGTGTATCAGGGTCTAAGCCATGTAGCTGTTAGATAAAGGTTAGCTCTCATTATTAGTGTTGCTGGGCTCAGCTGTATATGGATATGGGCACTGAGGACCAATAGGTATACACACCCATGGTCACAAGCAGTTGGTGCAGAGCTAAGATTAAAACCCAGATCTGTCTGCTGGGTTAAGATGTCCCCAGACTCCAGAATGCCTGGTGAGGTATCTTTCCACATTGCCACACTTTCCAAAGGAAAAGATCCCTACTCTACCCCTTCCCCTTTGCCAACACCATAGTTTAGCTTCTGCCTTCTAAATTAGCCCTTAGCTTCATCTTTGATGCAGATGCCTCCTTTTGAGAAGGAGGAAGAGCAGAGTGTGTTGCGATATAGACTCTGGAACTCCCAGGCCTTTGTCACCAGACCCCAGCCCCACTCAGACAAATATATACACTCAAGCACACACACAGACACATCCTCCATCTCCACCTGTAATTATGGAAGCCAAGTCAACGTGGCTGATGGTAATTGGCTGGGAACACAAGCTGGATTTACTCTAATGCT
The DNA here is from genome assembly GCA_006410615.1 of Neotragus moschatus. Taxonomy (NCBI): domain Eukaryota; kingdom Metazoa; phylum Chordata; class Mammalia; order Artiodactyla; family Bovidae; genus Neotragus; species Neotragus moschatus. The sequence continues at coordinate 1,644,919 of SJYA01002331.1, forward strand.
GATTCCAGGGACTTGTAATTTTCATCAGTGCCACAAGACTTTTTTTGGAACAGAAAAATGCACACACAGCTAATGAGCTGTAATTCTGAAGAGCTCTTGTCTTGATTAGGGCTAATTATTTTTATAAAGAAAATAATTAACAATCCCACTGACCCACCGGGGGAGAAAGAAGCCTGATTTGGGCACCATTAATTATCCCAGGGCTGAATTTAGGACCCCTTTATTTCTTCCTAGTCCACACTGGACAGAAGGAGACAGAAGCTGAGTTACTGTCTTTATTCCATTATACCCCTGGGAGAGCAGTAGAAATGTGCAAGAGTGACCCCTTTTCCAGGGAAAAGAGATTTCTTGGCTTTTGTACACACTGAAGCTTATCCAGGGAATCTTGGAGCTGGAAGGGGACCCAGAGCCCTGGGATAAGTCTGGAGGTCTGGCTTTGAATTCCAGCTGTGCGACTTTCAGCAGATTGCTTCTGTGTCTCATGTTGACCTTGGGACCTGCAGCTTCCTTCCTTATTTGATCTTGAATGTGTGAACTGACTTCTCTGAGACTCACTTCCTTGCCTGTAAAATGAGCATCATAATAATTGTTCCATAAAGAGGTTGTGGGGCTTCCCCAAGTAGCCCAGTGGTAAAGAAACTGCCTGCCAGTGCAGGAGACGTAGGAGACGTGGGTTTGATCCCTGGGTTGGGAAGATCCCCTGGAGGAGGGCGTGGCAACCTACTCCAGTATTCTTGTCTGGAGAATCCTATGGACAGAGAAGCCTGGTAGGCTACAGTCCATGGGGTCGCAAAGAGTCAAACACGACTGAAGCAACTGAATACAAAGAGGTTGTAAGGACCCATTCATTCAAGAAATATTCATTGAATACCTACTATGTGCCAGATGCTGTTTGAAATGTCAGGGATGTAGCAGTGTAACAATAAATATGAGAAAGTTTTTCCCCTCATGGATTCTATGTTTTAGTGGAAGGAGAGAGGCCATAGATTGATATGCAAGTCAATACACAGTATGGTGGATGGTGGTAAGTGCTGGGGAGAAAAATGAAATCAGGGAAGGGGATTAGGGAAAACGTGGTGTTGGGCAGAGGCCCTTGGTTCTCTTGTACATCTGGTGTTTAAGTTAAACCTCGCTGATGAAGTGACATTTGAGCAAAGATTTGAAGGAAATGTGAGGACAATCTAGGTGACGTCTAGGGGGGAAGCATCCAGGCAGAGATGTGCAAATGCAAAGGCCCTGAGGTGGGAACATACTTGGCTGGTGTAGCTACGGCAGTTGGAGAGGAGAGGAGAATGATGAGAGAGAGAGTCAACAGGGGTTGACTTTTGCGATGAGTTTTGGTGATTATAAGGACCTTGATTTTTACCTTGAGAGGTGGGAAGCCCACATTTGAAAAGAGGAATGACGCAGTCTGACTCCCACTGAAAGGAGCCAGATCAGGCTGCAGGGGAGGGAGAATAGACTTAAGGGGGCTAGAGCAAGGATTTAAGGAGAGAGTGCACATGGAACATTTAATACAGAGCCTGATGGGGGTGGGGGGTTTCTTGATAACTTTTATGCATTTTTTTAATTGGAGTGTAATTGCTTTACCCCCTGGAGAAGGGAATGGCAACACACTCAAGTATTCTGGCCTGGAAAATTTCATGGTGAGAGGAGCCAGGTGGGCTGCAGTCTACAGGGTCTCAAAGAGTCAGACACAACTGAGTGATTAAGACTTTCACACTTTCAATTGCTTTACAATGTTGTATCCGTTTCTGCTGTACAATGAAGTGTATCAGCTCTCTATATGCGTATATCCCCTCCATTTTGGACCTCAATGATCAGTAATGCATTGGTCCACTCCAGCTGCTATAACAAAACACCACAGACCAGGTGGCTTATATAACACAAGTTATTCCCTCCCGGTTCTGAGCCTAGAAGTCCAAGGTCCAGGTGTTGGCAGATTTGGTTTCTTCTGAGGCCCCTCTCCTTGGTTTGAAGATGGTCACCTTCTTACTGTGTCCTCCAATGGCTATCACTCATGGGCCATTGTCTGTGTCCTAATCTCTTCTTACAAGGACAATAGTCATATTGGCTGAGGACCCACCCATATGACTCATTTTACCTGCTGCTAAGTCACTTCAGTCGTGTCCAACTCTGTGCAACCCCATAGACAGCAGCCCACCAGGCTCCCCCATCCTTGGGATTCTCCAGGCAAGAACACTGGAGTGGGTTGCCATTTCCTTCTCCAACGCATGAAAGTGAAGTCGCTCAGTCATGTCTGACTCTTCGCAACTCCATGGACTGCAGCCCACTAGGCTCCTCTGCCCATGGGATTTTCTAGGCAAGAGTACTGAAGTGGGGTGCCACTGCTTAGAGGACTTATCTCCAAATATAGTCACATTCTGAGGAACCAGGAGTTAGGATGTCAGCATATGAATGGAGGAGGTGCACAATTCAGCCCATAAGTTCAGTTTAGTTGCTCAGTAGTGTCCAACTCTTTGTGACCCCATGGACTGCAGCACACTAGGCTTCCCTGTCCATCACCAACTCCTGGAGCTTATGTCCATCAAGTCAGTGGTGCCATCCAACCATCTCATCCTCTGTCATCCCCTTCTCCTCCTGCCTTCAATCTTTTTCAGCATCAGGATCTTTTCCAATGAGTCAGTTCTTTGCATCAGGTGCCCAAAGTATTGGAGCTTCCACTTCAGTATCAGTCCTTCCAATGAATATTCAGGACTGATTTCCTTTAGGATTGACTGATTGGATCTCCTTGCAGTCCAAGGGACTCTCAAGAGTCTTCTCCAATACCACTGTTCAAAAGCATCAATTCTTCAACACTCGGTTTTTTTATGGTCCAACTCTCACATCCATACATGACTATTGGAAAAACCATAGCTTTGACTAGGAGGACTTTTGTCATCAAAGTAATGTCTCTGCTTTTTAATATGCTGTCTAGGTTGGTCATAGCTTTTCTTCCAAGGAGCAAGCCTCTTTTAATTTCATGACTGCAGTCTTTATCTGGGACTGGATGCCATGATCTTAGATTTTTGATGGTTGAGTTTTAAGTCAGCTTTTTCACTCTCCTCTTTCAGCTTCTTCAAGAAGCTTTTCAGTTCCTCTTCACTTTCTGCTATAAGGGTGGTGTCATCTGCATTTCTGAGGTTATTGATAGTTTTCCCTGCAAGCTTGATTACCAGTTGGTGCTTCATCAAGCCTGGCATTTCACATGATGTATTCTGCAAGGTGACAATGTACAGCCTTGACATACTCATTTCCCAGTTTTGGAACTGGTCCATTGTCCCATGTCCAGTTCTAAATGTTGCTTTTTGACCTGCATACAGATTTCTCAGGAGGCAGGTCAGGTGGTCTGATATTCTCATCTCTTTAAAAACTTTCCAGTTTGTTGTGATCTACACAGTCAAAGGCTTTCGTGTAGTCAATGAAGCAGAAGTAGATGTTCTTCTGGAATTCTCTTGCTTTTTCCATGATCCAACAGATGTTGGCAGTTTGATCTCTGGTTCCTCTGCCTCTCCTAAATCCAGCGTGAACATCTGGAAGTTCTAGGTTCACGTACAGTTGAAGCCTAGTTTGGAGAATTTTGAGCATTACTTTGCTAGTGTGTGAGATGAGTACAGTTGTATGGTGGTTAGAACATTCTTTGGCATTGCCTTTCTTTAGGATTGGAATAAAAACAATCCTGTGACCACAGCTGAGTTTTCCATATTTGCTGGTGTATTGACTGCAGCACTTTGACAGCATCATCTTTTCAAATTTTAACTAGCTCAGCTGGATTTCCATCACCTCCACTAGCTTTGTTCATAGTGATGTATCCTAAGGCCCACTTGACTTCACATTCCAGTATGTCTGGCTCCAGGTAAGTGATCACACCATCATGCTTATCTGGGTCTTAACAAACAGTAATAGTAAGAGTAATGATAAATTCTCCCTCTTCTTATGCTCCAGTTAGTGTATCTCTTATCTATGCCAATCACACCCTCTTCATATGTGAGCCTCACCTCTCAGGGACTGACACAGGCTTTGCACTTTTCTCAACCCCTCCCCTTCTACTCTTTGGTCAACAAATATTTATTTAGCAAATACTTTGGGCCAGGTACTGGGATACTGTCCTGATAAGTTCAGTTGGGTCATTTGGTTGTTTTTGACATGACATGGTTTTTAGAACATTCATCATCTTTAACAGACTGTTCTGGATCTGTTCTGAGTCAGCTTTTGGGAAGTATTTGCTTATCACCCACCTATGCCAGGCTCCACGCCAGGCTCTGATGATGACAGTAATGAGGAAGACAGGCCTCTGCTTTCAAAGAGCAGATTTGTTCAGTATAGCTAATCATATAAACAAACCCATCCTGACACATCAGTGGGTGTTCATCAGTTCTCCTCTTGAGATAACATATGTGTCTTTTGGAGACCTTGAAACTCAATGAAGTACATGTGGTAGGGTTTCAGGCAGAGGGACAGACTTGTGGAGGAGATATCTTTTGCATGCAAGCCCAAAGTATACACCATCTTGTATACTAGATTCCTTGAAGGTATCTACCAATTGGATGAGACCAGGAATCATATCGGTCATGTTTTACTATAGATCCAGTAAGGGACATTGTGGTTGGCACATAGTAGGTGCTCAGTAAATATTTGTGACATAGTAAATGGACCTCAGATTACATTATCTAGAATTGTATTGTTCAGTATGGTAGCTACTCATCACCTCTAGCTACATATATTTAATTTTAAAAATTAAAACTATTAAACTTATTATTTATTTATTTAATATTAAATCTATTATTAAAGTTAAAAATCCATTTCCTCAGGAACCCTAGCCAAGTATTCACTAGCTGTGTGGATTAGTAGCAATCCTATTGGATAGTGGAGCTTCCTAGGTGGCTCAGTGGTAAAGAATCTGCTTGCCAATGCAAGAGATGTGGGTTTCAATCCTTTGGTCAGGAAGATCCCCTGGAGAAAGAAATGGCAACCGGCTCCAGTGTTCTTGCCTGGGAAATCTCATGGGCAGAGAAGCCTCGTGGACTACAGTCTGTGCAGTCACTTAGAGTTGAGTGACAAGGCACACACACACACAGGACACTACAGATACAAACTACAGAATATCTCCGTCTTCACAGTAAGCGTGTTGATGGAGCAGTGGTTTTCAGTGGAGATCAGTTTTATCCCCCAAGGGGCATTTGGCAATGTTTGGAGATGATTTTGGTTGTTACAACTGGGGGATTGCTGCTGGTACCTAGTGGACAGAGGCCAGGGATGCAACTCAGCATCGTATGGTACGTGGGATGGTCCCCAAAAACAATAGTGCGGAGGGTGGAAAATCCTGTTCTGAATGATCTGTCTCCCCAAGGGCTGGTCCTAAGGGTTTCTGCCTGAAGCAATCTGTGGTTCTACTTTATAGATGGTAGCTCAACAGTTTAAAAAGTTGAATTATACTATGTAATTCTTCCAATTTGGGGATTTTTATTAGGGCTAGAATCATTACCAGTCTATAGGAGAAAAGAGTAAGGCTCAAAAAAAGTTTTGTGCCTCAAAAGGGAACAGGAATGGAACTCAAAAGTGCAAGTTACAGGGAGGCTGGTTGTTCTCCGCCCTCCCCATTAAGTTTTTTCTCTGTAATATGGAAGAATTTTCCAACCATCAAAGTTTTCTGAAAGGTGTTCCCTCCCCCTCACAGAAGGTATTTTGACTGAGATTACTCCACGGAGCTGTGTCTCCGAAGTACTCCATGGACTATTAGCCACTAGACCATAAAACAAATTTTCTGTGGCCACACATTTTTGAGAAAGACTATATAACACGTTCCCTCCCTGGGTTTCCACATTGCACTTAAGAACATGAAAGGTTCTGATAAGTCCTGAGGCAGCAAAGCCTGGTCCTTTGTGTCTAACCTAGTGTTTCTCCATTCCATTTGGGTGGACAATCCCATCCCTATGCCGTTTTAAAGGAGCAAGCAGCTATTCATGGAACACCAGTGTTCACTGCAATGCATTTTGGCAAATGCATTGCAGCCAGGCTCAGAATGGAGTCTCAGTCTCTCTGTCCTTGGGTCTCTCTGTACTTTTACCACTTCCTATGTGACCATGGGCAAGTCCTAGTGTTTGGAGTCATTTGGCATATCTGGGTCTAGGCTAAATGACTTACCTAGGGCCACACAACAAGAGGGTACATTTCAGAGCTTGGTAGGCATTTATTTATCATTTTCCTCCTTCCGACTCTTGGGAGTATATTTGATTCAATGTGAAGTCTTTCTCCCTAGGAGTCTGAATCAGAAGCAGTGTGCCTCAATCATCTCTTTGCCGCCACATACCCAAGGAGAATTACATCACCTGACTTGTTTAGAATATGGACCCTACTCCAGTACTCTTGTCTGGAAAATCCCATGGATGGAGGAGCCTGGTGGGCTGCAGTCCATGGGGTCGCTAAGAGTCAGACACAACTGAGTGACTTCACTTTCACTTTTCACTTTCATGCATTGGAGAAGGAAATGGCAACCCACTCCAGCGTTCTTGCCGGAGAATCCCAGAAACGGGGGAGCCTGGTGGGCTACCATCTGTAAGGTCACACAGAGTCGGACACGACTGAAGCGACTTAGCAGCAGCAGGAGCAGCAGCCAGTTCCAGCAAACAGTCGTGACTTCAATAAGATGCCTTGTCTATGTTTATTTCTCTGAGTTCTTCATATAAATTCTTAAAAAAATAAAAAAGGTATAATAGTTCTCTGCCTGCAAAAAAAAAAAGAAGAATATATCACTGTGACAACGGTGGCTGTTCTTGTTGTGTGAATGTACACGGATCCTGTGTGGCAGTGGGTGTGCTGGCTTATCCAGTGTAGAGGGGCAGAGCTGTGATTTTCAACTGATAAGGACCATCTGTGTCTGTCAGGTGGCTATATTCGGGTAGGTGTACATGTCAGCGGGCAGTCTAGTGCTCCTAAGACTTACCTGGGGAAAGACTCTTGTGAAGTGAAGGTTTTTTGATAATTTAGGATGTGCAAGGGTTGAGAGAGAGAGAATGCAGTGAAGTACAAAAGGGGAGGGTCCTTAGAGGATAGGTAAATTGGAGTTTGGGGTGCTGTGTCTTCCAAAGTTTTGGACCCATATTATTATTTGTCTGAGATATTTTAGGTGGCCTCATGGACACAGCGTGAAATAGCACATAATAACATAGTAAGAAAGTGATTGCCCTTCCAATTCACTTTCTATCCTTCCGATTGTCAAAGCGTTGTCTAAATTTGGGACTGCTATGTTTTTAACACCTCTCAACACTTGCTAATCTTCTTTTCTTAACAAAAGGGGAAGCAGGTGTCAGGCTCAGAAGCCCGAAGCAGGTAGCAGTGTATGGCTGGCATTTAATAATGTTCTTGTTTTCATCCTATCTATTTTTAAGGTTGTCTTCTGTCTCCCAGCAGGACTTTCACTTTCCATTTATAGTTGTGATGTTAGATTTCTCTTTTAACTAAACGTACTAAATAAATAGCAAGTCAGTTTCAAGACTAATATTAAGCAAATATGAGTGTAGAAAACACATGGATAAATAGTCAACAATCATGATTGGTCTTGTGTGAGCAACTGAGGTTTAGGAAACATATTTTGAGAGAGACATGGCCTTGAAGAAAGCAGGTCTGGGCTAGGTGCCAGCCCCATCCCATATTAGCTGTGTTGTTTTAAATAAGGCTTTTTGACTCTCCAAGTCTCAGTTTTGCAGTCAACTAAGCGGGGAGAGTAAATTACCTATCTCGTATGCTTAATGTAAAGCAAGCATAAAAAGCACCTAGTTAGGGGCTCAAAAAGTGACAGCTCTCACAGTGCTTATTTTGTGACCATCAGGTCAGTTTGTACATGTGGTGCCTCTAAGGGGCCCTGGTTTGGGGTAAAACAATTTCTTTCAGATCCACGTTCCAACAGTAACATTTATTGAGTACTTGCTGTGTGGCAGGCACTGTTCCCAGGCTTAGCCACGTATTATCTCGTTTAATATTCCCAGTGATTCACCCAAGTAGATATCTTCCCACTTTACAGATGAGGCACAGGGAGACAGAGTGATTTACCAAAAGTCACACAACTAGAAAATGGCAGAGGCAGTCCTCAAGCCCAGGAGCCTCTCTAGTATGCATGCTCTTAACCACTCTCATGGGTGCCAGGAGCTCCTACGTTTTGTCGACCTACAGTAAAGTTTTTTGTAGATGATGATAGTGATTGCATTATTTGAGAGTCCTTTGGTTACAGGATGGGATGTAAACCACACCGAGGTAGCTCCAGTAATAAAGAGGATGTATTGGTTCTCATAACTGCAGAGTTAAATAGCTTCTAGTCTAGCTAGATTCAGGAGCTTAAATGCTGTGTCCACTTATTCATTTCTCAGGCATCCTCTCCTCTTGGAGTTATGAGTTGGCCTACCAGGATCTCCAAGGTTTCATCTTATCCTTTTTAGCAACCTCTAGAAGGAGGGTCCCTTCCCAGTGGTTTCAGTAGATGCCCCAGATTTGAGTCTCACTGGCTCAGTTGGTACGGTTTGGATAGGTGCCCATTTATGAGCCTGTCATCGTGGCCAAGCCATGTGATACTTTGATTGGCCAGGACTGGATCATGGACTCATTGTGGAGATGGGGTAAAGTTACCTTCACCTGAATCAGATGGACCAAGAGTAGAGAAGGGGATGGTCACTCAAGAAGAATCCATTGCTCATATCATAACAGCAGAGAGTAGATGCTCAGCAGGGAAAACTATGAAATCTTGTTTACAGTCTTCATTGAGAAGGTTCATGGGTTAGAAGCCTTCCTCCCCAGGAAAGAGCAGACTGGGGTTCCATCACTTCTCTCCCACTGGTTTGTACTGTGGCTTTGGACAACCCTATAAATCCTAATCTGTCTCTATGCCTATGACTGTTCCATGGGGCAGTAATTTCTTGCCATCACATTTCGCAAGACTGCTTTAAAATGGACATGCAATAGTGCTATTTATATATGTAATTAACGTTGCTGCTTTTCTCCCTCCATGGTTTCTATTAAAACACACACACACATACACATGTACTTTAGCCTAGGTTTTTTTTTCCAAAAAGCTAGTACCCATCTCAGAATCCCAATTTAGCTAGTCCCTGCTGGATTTTTAAGACCTGCCTTTATCTCACCACAAGAATAAGGTGCCTCACATTTGGTACATACTTTCAAATAAGCAGTTTTGAAGAGCTCAGGTGACATCTTACCAGGATGCCTATGTGCCAGAAGTCACGTGGTTAAGCTGTGCTGAGTGGTTTACATGTACCATCTCATTTAGTTGTCCGGACAACCCTTTTCTGTCATGGGTAATAAGAGGCAGGGATGATAACACAGGGTAGACAGATTGGGATCTGGAGAGCTGCGTGCAAAAAGTGATTCTGCCTCTAATAACAACAGGGCCGTGGCCAGTCATGTAACCTCTCCAAGCTTCAGTTTCCTCATCTGTAAAATGGGAACAACCCAAAGGCTATGTCATAAGGTTGTTGGGAGGGTACAATGAGTTGAGGCATGTAAAGGACTTGGCAACATGCCTGGCATCTAGTGGGCCCCTGCCCAAGGTCACACAGCAGGCATCTGTCCCAGCCCTGTCTGCCTCCGGGACCCATGCCATGTTGCCTTACAACAGAAACATGTCTCATCTGGGCCATCTGAGGACGCCCTTCAGCTTCCAGCGACTCAGGGTCTCTGGCCCCTTTAGTCTATCCAGATTTGCTTTGTACAGTCAGGCTACAAATTGTGTGCCGCAGCGTCCTGAAATAACTCTGCTCTTCCGGCCAGTCCCCCCTCCCAGCCTCCCTCCCACCAAGCCCAGAATAGCCACACACATCATGGCTCCAAAACAGTCTGCAGGATGCTTCCTCCTCTTTGATAATAGCTCAGCCTTGTCTCAGGGCTGGCATAACCAGGGCCACAGTGCCTGGTGCAGCCACAGTAAGGATTGGGTAGGATATGCTGTCATCTAGAGATGTCACTTAAAGGAAGACGTCACACCTGTCATTATACCTGGGGAGGGAGGTGGGGAGGCCGAGGACGTGAGGCAGGACAGATGATGCTCTCTCATCTTGCCAATGGAGAAACCAAACGGCTAGTTACAAGTTCATAGCCAGGGTCTAATGTGACATTTCATGCATCTTTATCTTTTATCAAGAGAGTTGACATCCCTTTTGTCACTTATGACCTCCTTGCTGTGGCCTGCAAGGCTCTGCCAGACCTGGTTTCTGTGCCCACCTTTTGAATCTTATCATACTCCTCTCCTCCCCAGTCCCGTTTTGCCCATGCTCTTTGCACCTCTTTTCAGTTCTTCAACCTGCCCGCACCCCGCCCCCCCACCAGCTCCCTCTTCTGCCTCAGCATGTCTGCACATGCTGCTCTCTCTGCCTGGGATGTTCTTAACTCAACTCTCTTCTGAATGATTATTTCCTTCTTGAAATTCAGATTTCAAGCAAGTCTTTCCTAGTCTAACCCTCTTCTTTCCTTTGTTATACGTATCACAAATATGTACAATTATATGTAGAGTTCCAAAGAACAACAAAGAGAGATAAGAAAGCCTTCCTCAGTGATCAGTGCAAAGGAAAAGAGGAAAGCAATAGACCGGGCAAGACGAGTGGCCTCTTCCAGAAAATTAGAGACACCCAGGGAGCATTTCATGCAAAGATGGGCACAGAACAGGTCCATACAGATACAGTATGGACCTAACAGAAAGAGAAGATATTAAGAAAAGGTGGCAGGAATACACAGAAGAACTATACAAAAGAGAGCTTCATGACCCAGATAACCACGATGGTGTGATCGATCACTCACCTAGAGCCAGACATCTTGGAATGTGAAGCCAAGTGGGCCTCAGGAAGCAGCACTATAAACAAAGCTAGTAGAGGTGATGGAATTCCAGCTGAGCTATTTTAAATCTGAAAAGATAGTGCTGCACTCAATATGCCAGCAAATTTGGAAAACTCAGCAGTGGCCACAGAACTGGAAAAGGTCAGTTTTCATTCCAGTCCCAAAGAAAGGCAATGCCAAAGAATGCTCAAACTACCGCACAATTGCACTCATCTTACATGCTAGTAAAGTAATGCTCAAAATTCTCCAAGTGAGGCTTCAACAGTACATGAACTCAGAACTTCCAGATGTTCAAGCTGGATTTAGAAAAGCCAGAGAAACCAGAGATCAAATTGCCAAAATCCACTGGTCATAGAAAAAGAAAAAGAGTTCCAGGTACACTTCTACTTTATTGACTACACCAAAGCCTTTGACTGTGCAGATCACAACAAACTGTAGAAAATTCTTCAAGAGATGGGAATGCCAGACCACCTTAGCTGCTTCCTGAAAAATCTGTATGCAGGACAAGAAGCAGCAGTGAGAACTGGACATGGAACAATGGGCTGGTTCCAAATTGGGAAAGGAGTACATCAAGGCTGTATATTGTCACCCTGTTTATTTAACTTTTATGCAGAGTACATCATGCAAAATGTCAGGCTGGATGAAGCAAAAGCTGGAATCAAGCTTGCCAGGAGAAATATCAATAACCTCAGATATGCAGATGCTTCCACCCTTATGGCAGAAAGTGACGAGGAACTGAAGAGCCTCTTGACGAAAGTGAAAGAGGAGAGTGAAAAGCCTGGCTTAAAACTCGACATTCAAAAAACGAAGATCATGGCATCTGATCCCATCACTTCATGGGAAATAGATGGGGAAACAATGGAAACAGTGACAGATTTCATTTTCTTGGATTCCACAGTTACTGCAGATGGTGACTGCAGCCATGAAATTAAAAGACGCTTGCTCCTTGGAAGAAAAACTATGACCAACCTAGACAGCATATTTAAAAGCAGAGACATTACTTTACCATCAAAGATCCATCTAGTCAAAGCTATGGTTTTTCCATTAGTAATATATGGATGTCAGAGTTGGACCATAAAGAAAGCTGAGCACCGAAGAATTGATGCTTTTGAACTGGGGTGTTGGAGAAGACTCTTGAGAGTCCCTTGGACTTCAAGGAGATCCAATCAGTCAATCCTAAAGGAAATCAGTCCTGAATATTCATTGGAAGGACTGATGCTGAAGTGGAAGCTCCAATACTTTGGCCACCTGATGCGAAGAACTGACTCATTGGAAAAGACCCTGATGCTGGAAAAGATTGAAGGCAGGAGGAGAAGGGGATGACAGAGGATGAGATGGTTAGATGGCATCACAGACTCAATGGACCAAGTTTGAGAAAGCTCTGGGATTTGGTGATGAACAGGGAAGCCTGCTGTTGCAAAGAGTTGGACACGTTGAAGGACTGAACTGAAGTGATGTACATATTTCTTCAGAACACTTATTTCTAACTTCCATGCTGAATTGTTAGCTCCGTTATAGTAGAGATCCTGCCTGTCTTGTTCACTGAGTTTTCTCCAGAGCCCAGTATAGTGCCTGATCCATAAGAGGACTTCAGTAAATACTCTGGAAGGAGAAACATGTTGAAAGCAATATTATATGGTAAGCATCATCATCCCCATTACACATATGACAAGACAGAAGCGGATAGTCTGCCAAGTACTGAATCACTATGCTGTACACCCGCAACTAATACCACATTGTAAAACAACTCTATTTCAATTTTTAAAAGTATCAGTGGATTTCCCAAGGTCACTCATATAGCTAGAAACAGTACAGAAATGAAAAAGTCCATGGTTCTTTCTGTTCCTCACAGCCACTTTGGAGATAAGACCATGATTCCTCCTTCCACCCCAAGTGATGCCAGGAAGGCCTCTTTCTGCAAGATAGATTCTCTGGGCTGAATCTCAACTTACAGATAGATGATCACCAGGAAGGAAGATGAAGAAGGATGTTCCAGGCAAAGGGAACACCAGACACAAGGCACATATAAAATTGCCTCATGGCAGGCACTGAGTACATAAAAATTATTTCATTGATTCAGTGTATTCATTTATCCATTCATTCATTCATTTATGTGTGCCATGCTTTTTTGAGATCTACTATATACCAGACATTTGGGGGTGGGGACATTAGAAATGCGTAGGTAAATAATAACACAAAACATGGACAATGCTAGTTAACCTTAATTGAGCCTATATTGTGTCCCAGATGCTATATTAAGTACCTTATGTGGACTGTTTCACTTTAAACCCTCATGACAAAGGTCCATATAGTCAAAGCTACGGTTTTTCCAGTAGTCCAGTAGGTGAGAGTTGGATCATAAAGGAGAATGAGCGCTGAAGAATTGATGCTTTTGAACTGTGGTGTCGGAGAAGACTCTTGAGAGTCCCTTGGACAGGAAGGAGATCAAATCAGACAAATCCTTAAGAAAATCAACCCTGAATGTTCATTGGGAGGACTGATGCTGAAGCTGAAGCTCCAATATTTTGGCCAGCTGATGTGAAGAGCCTGATGCTGGGAAAGACTGAAGACAAGAGGAGAAGGGGATGACAGAGATGAGAAGATTGGATGGCATCACCACTTCTATGGACGTGAGTTTGAGCAAACTCCAGGAGATGGTGAAGGACAGGGAAGGCTGGAATGCTGCAGCCATGGGGTCACAAGGAGTCAGACACAACTGAGCAGCTCAACAACAACAACAATGAGACAGGTACTCCCTGACACTGGTGCAGCCTGGTGTACCCATTCTACAGTGGAGCAGGTAGAGGCTTGAAGTGAAGTGAAGTCGCTCAGTCGTGTCTGACTCTTTGTGACCCCATGGACTGTAGCCTACCAGGCTCTGAGGAGCCTCTCAGTCCATGGAATTTTCCAGGCAAGAGTACTGGAGTGGGTTGCCATTTCCTTCTCCAGGGGATCTTCCCAACCCAGGCATCAAACCCGGGTCTCCCACACTGCAGGCAGATGCTTTACTGTCTGAGCCACAATAACTTCCTTAGGTCATTCAGCCCACAGACAGAAAACTAGAATTATTAATAAAATCTAGGTAGCTTGAATTAAAAACCCAAGATCATAACCCGTTGGTTATCTCGTCCTTTGTATAGCTCTTCTATTGAGGAGGGTCCATCATAAAATAAATTTCCAGAAATAATGGCACGCACATTCCTGAAAATCGTTGAGTTGCTGTCAGAAAGCTCTCTCCTCTCCCTGCCTCTTCTGATTATCCCTAGTGCTGGAGACCAGCCAGCTACTTCCTCTTCTGGAGCACACCCTGTAACCCCATTCCTCTGCCTTTGTCTTCATCCCTCCTGTCTTTTTCTTCCATAGACTTTGTGCCCTTAACACCCTTCACCTTCTGTCTAAGGTTGGCCCTGCCCGTGGCAGCCAAATTCAGTGTCATCCACCCCACCTGCAGCTGTCTGATACTTGGCAGGCTCTCCAGTTGAGAGGCCTGTGATCACTCTTTCCCCTGAGCAGAGCCAGACACGAAAAAGTTACCTTCAAATCCTGCAATTACGTCTCCCTAGATTGCAGCTATTTAGCTGGAGACACCTCTGCCTGGCCCTCCTGCGTGCCCAGCAAGCACAAGGCCCATGAATAACAGAGCAACATTTCAGAGCCTCTGGGGTAGTCCTCAGCCCTGAAATCATTTCCATTTGGGTCTTGGCTTAAGAAACATTTATTCTACCAATTAAGTGTCCTCTTCTCCACATACTCCCCAGGGTTTCTACTTCACACTCAGTCCCTTGCCACTCTGTTGAAGAGACTCAGAAGGATGTTTATTTGTTTATTTGTTCATTCATTCATTCTGACAGGCACTTAGTAAGACTCTGCAGCTACAAGGCTGAGCAGCCAGACACAGGCACCAGATAAGAATTTCCCTGTGTCTTTCTCCCTCGGTGATAGGGTGACAGAGAGGAACACTTATCAAGGATGTGTGGAGCCACAGAAACCTTCCAGAGGTGGAAATGATTAGGACAAACTTGAGATATAATCAAGAGTTAGCCAGGAAAAAGGAGATGAATAGTGGAAGCTGTTCACAATATGTGGGGAGAATTGAAGCGAGAGAGAACCTGGCCCATCTTGGGAAATGCAACCCCAGGTAGAGAGTGGATGCAAGTTGGAAACTGAAAGAGTGGGAGCTGGGAAGGTATAGGGAGGGATTGGATTCTCCTGAGCATCACAGGGGCATGTTGGTATCTTAAAGGCACTGGGGAAACACACCTTCCATATGTCTCATGTCAATGCCAACCGAGTTCTTGACCTCTCTTCTGGATATTTCTCCCAGGAGATCTTTGCCCACTATCAGCTCAGATCCTGGTAGCCCAGAGCAGGCCAGACTCTAAGACAGAATTGTTCAGCATATCTGGGGAACACAGAGAGAATGCAAGGTCCTTTCATTCTAGGGACTGGATAGAGACTTGAGCTGACAGGATTATAAGCAAGTTCTCCTCTTGATGCCAATCCAATCCCCTGGTGCTGAGGAAGCATGAGTAGGAGAGTGGAAGGAGCCTGTGGTGGGCTTAGTCTAGCCACTGACTCTGATTACTATGTGATTTTGTATAGATTTGACTCACTTTTCTGCACCTCAGCTTCTCCATCTATAAACTGAAGTGATTGGATGTGCTTTCAGCTTTGAGATTCTATGAGTTTCAGTTCAGTTCAGTCACTCAGTCATGTCCGACTCCTTGTGATCCCATGGACTGCAGCAATCCAGGCCACCCTGTCAATCATCAGCTCCCAGAGTTTACTTAAACTCATGCCCATTGAGTCAGTGATGCCATCCAGCCATCTCATTCTCTGTCATCCCCTTCTCCTCCCACCTTTAATCTTTCCCAGCAACAGGATCTTTTCCAATGAGTCAGTTCTTCACATCAGGTGGCCAAAGTATTGGAGTTTCAGCTTCAACATCAGTCCTTCCAATGAATATTCAGGACTGGTTTCCTTTAGGATGGACTCGTTTGATCAAATTGCAGTCCAAGGGACTCTCAAGAGTCTTCTCCAATACCACAGTTCAAAAGCATCAATTCTCCATTGCTCTGCTTTCTTTATAGTCCACACATCCATACATGACTACTGGAAAACCCATAGCCTTGACTAGATGGACTTTTGTCGGCAAAGTAATTAATGTCTCTGCTTTTTAATATGCTGTCTAGGTTGGTCATAACTTTTTTTTAATTTTTTTACTTTACAATTCTGTATTGGTTTTGCCATACATTGACATGAATCCACCATGGGTGTACATGAGTTCCCAATCCTGAACTCCCCTCCCACCACCCTCCCCATATCATCTCTCTGGGTCATCCCAGTGCACCAGCCCCAAGCATTCTGTATCCTGTATCGAACCTAGACTACCGATTCGTTTCTTACATGATAGTATACATGTTTCAATGCCATTCTCCCAAATTGGTCATAACTTTTCTTCAAAGGAGTAAGTGTCTTTTAATTTCATGGAGGCAGTCACCATCTGCAGTGATTTTGGAGCCCCCAAAAGTAAAGTCTGCCACTGTTGCAAAGAAGAACAAAAAAGAATCTAAGATGACTGGGACCTGAGAACATTCCTCATATCAGGCCATGGTGCAAAAACCCCTTTCCCCTGGAGTTAACCGCCTCAATGGACAGATGGAAAAAACAGCAAAAACAAAGTTAAAAAAAAAAAAATGCCCAGAAGAACTGTGGATCCAAAGGAGAAATTACTGTTGATATGACACTCCCATCCTGCACTGCTAAACATGGATGGACATTTTCACAATTATCCATGCACACATTCCCACCTTCTACTAACACAGATAACTGCATGTGTGTGTGCACTGTAAGCACATCCGTGTAGACGCATACACGCTCATCCTCTTATCCAAAGTCTCTGACAACCTTTCTGTACCTCAGATATTCTTCACAGGGGTCAGAGCTCTGCAAATGGTCTGTAATTTTATCTGTGTTTGGCATGTACACACACACACACACACACACACACACACATTCAAATGGCAGAATCAGTCCTCCTATTTTTTGAAACCTGCACAGGGCAGAATTTCTCAGGCCCTAAGGTGGAAAATTCCATGGACAGAGGAGCCTGTAGGCTGCAGTCCATGGGGCTGCTAAGGGTCGGCGACTTCACTTTCACTTTCATGCATTGGAGAAGGAAATGGCAACCCACTCCAGTGTTCTTGCCTGGAGAATCCCAGGGACGGGAGAGCCTGGGGGGCTGCCGTCTGTGGGGTCGCACAGAGTTGGACATGACTGAAGTGACTTAGCAGCAGCAGCAAGGTGTTTTAGCAGAGACTAAGAAAATGAGGTCAAAATTAGCTGATTGGGACTTAGTCAACTTCCTCCATGCATTGTCTGTAACTTTCTTGACTGGAGTCCCTCCAAAGAATAGCCCAAAGAGCATAAAAATGAGGACCAGGACTTCAGCTTCCTAACGATCAACTTTCCCTTCCATCCTGTGCTTCAGAAACTACTCCTCTATGCTGGATCCTCCACATCTCACATTCCAGGACCTCCAGCTTCCTAAAGGACATAATGACCTTCAAAGAAGCTTCTGGGATGACATTAGCTCACTCCTACTCTTTTTTTTTTTAATTTATTTATTTTAATTGGAAGCTAATTACTTTACAATATTGTAGTGGTTTTTGCCATACATTGACATGAATAGCCATGGGTTTATATGTGTTCCCCATCCTGAACCCCCCTCTCCCCTCCCTCCCCATCTCATCCCTCTGGGTCATCCCAGTGCACCAGCCTTGAGCACCCTGTCACATGCATCGAACCTGGACTGGCGATCTGTTTCACATATGATAATATACATGTTTCAATGCTAACTCCTACTCTTATAAAGCATTTTATCAACATTATAAGGCTTGTAGTCTAAGAAGGGAGGAAGAAGCATAATCCTCACCTGGCAACAAAATCCTAGTCACTGGCGAGTTTTGCTTTTTTTTTTTTTTATAGTGAAGCCCTATATTCTGTCACTTCATTTCCCAACCTCACCCCTTCAGACTCCCTACTTCCTGATGTCATCTGGGCATGCGTGTTCCCTCCCAGCACCTCTTATTGTGGAGAGTGTGTGTGTGCGTGTACATCAGCATGTGTGGCAGAGCTGTGTACTCACTGGCAGAAAAGTCCTTGAAGGTTGAAGGAATGAATAATAGAAGGAAAACAATCACCACCCTGTCAAGCCCCAGACCGAAAATTCTTCAAGATAGACTCAAAAATAGCAGTTTCCTGCATGCTAATTAACTTGTTCCAAAGGTGGGGGCAGAATGTCCTTGAAATAGGGAGGCTAGAAAAGGAAAAAGGTGTAGTCCTGTGTGAGCACTCGGGCGCGTGGTCAGAACTTCCGTTCAAACCCAGGGGCTTTACTGATTCATGTCCGTGAGAGCCTGACAGTGGTTCAGCACCAAGGACAGCGGGCACTGATTAAAGGACTTACGTGTGTGGGGAATTCAACCCTGAACCACTACCTGGCTGCAATTCCAGCCATCCTTACCTATTGAAGTTACTAGTTACACACCTTTCAGGCATCTCTCACTTTTTGGAAAATGTGTGCTCTTGAAAAGTTGTATATAAATCTGTGTTTTATAATGTAATTAGGTCAGAAACACATATATTTATTTCCAGTAAGTCTTCAGGAGGATGAGGTGGGAACCTCTAAGCTTTAGTTTCCCTGATTTCTGAAGAGGTAGATTTGGAGACAGTGTAACTTAGTGGTTAAGAGACTTATAAGAATATATAAAGGTTTCTTGGCACCATTGGCATTTTGGGCTGGATAGTTCATTTGGGGATCTTCCCTGTGCATTGTAGGATGTTTGGAGCATCTCTGGATTACATCCACCAAGTGCCTATTCTATTTCCCAGTTGTGATAACCAAAAGTGTCTCCAGACATTGTCAAATGTCCTCCAAAACCCCCCACCTTCATTGAGAATCTATGGGATAGGTATATCTGGGCTTGACTCATGGCTCTGCCACTTATTAATGGCATTATTCAATTACCTGCTTCATGGCACTGCTTTCTCACACACATAATCAAGATAACATGAATATTTAACTTAAGGGCTACTGTAAGAACTGAATAATATATTGCTTGTCAGCTTATTTAGCATAGGGCTAGGCATATAGCAAACCCTCACTGGGTGCTAGTATCATGAATAAGGTGGTTGCTGCCACCACGACCACCGCCACCACCATCAGCAGCAACACCTGTGGTATCATCACCATTTCAGCCATTTGACTCCAGGGATTATGCTGCTCTGTTTCTAAACCATTACTTCAGAAAACACTGCTGGCATCCACTAAACTGTTGGCACTCTGTTAGGCAATGGATGTTCAAGGATGAACAAGTCATATTTTCTTTCCCCCAAAAGAACTAGAAGTCCTGGATTTGATCTTATGGTCATAAATACATGTAACATAAATGTGTGCATAAATGCATGATCATAAATCCATGGTAATGTATGCATGAGACTCCATCCTACATCTATCAGTAAAGATTGTGCTGAAGTAGCAACCAACCTCCAAATGTCAGAGATCTAAGACAACAAAGGTTTATTTTCTTTTTTTTTTTTAATTAATTTTTATTTTTTTAGTTTGTTTTGCTTTACAATACTGTATTCATTTTGCCATACTTGCTCACTCTACATGTTCACCGTGGGTTGACAGGAATCTCTGCTCATGTTGTCCTTTCTCAAGAGCCCAGGCCAAATTAACTTCTGCCATTTGAAAAGTCTGTAGTTACTAGGGCAGGGGGAAAGAGAAAACTGTGAACTTCACACTTGCCTTTAAAGGTTTCTATCCAGAAGTTACACGTATCAATTCCTTTTGCACTTCATCAAAGCAAGTCATGGCATCATGCCTAAATTTAAAGAGAAGGGTAGGTACAGTCCTACTGCATCCCTGAATAAAGAATTTAAATATTAATTAACAGTCCCAAAAATTACTATATAATCATTTCCCAAGTGCTAGCCATTGATCCACAGGGGGATATGCAAGTAAGAGTAAAAGGTTCTGTCTAAAACCCTTTCCAAAAACAGAAACAACTCAATAGTTTCCATCCTCCTGGTGACAAGAGCATCATCACACACCAAATGTGACTTCTTGTTCTCTTGAGCATGAAGAGGACAAAGAGAGAGAGAGAAATTCATGGAAGTCATGGGTGTGGCCTCCTGTCTCCATTCCTAAAGCCAGAAAATCAGATCTCCAGGATTTAACATGTGAGGATATTGGACAACATGCTCAAAACATCTAAGAAGAGCTCATGCTTTTCAAAAGAAAAGAAGCAAAGCAATACTCGCAACTTGGGTTGTTCCTATTATCTTCCGAAAATAGTTAACAAGGAAATTTTAATGAGCGTAGGGTGATACCCAACTGCAATGATTTACAACTCAAATAGGGATAATTCACTTCAAGGCTCCATTGGCCATTTCATTTTGGTTTCCAAAGGCTCCATTATTAATTCATTTCTAAAGTGATCTCTCTCATTCCCAAGGGGTATATCCCAGTAACTACGTGCTTACAATACTCTATTTGATTAAAATTTAACAAGCTATGTTATTGGCAAATAAACTATTTATCTCAGTACTGTTGCCAATGCCAAAAGGAATGTTTTGAACAAAGAAATGGAATTGACACACTAACGGGATTGTCATTAATAATTCACAGTAGCCAAAAATGCACACACACACATTTTTTTCCAATGGTGGTGTTAGAGTATTAAAAAAAAAAAACAGAGGAGTCAGCCAAAGTCCTCTGGTTTCCTATTTATTAAAAGGAGTAAAACCAAGAAAATGAACTCAAGTTGCTGTGTGGTGTTGTGGAAAGAAGATATAAGAAGACTAGCCAGAGTCCAGCTTTTAATTTGCTGTGTGACCTTTGGTAAGCTGCTTAACTTCCCTGGGCTTGTTTCCTTCTTCTTAAAATGATGCAAAGGAAACTTAGCTTATTTAAAGCTTAGGTTTTTGTTGGGGTAAAGAAAGAAGGGATGCAGAAAGTGCTTTCCAATATCAGACATAAGTGCTTTTCTTTTGTGTTCCTCAAACCAGATACTGATTTATCAGGCAGAAACTTGTGGAAAAGTGGGGGGAAATGCTCTTTTCTTGTCTCTTGATGATTGGGGGAGGAAGTTCTCAAGGAAAACCCCAAGCCAACTCTGACTTCAACTGATAATGAAGACATTGATCTGAGCAAATTGCCCCCATTGAAACTTATGTTTTCTGCTCCACTGAAAACAGTAATAGTTGTGATTTGTTTAGCATTTGACGAATATATACTAGGAATCATGCCAACCTCTTTATATATGTTATATATTATCTCACGGGCACCCCCATGAAATGGGCACTATTTACACTCCCATTTTTTTCTAGAGAGAAAAATTGAGGCTCACAAAGGTTACTTATCCAAGGTCATCAGCTGATAAGTGGTAGGGCCAGCAAGCAGGACTATATCTCAGATCTGTCTCTGGAGCCTTAATTCTTAACCCCCTCACTTCTTTGGTTTTCATGTTAGTTGAAGACTTGCTGTTCTTCTTCCTGCCTACCTTCACCAAGATGTAGACTGCTCTGGGTAAGTCAAAGTCCTTGGATAAAATATGGAAGCAGGAGCCAATTAGAATGCCAGAGGGCACAAATGATAGACCTTGGGTCTTGTTCATTGAACTTTATAGTACCTAGGATAGTTTTTTGCCCAAACTATGGCTTTATAAAAATCTATGGGTAAGCAGCTGTCTGGATGGATAATGGATGGAAAAATGAAAGAATTTCTGATTTAATAGACAGATAAATAGCTGAGAAAAGAAAAGAAGCTAAAGGCAAAGGAGAAAAAAATAGATATACCCATCTGAATGCAGAGTTCCAAAGAATAGCAAGGAGAGATAAGAAAGTCTTCCTCAGTGATCAGTGTAAAGAAATAGAGGAAAACAATAGAATGAGAAAGACTAGAGATCTCTTCAAGAAAATTAGAGATAACAAGGGAACATTTCATGCAAAGATGGGCACAATAAAACACAGAAATGGTGTGAACCTAACAGAAGCAGAAGATATTAAGAAAAGGTGGCAAGAATACACAAAAAAAGTGAAAGTGAAAATGTTAGTCACTTAGTCATGCCCAACTCTTTGCGACCCCATGGACTACAGCCCACCAAGCTCCTCTGCCCATGGGATTTTCCAGGTAAGGATATTGGNACACAGAAATGGTGTGAACCTAACAGAAGCAGAAGATATTAAGAAAAGGTGGCAAGAATACACCAAAAAAGTGAGAGTGAAAATGTTAGTCACTTAGTCATGCCCAACTCTTTGCGACCCCATGGACTACAGCCCACCAAGCTCCTCTGCCCATGGGATTTTCCAGGTAAGGATATTGGAATGGGTTGCCATTTCCTTCTCCAGGGGATCTTCCTGACCCAGGGATCAAATCTGGGTCTCCTGCAAGACAGGGAGATTCTTTACCAACTGAATTAGGAGGGAAGCTCTGAACTACACAAAAAAGATCTCAATGATCCAGGTAAGCACAATGGTGTGATCACTTACCTAGAGCCAGCCATCCTGGAGTGTGCAGTCAAGTAGGCCTTAGGAAATACCACTACCATCAAAGCTAGTGGAGGTGATGGAATTCCAGCTGAGCTGTTTCAAATCCTAAAAGATAATGCTGTTAACGTGATGCACTCACTATGCCAGCAAATTTGGAAAACTCAGCAGTGGCCACAGGACTAGAAAAGATCAGTTTTCATTTCGGTCTCAAAGAAAGGCAATGCCAAAGAATGCTCAAACTACCACACAATTGCATTCATCTCACATTCTAGGAAAGTAATGATTTAAATTGTCCAAGCTAGGCTTCAGCAATACATGAACCGAGAACTTCCAGATGTTCAAGCTGGATTTAGAAAAGCCAGAGGAACCAGAGATCAAATTGCCAACATCTGTTGGATTGTGGAAAAGGCAAAAGAATTCCAGGAAAACATCTATTTCTGCTTTATTGACTATGACAAAGCCTTTGACTGTGTGGATCACAACAAACTGTGGAAAATTCTGAAAGAAATGGGAATACCAGACCACCTGGCCTGCCTCCTGAGAAATCTGTATGCAGGTCAAGAAACAACAGTTAGAACCGGACATGAAACAACAAACTGATTTCAAATCGGGAAAGGAGTACGTCAAGGCTATATATTGTCACCCTGTTTATTTAACTTATGTGCAGAGTACATCATATGAAATGCCAGGCTGGATGAAGCACAAGCTGGAATCAAGATTGCCAGGAGAAATATCAATAACCTCAGATATGCAGATGACACCATCCTGGCAGAAAGCAAAGAGGAGCTGAAGAGCCTCTTGATGAAAATGAAAGAGGAGAGTGAAAAAGCTGACTTAAAGCTCAACAATCAACAAACTAAGATTATGGCATCTGGTCCCATCACTTCATGGCAAATAGATGGGGAAACAATGGAAACAGTGACAGACTTCATTTTCCTGGACTCCAAAATCACTGCAGATGGTGACTACAGCCATGAAATTAAAAGATACTTGCTTCTTGGAAGAAAAGCTGTGACCAACCTAGACAACATATTAAAAAGCAGAGACGTTAATTATTTTGATGAAAACGGTCCATATAGTCAAAGCTATTGTTTTTCCAGTAGTTATGTATGGATGTGAGAGTTGGACCATAAAGAAAGCTGAGCAATGAAGAATTGACCTTTTTGAACTGTTATGTTGGAAAAGACTCTTGAGCATCCCTTGGACTGCAAGTTGATCAAACCAGTCATCCTAAAGGCAATCAGTCCTGAGTATTCTTTGGAAGGACTGATGCTGAAGCTGAAACGCCAATACTTTGTCCACCTGATGTGAAGAACTGACTCACTGGAAAAGATCCTGTTGCTGGGAAAGATTGAAGGCAGGAAGAGAAGGGGACAACAGAGGATGAGATGGTTGGATAGTATCACTGACTTGATGGACATGAGTTTGAGCAATCTCCAGGATTTGGTGAAGGACAGGGAAGCCTGGTGGCTGTAGTCCATGGGGTGGCAAAGAATCTGAACTGAACTGAGACAGATAAATAGACAAGTTGATTTAACAGCCATGAAGATGTCTGTTTCCTGGCTGCCTTTGGTATCTTGTTTGGCAAAGAATAACCTCTAATGTGTGTTGCTAAAGTTTTGTTATTCGCTGATATTAGCTGCTTGTCACTTTAGTGGCCCCAGGTTTTGTGTGCTCATTGAAGGTACTTTTCACTAGCTAAGTGTTGGTTTGATCTTTTTGTCTGAGTAATAACAGTAACAGTGGTTGCTATTTATTGAGCCCCTTTTACGTGACAAATACTATAATAAGCTTTTTACCTGATTTACTATAAATATACAACAAACTCACAGTGTTGATATTACTGGTTCCATTTTATAGACGAAGAAAACTGAACGTTGGAGAGGCAATCCAGTACCACCCAGGTTAATTAAAGGCAGATACTGGATTGAACCCTGAGTGAATATAGCTGCAAACTGGTGCCTTTTAAACTCTATACTACTCGTTCTCAAAATGTGGCCCCACTATCAACAGAATCTCCTGGGAGCTTGTCCTAAATGTACATTGTTGGGTCCCAGGCCAGATGACCAAATTAGGAACTCTGGGAGTGGGACCAGATACTTGAGCCATCACAAGCCCCAAAAGTGTTTCTGGGGCGTGCTTAAGCTTGAGGACCCCTGGTCCAGTATAGAAATGTTGCCTCCTCAAGTGGAAGGATGCATTTACACTACATCCTCCAGACCCCTTCACCTGAGGCTGCTTGTGACAGCAGCACTGATTGGATTTAGGGGAGGAATGCGTGCCAGTGACAAGTTGCACAGTCCCTTCCTCCTTCCTCAGCCCGCCGTCATCTCTTGTCAAGATCCCTGCCAGGTCCTCCTACTTGCTTTCCCACCCGTGGCTCTGGCCCCTACTCCACACACTCATATGTGTGTTCATACATACGTATTTGTGATATCATAATAGACTGATGCCAGAAAGGTCTTTCCAAAGAGCAGAGCTGACCATGCCCCTCTCCTGCCTAATCCCCATCAAGAGCGCTCCACTGCTCTCAGAATCGAGTCCAAACAGTACTCACTGCCTGTCAGGTTCTGCAGAGTCAGCTCTTGCGTGCCCTGCCCATCTCCCCTCATCTTGTCTAGCTCACTCATTTCTGCTCTGGCCCCGCTACCTCATGTCCACCCACAACTGGTCATTTCCTTCCTAGTTCTTCTGTTTAATCATATACCTTTTTGCATTTTTCACTTAACTGTAATCTCCACGAAGGCAGATTTTCTCAACATCCTATCCTCAGTGCCTAGTACTATGCCTGGCCCATAGTAGGTGCTCAGTAAACATTTGTACAAATAAGACACAGGAACCCAGTATTTTTCATCATGCTATAGCTTATTGCAGAGAAAGCAATGGCACCCCACTCCAGTACTCTTGCCTGGAAAATCCCATGGATCGAGGAGCCTGGTAGGCTGCAGTCCATGGGGTTGCTGAGAGTTGGACACGACTCAGTGACTTCACTTTCACTTTTCACATTCATGCATTGGAGAAGGAAATGGCAACCCACTCCAGTATTCTTGCCTGCAGAATCCCAGGGACAAGGGAGCCTGGTGGGCTGCCGTCTATGGGGTCGCACAGAGTCAGACACGACTGAAGTGACTTAGGAGCAGCAGCAGCATAGCTTATTGTGAAGGCTTCCCAGGTAGCAGTAGGGGTAAAGGATCCACCTGCCAATGCAGGAGACATGGGTTTGATCCCTGGGTTGGGAAGATCCCCTGGAGAAGGAAATGGCAACCCACTCCAGTATTCTTGCCTGGGAAATCCCATGGAGAGAGGAGCCTGGTGGGCTACAGTCCATGGGGTCACAAAAGTTGGACACAACTTAGCAACTGAACACACACCAACTACCCTAGTATGGCTTGTTCCCTTTTCATGAATCTGTTGGGTCAGAGGTTGAGTTCTAGAAGCCAGCAAGCATGGATTTGAATCCCGGCTCCTCCATCACATCCTATGTGACTTGGATCATGTGAGTTAATCTCTCTGAACCTCAGTGTCCTTCCCTGTAAGACTGGGTGATAGAGTAGTTGGGAGATTAAATGAGGTCATGCTGTAAGTCTCTTAGCACAGTGCCTGGCATTCTGGGACTCATTTTTATTAAATCTGGCCTCCCTGGCTATATTCCAAGATCTGCAAGTAGCTGGTGGCACACACCTTACCTAGCAAATGTTCACAAAATACAGGTCCACCAGGGATGTCCAAGTGGGGACAAGGGGACAAGGCCTAGGATGACCAGGGCCGGCACAGCTTGTTGTTTAATGTCAGTCTTCAGGTTCAGACTGAGAAGTACTTGTCTCTTCTACCTCCTCCCGCTGCTTGGTGAGCTTGGCCAAGTTTTGGAACCTCCCCTGGCCTCGGTTTTCTCCTCTGTAATCAGTGATGGTTACACAGGACCTTTGTCATAGATGTTGCAAGGAGTAAATGCGAACAGAGCCCGCAGACCAGCGCCTGACTTGAGCCAGCTCGTAGCAAGCCCTGACTGCCTCTTAGTTGTCTTCATCATCATAACTGCCAGCATCCCTATTGTGATCCAGCCTGGGAGTTGGAGGACAAAAGAGAGAAAAAGCAGGCTTTGTGCAGATGGCTTATCCCACAGCCAAATCATCTATCCTGCTTCTTTCTCCTTCCCCTCCCTTTCTAAACTGGCCCCTTCTACCAACAGAAAGACTAGGTAGCTACAGTGGGGGTGGGGCCGTCCTCCAAACTCCGCTGTCTTTTCCTTTTGTATGTGCAAAAATCACCTTGAAGTGCCGCTGTTTCCATGGCTGTGGGAGTTTTAGATATTTATCTTCCCATCCACGTGGACCCCTGGGCACGGTAATCCACACACGGCTTGCCACGGGGCTTCTATCGCTCTTGCTCAAGACCGACTTCTTCCAAGTACCTGCCATGGAGGGGTCTGGAACAGCTGATGGATTTCCAAAACCAAGAGATAAAACGGCACTTGTTCCCATTAACTGGTCCTAACAGAAAGGCAAGGCTGAGAAATGGAGAGGAGGCGATGGCGGGGAGAAGGGGCAAGAACTTCCCATGCAAGGCTTATGGTGGGCGAGGGCAACGCCACCCCCAAAGATCCTGTTCTGGGGTGCGTTTTTTCTGCCTGGGAACTGGGGGAAAGGAGGGGGTCCAAGCTAAGGCCAAAGGTTGTAATTCAGGGTAGCTGAGGGAGCAAACCAGGGAAGGAGCCATCAGGCTTAGGGAAATCTCCTTTGGGAGAAGTTCAAGGTGAGGCAAAAATAGAAACAGGAGAGTCCCAAATAGAAAAGTCAACATTTAAAGAGATGGAGGGCAGAGCAAGTGGAACACAGAGTGGCTTAGCCTGTTATCTACAGCTCCCACCCCCTGGCTGGGCCCTAGAATCGCCAGCCTGGAGTTTTCTATATATATAAATACTGGAGTCAATCCCTTCTCCACCGTGACCTCTTAGATCAGAGTTCCCAAGGGCAGGCCCAAGAATCTGTATTTACAGAATGTGCCTTCCCTGATTCTGAAGGAGCCAGATCAGCAACGGGCTGTTGATGCACATTTGAGAACCATGAATTTCCATGACTGAAATATAATCCCAGCAGCTGGAGATCACCGTGTCTGCTTCATGACACTCCCCTAGCCTGACGGGCTGAGCCTGCATTTTGGAGCCTGAGAACAAAGAGTCCTACATGAGAAGGGAGAAAGTGGGAGGCTGGTTGTTGTTTTTTTTCCTACCAGGGAATGAGGACATGGGGGTGGATTCATGCGGGCAATTTCTGGAGCACCCCCAGCCAATGAGATGTGAAGAGAAAGGGTGGGCTTTGGTTTTCTGGGCCAGCCTCATACAGACCAGTTATTTCTTAGAAGGTGCCAGGAATAGAAAGCCACCAACAGATTGCCAACTGTCTCCCAAGTTATGGATGCCCAGCAAGGCTGGACCCAGATGTGACCAGCTCTGTGGACTCCCAATACTTTTGAGGATAACAGGTGGGGACTGAGATGAGTTAGGAGGTTGCTGCTGCCTACATTTGCCTGATGGCTGCCTTGAGAGAGCAATGCAAGTCCCTCATCTCCAGTGTTGATATTTCTCAAAATTGAAATTTGTACATGAAACTCCTGATTTTGAAATGGCCACGAATTTGAGTGTTGGAAGGTACCATGCAACACAAGCAAAACATGTCTGCGGGCTTCTTCCCTCCAGGAGCTTCTTCAAACAGGGGAGGATAAAAAATACCTGGCTTCTTTCTACCTGCCCAACAAGGGAATTGACTTTTGAATCACCTGTCTGTTCATCTGTTTATTGGACCAGAGCAGTATTCTAGGCACAGGGCATTCAGTTGTAGACAAGACAGACCATGGCCTTCAGAGTCATAGATTCCTCATATTTAAGAGCTAAGAAGCCTGAGTATCCATCTCTGTCCATAGTTTCCAAATTGTATCCTGTGGAGCTATCTCTGAGCTCGCCTTGAAGAACACAAAGAAAGTTGAGCAGTCAGGTACCCAAATTACCCTTCCCTGCTGCAAATGGAAGCGCTCCATTTAATCTGTCTTATGTGGGGATATTTTAGGTAGCCACCAAGTCTAGAAACGGGAAAGCACTATGACAAAGGGGAGGCAGGATAGCTTCGTGGTTGGAAGTACAGATTTATGTGTCAGCAACAGGTCTGGGATGGAATACTGGCTCTGGGCTTTCTTAGCTGTGTAATCCTGGGCAAGTTGCTTACCCTCTATGAGCCTCAGTAATGCTGTTATGAGAAGTAAATGTGTTAATGCTCATAAAGGCTCGGCACATACTAAACACAACAAATGGCTGCCACCGTTGTTATTTTTTTGATATTTGTTCACAGTACTTTTTAGGGAGAGGTTCAATTCAGTTCAGCTGCTCAGCTGTGTCCAACTTTTTGTGACCCCATGGACTGCAGCACATCAGGCTTCCCTGTCCATCACCAGCTCCTGGAGATTGCTCAAACTCATATCCATCAGGTCGGTGATGCCATCCAACCATCTCATCCTCTGCCATCCCCTTCTCCTCTTGCCTTCACTCTTTCCCAGAATCAGGATCCTTTTCAATGAGTCAGTTCTTCCAATCAGGTGGACAAAGTATTAGAGCTGCAGCTTCAGCATCAGCCCTTCCAATGAATAGTCAGGACTGATTTCCTTTAGGATTGACTGGTTTGATCTCCTTGCAGTCCAAGGGACTCTCAAGAGTCTTCTCCAACACCACAGTTCAAAAGCATCACTTCTTCGGCACTCAGCTTTCTTTATGGTCTAGCTCTCATATCCATACATGACTACTGGAAAAACCATAGCTTTGACCAGTTGGACCTTTGCTGGCAAAGTAATGTCTCTGCTTTTTAGTATGCTGTCTAGGTCGGTCATAGCTTTTCTTTCAAGGAGCAAGCGTCTTTTAATTTCATGGCTACAGTCACCATCTGCAGTGATTTTGGAGCCCAAGAAAGTAACAATGAGATGCACAAGTCTAAGTGTACAATTCAATGAGTTGTCACAAATACACACACCCTTGAAACCTATATTCCCACCAAGAAAATTCCTTCACATCTCTCCTTAGTTCCCAGCTTCCCAAGGTCATGACCATCCTGATGACTTTTCATGATAGGTTAGATTTGCCTGATCTAGAACTTCATAGAAACAGAAAAATACTCTGAGCTACCTCCATCTTTTATCTCTGGCTTCTTCTGCAAGGCAATGTCTGCGAGCTTCGTCCATGGTGTTGTGACCATCAATACTTCTCAGTGAAGGTGTGGGCATGCAGCCTCTCCATCAGACCGAGATCACCTTGAGAGTGGGCTCCAAGTGTGTAGATCTTTGCCCTTCTGGCACCTGGCCAGTATCCAGCACATAGCTAGTGCTTTTAACTTATTCGACGAGTGGATGGCTGAGTCTCAGGTGAGAAATAAGGGGATGAGGGTGGCTGAGTTACACTCTTGGTGAGAGAAGTGAGGCGCTAGGTGTCCTCTGGTACAGACCCGGAGCTTCTGGTTGGGAACAGGAGCAGAGTCAGAGAGCTGTTGTTTCAGAGTTCAACTCAGCAGCTTTTGATCCCTGGCTCTGCCACTTACCATCCAGGAGACCTTTCACTTTTCCAAGCCCTGGTTTTTTCTTCTACATTCTGTGGACTAATAAGAGCACCTACTTCACAAGGTTATTAGGAGACAAAAGGAAATAACCTTTTGTCTAAAAGGCTAAATAGTTAGGGTTCAATAAAAAGACAGCCATGAATAACTGTTTTTACAGTTCTGTCCAGCCACCCTTTTTTTAAGTGGGGCTTCTTCTCCCCATCCCACCTCCATATTTATTCAGCCCAAACTCAAGTAGCAACTTACAAGGGGTGTGGGAATGACAGCTTTTGCAGAACCCAAGAAGTAGTAACCCCCAAAAGATGTCCCCTCACCTTACCTTCCTTCCCTACCTACTCCCTAGGCAGCTTTTGACACAGGCATCCTTAGTCCCAATCTCACATCAGAGGGAAGAAGGAGCAAGGGAGGCAGAGACGAAGTCATATTATTTTTCCCCAGGCTGCTAGGGAAGGGAGGGTGAAGCTACCCTCTCTGAGTTGATTGATGTTGCGCTTGGGGATCTGAATTCTCTGATGTAATTACACTGTGTGCTTCATGCGATAAGGAGATCAATCAGTCCATTACGCAGGGACTGTTTTACCCACAGATGGAGGTAATTGAACGGAGATTTTGGACATCTCCAGGACCCAGGCAGTCAGCCAGTCTGCTCTGGTTGCAGGCAGGTGGCCGGCCTCTGGGCATCTAGACCATCTTCTCTAAAGAGGAACAACAACTATTGTTACTGCCGCTTACTAGCTCATCTTAACCCCTCCTTAGGTTCAAGGCAGTTTGCACGCATCATCTCATCTAATCCTTACCAGTGCCCTGTGAGTTGGCACCTAGTCTTAGCTCCATTGTACAGAAGGAGTAACTGAGCCTCAGCTAATTTAAGACATTTGCCCCAGAGTCACAGAGTTAGAGTTCTGATTTGAATCTAGCTCAGATGGATTCAAAAGTGTCCACAATTATTATTGCCTCCAAAGGAGAACAAAGAAATGAAAAGTGCAAATAGGTAACAGCCGATTTGTTCATTGTTTGATGATCTGAACAAACACCTGAGATAGGAGGAATGTGTCATCTCAGCTGGGCACACAAAGAAGGAAAGAAAGTGACACTCCAGGAACCAGGAGCTCGTTTGCAAAATGAATTGCCTGTCTTTGAAAAATCGGCAAGTGCACTGATGAACATGAGGAAGGTGGTTAAAAACATTGGGTTTGATGCTGGCATGACTACTTAATTGTGTCACCTTGGACAAGTTGAATAACCCTTGGGAGCCTTCATTTTCTCATTTAAAAATCAGCATAGTAATACCTACCTTATAATGTTACCAACCAGAGTTCTTAGTCTCCTTAATCAATAGAAATTGATCATAAGCCAGACAGGAAATTCAGGCAAAGGTTTATTGGGGCCCCTGCTATAGCAAAAGGAATGAGAACAAGTAACAGGTCCGCTTACTCACTCCTGAGCAAGGTGCAAGCTGGTTCCTTATATGGGGTGAGGGCAGGGGCATGACCAAGGATTTGGGCCAGAGGAGTGGCTTAGGTGGTTTGCCCACCCTTTGGTGGTGGTGTGTACAGAGGGCATGTGCAGTAGCCTGCTTTCACTCCCAACACCCTGACCAGTTCTTCAGAAGTGGCAGTTGGGCTTTTTGGTCTCCTTGTGTCTCGTCCAGAATTTGCCCCACCTGTGTGTACATGAGGTTATTTTTAGGCCCTTATAGTTTCTTTGTATTTAGTTGCCCAAGCACTGCAGCAAAAGATCCCAGTCCCAGGCCTGTCTCAATAGGCTTATCATTGGCCTAAAGGAAATAGTATATGTAAAGCGCTTGAGAGAAAAAGAGTCTGCCCAGAGTTGGGGCTCATTATTAACAACGCTGTTGCTGGTAGTGATGCTATCGAAGAGGGTGTGACAGTGTCAGGTGCTGTGTACATCTCCCACCTAGGCTGAGCACTGCTGCTGCTTCCCTTCCTTTCCTCTGACTGCTTGCTGAGGGACTCAGTTCAGTTCAGTTCAGTCGCTCAGTCGCGTCCGACTCTTTGTGACCCCATGAATCGCAGCACGCCAGGCCTTCCTGTCCATCACCAACTCCTGGAGTTCACTCACACTCACATCCATCGAGTCACTGATGCCATCCAGCCATCTCATCCTCTGTTGTCCCCTTCTCCTCCTGCCCCCAATCCCTCCCAGCATCAGAGTCTTTTCCAATGAGTCAACTCTTCGCATGAGGTGGCCAGAGTACTGGAGTTTCAGCTTCAGCATCATTCCTTCCAATGAACACCCAGGATTGATCTCCTTTAGAATGGACTGGTTGGGTCTCCTTGCTGTCCAAGGGACTCTCAAGAGTCTTCTCCAACACCACAGTTCAAAAGCATCAATTCTTCAGCGATCACCTTTCTTCACAGTCCAACATGACTACTAGAAAAACCATAGCCTTGACTAGACGAACCTTTGTTCTCAAAGTAATGTCTCTGCTTTTGAATATGCTATCTAGGTTGGTCATAATTTTCCTTCCAAGGAGCGAGCATCTTTTAATTTCATGGCTGCAATCACCATCTGCAGTGATTTTGGAGCCCCCAAAAATAAAGTCTGACACTGTTTCCACTATTTCCACATCTATTTGCCATGNGTCCCCTTCTCCTCCTGCCCCCAATCCCTCCCAGCATCAGAGTCTTTTCCAATGAGTCAACTCTTCGCATGAGGTGGCCAGAGTACTGGAGTTTCAGCTTCAGCATCATTCCTTCCAATGAACACCCAGGATTGATCTCCTTTAGAATGGACTGGTTGGGTCTCCTTGCTGTCCAAGGGACTCTCAAGAGTCTTCTCCAACACCACAGTTCAAAAGCATCAATTCTTCAGCGATCACCTTTCTTCACAGTCCAACATGACTACTAGAAAAACCATAGCCTTGACTAGACGAACCTTTGTTCTCAAAGTAATGTCTCTGCTTTTGAATATGCTATCTAGGTTGGTCATAATTTTCCTTCCAAGGAGCGAGCATCTTTTAATTTCATGGCTGCAATCACCATCTGCAGTGATTTTGGAGCCCCCAAAAATAAAGTCTGACACTGTTTCCACTATTTCCCCATCTATTTGCCATGAAGTGATGGGACAAGATGCCCTGATCTTCGTTTTCTGAATGTTGAGCTTTAAGCCAACTTTTTCACTCTCTTCTTTTACTTTCATCAAGAGGCTTTTTATTTCCTCTTCACTTTCTGCCATAAGGGCGGTGTCATCTGCATATCTGAGGTGATTGCTGAGAGACTAGTTAAAGGAAAAGAAAAATATCATGTTTTTGTGGGCATTTCTGATGTTCCTGACTCCACCTAGGCACTTCACCCACATAATCTCGTTCAATGCTCACATAAGTAGCTCCAAGAAACAGATATCATTTTCACCCCCATTGTAGTGATGGGGAAACTGAGACTCAGAGATTAAACAGATAAGAAGTACCATCTTTATGAGCCAACAAGGGTCATGGTGATTAGCATAAAAGGTTTGTTGCTGTTTAGTTGCTAAGTGTCTGACTCTTTTGCAACCCCATGGACTGGTGGGGTGGATTCTTTACTGCTGAGTCACATGGGAAGCCAGTGTAAAAGGTAATTGCCACCTAATTCAGTAAACATTAAGTGCTTGTTAATCCCTACAAGGCATGTTGGAGAAGGCAATGGCACCCCACTCCAGTACTCTTGCCTGGAAAATCCCAGGGACGGAGGAGTCGGACACGACTAAGCGACTTCACTTTCACTTTTCACTTTCATGCATTGGAGAAGGAAATGGCAACCCACTCCAGCGTTCTTGCCTGGAGAACCCCAGGGATGGGGGAGCCTGGTGGGCTGCAGTCTATGGGGTCGCACAGAGTCGGACACGACTGAAGCAACTTAGCAGCAGCAGCAATCCCTACGTTAAGGCTGCAGATGAGAAGACAAGTAAAACCTACTCCCAATGGATTTTGAGTCAGGTAGGCCAAAAAATCATATATATATATATAAATTAATTTGTGATTTTATATATAATATATTATATATATTATTATGGTTTAAAGCAATAGTTCTTATATCTGGTTCTATAAGCTAATAGATTCCTGGAAGGAGGGAGGTGCTTTTAAAAAATATCAGTGCCAGGCCCCTGCCCTAGAGTGGCAATTTTAAATAGCTCCCCAGGGAGTCTTCAGTGAAGATACTGGTCTAGAGGTCTGGCACTGGTCTGGAAGGGAGAAGTCCTAGAAGGCTCATACCAATTAGAATGAATTTCCATATAGGATGAAAGAGAAGGTCTTCTCTAAGGCCAAGCCTTGTGGGAGAAGCTCAGAGAAGGTCGGAGGAAGACCGTAGGGTCAGGGAGCTTTTGCGTGCGTCTTGATGGAAGAACAGTGATCAAGGCCAGTGTCCCTTCCATAGGAGCTGGTGGGTTACGCGAAGGTTAACCAGTGGTCAGCATCCCTAATCTCCAAGTGAAATAAATGTTAAGTTAGTCAAAGCTTGGGGTTAGTAATTTTGGATCTGGATCTGTCTTGTTTGTTCATAAAACATCCAAGTGACATTTACCACACACTTGTTTATGTTATTTTATAAGGCATTATTTCTTCTTATTTAAAAAATGAGCAAGATAAAAAATGATCAAAAATTGTAGTATTAGTAACCACTCACTGGTAGGCGTCCCTGGTGGCTCAGATGGTAAAGAAGCTACATTGCTGGAGACCCAAGTTCGATCCCTGGGTTGGGAAGAGCCCCTGGAGAAGAGAATAGCAACCCACTCCAGTATTCTTGCCTGGGGAGTTCCGTGGACAGAGGAGCCTGGTGGGCTACAGTTCACGGGGACATGACTGAGTGACTAACACACACATACAGCCACTCACTGATCAACATGCGCTGTGGCCTGCGTGATGATGAGGAGGAGGATGGTAGCTGCCATTATGGAGTGTTTACTATGTATCTGCCACTCTGCTTACTACTTTGCATGAATTAAATCATTTAATCCCCACAAAAGCCCTTTGA
The DNA here is from genome assembly GCA_006410615.1 of Neotragus moschatus. NCBI lineage: Eukaryota > Metazoa > Chordata > Mammalia > Artiodactyla > Bovidae > Neotragus > Neotragus moschatus. The sequence continues at coordinate 1,679,876 of SJYA01002331.1, forward strand.
GGTGGGTGTCACTACTGTTCCCATTTTATAGATGAGAAAACTGAGGCTCAGAGAGGTTTAGAAACTTGGTTAAAGATCACAAGCTAGTACGAGGTGGAGAATTCCAGGAGAAGCAGTCTATTGTAATGGGAAGAAACCATGGGCAGGATGCCTGGGGCTCTGGACCAGCCCCGTTATTTCATGATTTTGCCACTTCTAGTGAATTACTCCCCTTCTTTCTGTGTCTTAGTTTCCTCCTCTGTGGACTGAGCCTTTGAACTTCTCAGGGCTAATCATTCTATGATTCAAAGATATAAAGTACAAAATCATAATAAGAGTGGTTGGAGAAAGGAGGTGCAGGCTGAACCCGCTGGATGAAAATTTTATTTGGGGAAGTTGTCAAGGTCTGGTATTCAACCACCCCAAGGAAGTCAAAGAGTACAGCTGGTGCTTTGCTGATTCAGAGGAATGGCTGGCAGGGAGATGGGAGCCAAATACACTGAGAATCTGTGTAATCAGAGAAAATGTCTTCATGATTTGCCATTATAATTCTCGATAACAAACTGGAACTCCAGCATCAATACTAATAACTAGTTGAAGGAGGCGGGGGTAAGGAATGAATTAAAATTTTTTAAAAGCTGTTTTTTGGTAAAGCACTGGGAAATGTTCTGGGCTCCTAAATTTAAAGGGGTATTTTTAGCACCTGTAATCAAACCGACTTGCGTAAACACATCTGCTGGAATATTGGCATCAAAATGCCTTTGCCGTCTTCATTTTTTACATTTCTTGCAGCCCTCCTGGGACCCAGGGAGAGTTTCACTGATTTTCTTCCTTTTATTATGTTTTTCCAAATCAACTGAGTCAGAAAGTCAAATGGAATAGTTTCTTTTTCATTGAATGCTGCTGAGTCCCTGCCTGAAGAGCAGCAACAGAGGCTTCAAACTTTAGTGAGTGTAAGAATCACTTACAAACTTTGTATCAAATGCCGATTCCTGGACCTTACCCTCAGATTCTACAGGGCCATGTGGGCCTGGGATTCTGCATTTTACACACGTTTCAGCTGATTCTGAAGGAAGCAGTCTGGGGACCACAATGATTAGTACTGGGCTAGGGACTAAAGCAGATTTAGAATACGATTCTGGTTCTATCATGCACACTCTGTTGACTCTGGGGCAAGTTCTTTGACCTTTTGAAATATCAATCACCTCACCTGTAAAATGGACTATTAAGGAGACCTATTCCATCAACTTGTCATGAGGATTAGAATTGATATATTAACTTGGCACCTTGTCGGGCATGCAATAAATGACCCACAAAATGCTAACTCTTATCATTATTGTTAATTTTGACAACCTTAGCAAGTTATTTTTGTTTCTGACTCCAGGTTCCCCATTTGCAAAGGGGGAGAAATTAGAAGAATACCTTAAAATCAGCTTTAATTCAAGGGTTGTGTATTAAATGAGAAAATGTCTGCAGAGGACTTAGCATATTGCCTGGCTCATTTAAATATCTTGTATTTGTTAAATGAATGAATGAATGCAATGAGTGGTTCACCACTTGCCTTCTCCAAACTGCAGACAATAAGGAATTTTAAGAGAACTTCTCTCCAACATCATTCAGTGAACCTGAAGCAGAGACCCAGTGTTTACGATTCTTGGTCTCCAGACCTTCACTTCTTGGAATCACTATATCTTTCACTAACTCTAATTTTGATGCTTCTCTAAACCTCACCTGCTTCCAAATGCACTCAGGCTTACCCATCTCAAAAATGACTTCACTGGATCTGGCTTCTACACTGGTGGCTTGGGAGATTCTCCTACATCTAAAGATGGCATGGATGTCTTGAGGGGAGGCAGGTGGGATGCATGGTTTTCCTACTTGTGACTTCAGGAAAGCCATGGCCCACTTCTGCACCTCAGTCTCCTGCCCTATAGAAGGAACTGTCGTGGAAATCGATCCTTCCTTATGGCCTGGTGTTGTAAGCGTCTATTTGCACTTCTGCTTTGCACTGAGCTGTGAGCTATGGTACCACAGATACTTCACCTTTGTCAGCATTCTAAAGCTCAGCTGTCCAGCTCAATGCTGGGCAATCACAGGTGTATAATAAACGGGGGCTAGTTGGCCAATTAACTGAGTCGATGATGTCCCCAGGAGCTCTGGTCACTGCCCCACATTCTAAAAGGACCAAAATAGCAAGCAAACATTGAGCCTTATTATATTCACTAGTAGTCAAAAAAATAAAAATAAAAGAGAAGATAGCATACCAGGTGCGAGATGATGTTCTAGACGTGTTTCCTTGGAAGAAGTCAGCTTCCCATCATGCAGATGATCGCAGCCACTCGCGGCGAGTCTACTCCCACTCATTCAACAAAGTCTTTAAGCAGGGCTGCATACTGTCCTGGGTTCCGGGGGGAAATCAGTTCAACAGACCTAAGACCCTGCCCTCACTGAGCTTGTGAACAGTTATTATTCCACGTAATGTTTGCCGTGATAGGAGAAAGCTAGTCCGAAAAGCAAGTCTAGCCATGTGAGAGACTGGTTTGGGAGGATGTGATACAGGGGTTAGTCAGGTGAAGGGAAGGGTGTTTCAGGCAGAAGGAACTGCACATGCAAAGACATGAAATCAAGAGTGCAGGAAAGATTTTAAAGAATTCTACTGGGTCAGTATGTTTGGAATAAAGGATGCAGGAACAGGGAACAAAGGCCAAAGAAATGATGGGCTAGAATCTGATGATGTCGGTGATCCCTACCCTGAACCAGGGTAGGGAGTCTGCACTGCTGTAATCTCAACCAGCCTCCACTGAAGGGTTTTAATCAAAGAAGTGACTCAATGAGATGTGCCTATATAAAGATGTCGCTAGCTGCAGTGGACAAGAAAGATTGGAATGAGGGAGATGGGGGACAGGGAGACCAATTAGAAGGCTATAATCCAGGATCTGAATGGCAGGGATACTTGTCAGAGTAATTTCTTTGAGGCATTTGGTCGCTGATTGCCGGCGATCTTCCCCAGCTCTGCGTGTTTGCGATGACACCAGACTGTGCAGAAAAGAAGCCATTTAATCATGCTCGCCTGCTGCATCGCACACTTGGCCCTGCCCAGTGGCTACATTCACTGTCGGGAGAATCGTGAGTTGTACTGCAAGGAGAGGAGAACTTGGGGTCAACTACCCCTCAATAAGCCCCCAAAGCGTCCTGTGTTGTCGCGTCCTTTAAAAGCTCTGGCTATTACGCCTGGTCATTTCCACCCGTGAAACTGCCAGGATCGCCTAGTCAATTACTAGTCAAGTGGGGAAATGTGCATTTCATTAGGAGCCTCTCACTTTAGATACACAAGGCCGTATATGAAATGAAATGTTCTGTGGTTTGTTTTATTTTTCCAGCCAGTGATTAGGTGCTTTAATTAAGAAGGCATTGTGCCTGATTTCCAATCTTTTTCTTTATTTAAATTTAATTGATTTTCTCCTTGATTTAATCAACCCAAATTCAGCTACCTGGCATAGTTCTCCACTCAGATACTCAGAAGAATGCTGGTGCTTAAAGGTGTAGGGCCACACCTAGGGAATGCGGGCTGTCGGCTGGTTCTGAGTCCCTGCTTCTGCTGACTGGTGCGAGAGGATATTAAGGACCCAAGTGGCTCTGTTCAGGGCTAGAGAGGGAGCAAGGCGCAAGAGCTGGTTTCAGACCTTTGAAATGTGGCTCTGCTGTGTGACCTGGGGTGAGTTATTTACCACTCTGTGCCTCAGTTTCCTCCTATTTAAAATAGGAATAATAATGTTGTCTTCAAAGTACCTTGATGAAAATTAAATGAGTTATCTATAAAAACATAGAAGGAAGACTGGAATATAAGTACTAAAACTGCCATTATTATTTCCATATCATTGTCTTTTCAGTAACTTATTTAATCATCACAACATTCCAGTGGGACTGGGTTATTCCCGTTTAAGGTAAAGAAAGGAAGTTCACGGTTAGGGAGTGGCTGAGCCAGAATTCAAGTCCAAATCTCACCCTCATAGAGGCTGTCCCTGTTACCCAGTGGCTTCTTCCTCCCCATGATGGACACATGGAGACAAAGATTTCTGAAATCAAGTTCTTTGGTCAAGGTCACCGAGCTTGTGGTGGGAGAATCAGACCCTGAGCCAAGGTGCTCTGGATGCAATGACTGTCCCATTGCTCCTCCACTGTCTCTCAGAAAGGGCAGGCAACTTTCTCAAAGCCAAACAGCAGTTAAGATCCATGTGATATTGCAGATCCACTCATAAGTCCCAGTGCTCTCAACCTTTGTTCCCCAACAGTCCAGGCATATGACAGATGATGTTCATATACCCAGAAGACCCCCTTGCCTAATACAGGATCACATAATGTTAACATTCAGTACACAAACTTAATTTCACACCTTTCTTGCTCAAGAAAACACAGTAAAACTCAGGATAAAGGACTCTATTAAAGGAGGAATCATGAATCCATCCAATCACTCATTTCACAAATATTTAATTGCACCCTTACTTTGTGCCAGGAGTCTGAGGAACAGCTGTGAACAAAAGTGACCAAAAAAAACCCTGCCTTCATGAAACTTCAATCCTAGTGGAGGGTGGGGGAATTATACAGCAAGCAAAAGAAACTTAAATGATTCTTTTTTAAAATATATAGTACAATAGAGGGAAATAAAGCAGAAAGAGATCATCGTACAATGGGGAAGGGTTGCAATTTTAAATAATGTTTATGTGGGATTGTCAGGGGGGAAAAGTCAGTGAGAAAGTGACATTTGAGCAGACTTGAAGCAAATGGAGGAGCATGTCATGTGGAAGAGTGTGTGCAAGGCAGCGGAAATGGTCTGTGCACAGGTCCTGAGGCAGAACTATAATGGGCATCTCAGAAGAGCAGCCAGGGGGCCGGCGGGGCAGGAGTAGAGAGACCAGGAGAAGAGAATGCAGACCGAGGTCAGTGTGGTAACGGAGGCCAGGTTGCATGGGTCCTGTAATTATTTGGGCTTTAGGGAAGACTTTGGAGGACTTTGAAAAGAGGAGAGCCATGACATGACTTGAGTTTTAGCAGGATTCCTCCCCTCCAGCTGCGTTCTGAGGAGTAGGTTGCAGGACGGCAAGGCTGGAAGCAGAGAGAACAAGTGAGAGATGATATGGGCTTGGACCAGGGTGGTGGCCACATAGGAAGTGAGAAATGTTTGGATTCTGGGTATTTTATTTTTTTTTGATTGGAAGATAATTGCTTTACAATGTTGCATGGGTTTCTGCCACACAACTACATGAATCAGCCCTAAGCATACATATATATATATCCTCCCTCTTGAACCTCCCTCCCACTCACCCCATCCCACCCCTCTAGGTTGTCACAGAATACTGGTTGAGCTCACTGTGTCACACAGCAACTTCCCACTAGCTCGCTGTTTTACTTATGGTAATACATGTATTTCAATCCTGGATTCTGGATGTATTTTGAAGGTAGCATCAAGACTTGCTGATAGGTAAGACCTGGGGTTTGCGAGGGAGAAGTCAAGGACAGCTCCAAGGTTACCACTTGAAAGGAGCTGCCATCAGCTGGGATGATAAAGATTCATGTGTTCATACTTTTTTTTTTCACTTGAAAATCGTTCCCAAATTTTCATCTTTAGTAATCATTAGTAACAAAAGCATGACAGAGCTTACAATTGATCGTGATGGATCAGCGTGTCACACTGTGGCTGACAACCGCTGAGCTGTTCTGCAGGGAGACATTTCTCCCTTGAGCTGGCAGCATCCCTTGTGGGCTGTGGCTCTGTCTAGTGGGTCTCACGATCAGCCTCGTTATTCCTCAAGGGTTAGAGAGTGGGCTAAACTCCTAGTGGGGGTCTCCGTGGGGCTCTGCAGCTCCTCTGAATACAAGGCAAGAGCCTCCATCAAGAGAAGGAGCCCTTCACCCTGTCCAGCCTCTTCCCTGCCCCACCCCCACTGACAGACAGTGGAGCCTCCTCCCCTACGCTGTGGATAATTCCGCCCCCACGGTGGCCTCATCACTCCTTCCTGTCTCTCCCACCTTCCCTTCAGCCCATGTAATTTGGGGAAATATGGACCTGTTTAGATTTTGACTGAAAACATTTGATCGATCTTCTCAAATGGGCCGCTCTCTTGCGAAACCGAAAGTATGTTTGTGATTTTCTCCTTTCTTTTAAATTGCAAGAAAAGGCTAAATGCTGTTTTTCTTCCTGAGACTGTTCCAGTACATAAGGATGAATTTGAAACACTGAGCCAAGCCGCTCTGGCTGGTGATTCAGCCAGGAGCAGACATGGACAAAGGTGTCGCTCCCTGCCAGCCGTCACACCCAGCAGCCCAGCTTGACCTCTGGATCCTTGCTCCAGCCCCCTCCCCCCACCCAGCCTCCAGCCAGAGGAAGTGGTTCCAGCAGAATGGGCTGGGATGGAGTTTCCAGGAAGAACCCTCTTCAGAGTGGCCTGAAGCTCAAGGAGGAGGACCAAGTTTCTGCTAACTTCTCTGCCACTGCCTGTGGTGCAGATTACATCCCCTCTCGGAGCATTATAGGAAAGAGGTTTCAGATTGGGGAACCATAGGATCCTGTTCAGCTTTACACACGAAGGATGCTTAGCAGAGCCAGAGCTCAGGAAATGTCTGGGGAAGGAGAAGGAAGGAGATAGGAAGGAAGGCAAGAAGGGAGGATTTGACAAGGGGGGGTGAAGTCTGGTGTTTCCTGGGATTCAGGATCTCTCCTTGTGAAAGTTATAGGGAAGTTGGCCCATTTCCCTTCAGTGTCCACCATTTCTGAGGATGTCAACCAGACTTCCAGCTAACAGGAACAGAGACCCCGTACCTGAGGGCTCTCTCCAGCCACTAAGCCCACTGTGCCGAGACACAGGGCAGAAGTTAATGCCTCTGGGGAGCAGCCTTCAGTCAGGACTGACGGGAGTTGAAGGGTAAATTCTCCAGGTGCCTCAGATGAAACTACTTGGAGTTGTGTGTCTACACTAGTTCCCAGGGCTCCCCAGCAGGATTAGGCTCCAGATGCCCACAAGACAGTGGCTCCTTCCTTCTTGGCCTCCCTCCCCACCTGCCTACCAAGCAGGCTGGGATCTTATCACTAGGGCTGCATATAAGGAAATGGTCCCACTCCCAAGTCAGCCAGGGGCATTTGCTGGTCAGCTGATTCTTCAGAAAAGGGCTCAGACTTCCTGAGCCCAGAGCCAGGCTGACGGTGCAGCTGCCCGGAACATTCTGGGTGTCCACTGTGGCCTTGGGTCTGCACCAGAGGACAGAAGAGCAGCTGGGCACCGAGGTGCACAGCAGGGACCCACCCGGGAGGGCTGGCCACACAGGGATGCAGGGGGCAGGCGTCGCAAGTGGGGAGAACCCCGCAAACGAGACGTGGAACTTAGAAGCTTTTTTTAATTCAGGAAAAGCCCTGCTGCACTCTTATGACAGACCGTGTGTCACAAAACGCATGGCCTCTCTGAATCTTCATCTCAGCCCTGTGATGTAGGCACTGTTAAGCTTTCCATTTTACAGGTGGGGGAATCTAGGCACAGGTAATGTGTTTGCCCAAGACCACATTACAAGTATCTGGCAAAGCTAAGACAGGAAGCCAGGCCCCTGGGTCCAGAGAGTCTGACTGGTAAGGAAGGGGAATACCTGGAGGTGAGGTCAGTGGGAGCAGGGGCTTCTGAACACTGAGCAGAGGGATCCAGTTTGTCCTCTGCCCCTTGGAGCCGAGGAGCTAGTGGTCTGGAAGGTGGGAAGGTGACCAGCAAGGCATTTGTAGCAGAAAAGCTGGGGAGAGCCACCCTCCTTTTCTGCGTGCAGTACCCTCAGGGGAGATCAGCTGCCCCTAAGTACCTGTTCATCCTGGAGAAACTTCTATTACAAATGCCAGTGTCCTGGGACTTGGGAACTGTCCCAAATTGTATCTGTAGCCACATGGACAGTGAGACACACTGCCATCCACTGTCTGTTCCCTCAGTTAAGCTGTCCCTCGCTGGCTTGATTAGGCTGTTCATCCAATCAGTTCTCCCATCCAGCCAATATTTACTGAAGACACCATGGATTTGGCACCTTCCAGGTGCTGGGGACACAATGCTAGAAAAGACTCAGGCTCTGCCTCAAAGGCTTCATGGTCCAGGGCAGGGGAAGAGAAAATCAAGCAGAGAGGTATACTGTGAGCATAGAGAAGGGATGTAACTGGTCCAAGTAGTCAGGAATGGCTTCCTGGAGGAGGTAGCATTCTATGTTGAAATCTCTAAAAAATGGATAGGAGGTACTCAGGCTGAAGGAGCCAAAGTTAGTGATGCCATTTCTTAATTAGCAAGAAATAAGCACTGTTCTAAGAGCTTTACATGCATTAGCTGTTAATCCCTGAAATGACTCTGTGAGACAGGTACTCTTACTATCCATATCTTACAGATGAAGCTCTGAGGCCCAGAGTGGGGAAGTCAATTACCCAAGGTCACAAAGTGCAGGACAAGGGTTGAAGCCTGTCATCTGGTGCCAGGCCATGCCCTGAAGTTTCATGCTCTGCTGCTTCTAGATGCTGGGACTGCTCAGGGCCCTGCAAGGATGGCAGCTGTTTTGAGCACAGTGAGTGAGGAAGCAGCAGGGAACAACACACCTGGAGAGGCCAGCTGGGCTGTGGACCCTGAAGGCCCTTGGTGTCCACATCAAGGACTTTGGAGAGGAGACGAATGCTGAGATGCTTTGAAGTCAAAATGGTCAAGATCTGCTGATGGGCTGGATATGAGAGTGAGAGAAAGAGGGGGTCGGGGGGATGGTGGGTTGCCGCTTGCATGGGAAGGTAGAAGGTGGAGCTGGAGGACAGGTTGTGGGGGTGATGACGTGTTGAAGTTTGGACAGGTAAGTCTCAGGTGCCTGTGGGACTTCCAGGATGAGAGGTAGAGGAAACAGTTGGACTAAAGGCTCAAGGTCAGAAAAGGGAGATAGCCCAGGATGATCCTGAGTAGCTACTGGCTGTGCCCTTTTGATTCCAGGTGTCCCAGTTTGGACGGTGAACTCTATGGTCACCCTGGATGTTATCTGAGCTGCCACATGATTCATCTTGACATTGAGAAAACCTGGGTTCAGCTTCTCTGGAATTCATATCTCTGTGCCTAGATTCCCCTACCTGTAACAAGGGAAGCTTAACGGTACCTACATCACAGGGCTGTGATACGGATTCAGTGAGGTCATGCATTTTGTGACATGCACAATCTGTCACAAGAGTGCAGTAGGGCTCTTCCAGACTAAAAAAATGACTCTAAGTTCCATGTCTCGTTTGCGCGGTTCTCCTCACTTGCGACGCCTGCCCCCTGCATCCCTGTGTGGTCAGCGATCCCGGTTGGGTCCCTGGTGTGCACCTCGGTGCCCAGCTGCTCTTCTGTCCTCTGGTGCAGACCCAAGGCCTTGGTGGACACCCAGAATGTTCTGGGCAGCCGCACTGTCAGCTTGGCTCTGGGCCCAGGAAGTCTGAGCCCACCTGAAAAAAAAGGACTCTTAACTTCAAATCCACAAAGGCAAGTCCACTCTTGGCTTATGCGAAAGGATGCCAAAGGACCTTTACACAGGAAAGGGGCAGGAGACACACAGCCTTCCAGTTGTGTTTCGCATCTCAATCAACATAGAGTAAAATATCTCTAGAAGGAAACCAGGGTTTCCGTTAGATGGTTGGCCCCTAAGGGCAATCGATACTCTAAAACAGGATTCTGAACCCAGGAAAGATCCTTCTCAAAATCCTCACCACCAGTTTCTTCTGCAGGCTGTGTGCCTCTCACTTGGTGAAGGCCAGAGGGACACAGTCAGGAGGCAGCTTTTTCACTGACTTCCAGTCCCTGGCTCTATATACCCATCACACAGCCATAGAAGGACATGAAGTTTTCTTGCATCATTGAATGGTGCTTTCAGAGGCCCAAAGCAGGAGGCACTACTGGGGTAATGTGGTGTCCCCACATGGCCCCCCATAGTGTTCAGCCCTAGAGGCACAGTGGTGGAGAGGTGAAGACCATGGATTCTGGAGGCAGAGTGTTGTTTTTGTTCATTTGCTAAGTTGTGTCCAGCTCTTTGTGACCCCATGGCCTCAGTACACTAGGCTTCCCTGCCTTCCTCTACACACCAGGCTTCCCTGTCCTGCACTAACTCCCTGAGTTTGCTCAAGTTCATGTCCACTGAGTCAGTGATGCTATGTAAACATCTCATCCTCTGCTGCCCTCTTCTCCTTTTGCTTTCAACCATTCCCAGCATCAGGGTCTTTTCCAGTGAGTTGGCTCTTCACATCAGGTGGCCAAAGTATTGGAACTTCAGGTTTATCCTTCAGTTCATCCTTCCAATGAATAGTCAGGGTTGATTTCCTTTAGGAGTGACTGATTTGATCTCCTTGCAGTCCAAGGGACTCTCAAGAGTCTTCTCCAGCACCACAATTCAAAAGCATCAATCCTTTGGCACTCAGCTTTCTTTGTAGTCCAACTCTCACAATCCATACATGACTACTGGAAAAACCATAGCTTTGACTATATGGACCTTTATTGGCAAAGTGATGTCTTTGCTTTCTAATATGCTATCTAGGTTTGTTATGACTTTCCTTCCAGGAAGCAAGTGTCTTCTAATTTCATGGCTGCAGTCACCATCCACAGTGATTCTGGAGGCAGACTGCCTGGGTTCAAATTCCATCTCCACCACCTATAATTGGGATCTCCTCTTGCCTCAGTTTCTTCACTGGTAAAATGGGGATGATCATTGTATCAGCCTCAAATAATTGTGGTAAAGATTATCAGGCAAACAGATGCAACACTTAGAACAGTGCTGGGAGATAGCTAATGCTCCATGAATATCTGCTGTTGTTATTAGTAGTATTAGCATTTATAATGGCGCCATCAGTTATCACCCAACCTAGAAATGGAAGCAAGTAGAAGAAACCAGGAGAAGGAACAAAGAGAAGAGGGGTGGAAAAGGGCTTCTTGGCTGCCAGGGCCTTGCTCAGAAGTCCCCAGGGTTTCGTAGGATAACATTTCATTCAGATTTTTTTTTTTTTTTTAACCAGAATGAGAAATGCAGGTTCTGTGTCAGAAATCATTGCAAATTCCAAATTAGCGAGGTTTCATGGTCCGTGGAAAGGCGCTGGAGGGAAAATTGGTCGATGGGGTGTTTTTTAGCTGTCGGAGCAAGCTGGCTGATTGATTGAGTGTCTCTGTCAATAGACTGTGCAGACAGCAGCCAGGCGACCGGGTGCAGGCGAGCAAATAGGAAGACAGAACGCCAGTGAGGTGCAGGCGGAGACGTGGTTGCAGTGGGAAGAGGCTTAGTGATACCAAAGACCCGGCTGAGTTCCGGGCTTTCTCATTTGCTGCTGTGTGTCTTTAGGCAAGTTACTACACCTCTCTGAGGCTGTTTTTCTCATCTCAAAACAACCCTTACATACCCGCCTCAAGGGTTTATTGTGAAACTTAAATGAAATAACGGGACTTAAATATCTGGTGAGGTGTTGTCACATGATAGGTGCTCAGTAAACGTGTGGTCCTTCTACTGTAACACATGAGTTGAAGTTGGTCTACTTATGCTTCTGCCTAGGAACTCAGCAGCTGTGTTTAGAGGTGACGGCCTCATCCTTAAACTGGGGACAAATGGGCCAGGTGGGTCCCTTCTGTGCCACCCCCAATGTGTTTAGAAAGAGACAAAGAGATGGGGATGACTTAGTGCAGAGGAGACTCTGATTCACGAACATCTTTGAATTGGACAGACTTTTCGGAGGTCACTGAGGCCAGTCCCCTGTTTCCAGGGTCAGGCAAGTTAGAAGCCACATACACCTCAAAGATGACTGTGAAAGAATGATCCACAAGTCTCCCCACCAAGCAGAAGTTCTTTCTCTGATGGGAGCTACCAAGTCTCTTTCAAGCTAATTGGAATTATAATTATAATAGACATTGTGCTTAGCTTAATGACTATATATTTCCTACAGCTACCCCAATACATAAGGCATTATCCCCTTTTAAAATAGTTACTTACTTGGCCGTGCCAGGTCTTCGTTGTATGCAGCAGTCAAGATTTTTAGCTGTGGCATGTGGGTTCTAGTTCCCTGACCAGGGATTGAACCCAGGCCTCCAGCATTGGGAGCACAGAGTCTTAGCCACTGAACCACCAGGAAGTCCCGTTCCCATTTTTTAAATGAAAAAACGAAGTCTTAAATAGATGAGGGACCTTGGTCAAGGTTACGCTGCAATATCATGGAGCAAACAGCGTGCAGAATATATTCCAATGAGGAGCTGGGCAGTGGGGGGAGTGATGGGGGGGGGGGGGGCCTTCCTCAGGAACCCCTGAGCTGAGCCCTGACG
>SJYA01002331.1:1692237-1772275 GCA_006410615.1 Neotragus moschatus
GGGGGGGGGGGGGGGGGCATTGTTCAGGAACCACTGAGCTGAGCCCTGACGGCTGAGTGAGGCTTTTCCTGGCAGAGAAGTGAAGAGAGGGCATTGCGGGCAGAGGGATCAGCTTGAGCAGACATCCAAGTTGAGAGACTCTGCCCCAAAGGCTATTTACCATGAATAATTACAATTACAATGACAGCTAACATTGATTAAGTGCTTACTCTGCACCAGGAATGATGTTAAGCACTTACGTGCATCACCTCTATGAGCTGGACACTACCATTAACCCCTTTCTGCAGAAGAGAGATGAAGTGACTGGTCCACGATCACACCTTGAAAACAGCAAAACCAGCTTTCAAGCTGCAGTCTGCCTGATTCCAAGGCTCCTTGAGGTTCCTGGTTGTTTAGGCACTGTCTGTACTCTACAGAGAAACCACAGAGCTGAAAAAGACTTCTGCCCACATTCTAGGGCTGTCCTGAGACCTCCTAGTCTGTTACTGCCCCAAATGCTCTTAGGGCTTAGGGGAACCCATCAGGGTTGAAGGGAGATCATCTAGAAGCTGACTGCCTAATAAAGATAAAGTTTCCTAATAAACTCGCAATGCTGTGGTAATGGGTTTGACTTTTAAAAGGCAGGTAAAAATCCCAGTGGAGAGACAGACCTTTCCCACCAACTCCTTAATCAGAATTACTGTGGAAGAGCCGTCTCTTACAGGTAGTACAGCTGGATGCCTGGGCTGGCATTCAGAAATGGTCACTTCCAGGTAAAGTCAGAAGGCTGGTCTCCCCAGAGATCCCTCTCTCCCACAGGAAATCCTGTCAGAAAAGAATGATTAATAGCAAAGGAGGGGCCTGTGGGACAAGCTTAGTTCAGTCACTCAGCTGTGTCTGACTCTTTGTGACCCCACGGACTGCAGCTTCTTGTCCATCACAACTCCCAGAGCTTACTCAGACTCAAGTCTATCGAGTCACTGATGCCATCCAGCCATCTCATCCTCTGTCATCCCTTTCTCCTTCTGCCCTCAGTCTTTCCCATCATCAGGGTCTTTTCCAGTGAGTCAGTTCTTCACATCAGGTGGCCAAAGTATTGGAGTTTCAGCTTCAGCATCAGTCCTTCCAGTGAATATTTAGGACTGCTTTTCTCTGGGATGGACTGGTTTGATCTCCTTGCAGTCAAAGAGACTTTCAANAAACATGTATAATATCATATAAGAAATGAATCACCAGTCTAGGTTCAATGCAGGATACAGGATGCTTGGAGCTGGTGCACTGGGATGGCCCAGAGAGATGGTACGGGGAGGGAGGTGGGAGGGGAGTTCAGGATTGGGAACACGTGTACACCTGTGGTGGATTCATGTTGATGCATGGCAAAACCAATACAGTATTGTAAAGTAAAATAAAGAAAAAAAAAACAGAACTTTCTGTTGATTAGTGGAGTCACAGTGGACCAACCTGCCCATTAATTCTGCCACCATCATCATCGTCACCATCATCATCACTGTCATCACCAACATGTTCATCAAATAACACATGTTGAGCCTTTGTTATGTGTCCAGGAAACGTGCTAAGTTTTACATGTGCTAAGTTTTTACAGCAGTCTGAGAAGACAGATAATATTAACATACCCATGAACATTCGCCACCCTCAGTTGGGAAAACTACGGTTTGATAATGCTAAGTCATGTCCTCTGGGTCAACACAGCCTAAGAGCAGCAAAACAGAGCTTCAAACCCAAGTCCCTTTGAGTCCAAACAATGCAGTACTTAACTATTGTTTTGTATTTATTTAGTAGTTTGTTAGAGAAATACATCGGAGAAGGCAATGGAAACCCACTCCTCTACTCTTGCCTGGAAAATCCCATGGGCGGAGGAGCCTGGTAGACTGCAGTCCATGGGGTCGTGAAGAGTCAGACATGACTAAGCGACTTGACTTTCACTTTTCACTTTCATGCATTGGAGAAGGCAATGGCAACCCACTCCAGTGTTCTTGCCTGGAGAATCCCAGGGACGGGGGAGCCTGGTGGGCTGTCGTCTGTGGGGTTGCACAGAGTCGGACACAACTGAAGCTACTTAGCAGCAGAGGAATACATGGTCTGGGTCTGTCTTTGATGGAATTCACAGGATATTAAGCCTGAGACAGCATTTTGGATGCACAGACTTATTGACAGTATACTTTCAGAAGAAAGGGAGTGAGGAAGCAAGCTAAGGCAGCACAGAACACTAAGACAAGGTGTGGTTTCAGCTGGAGTCTAGCCTTAGCCTGATCCCACAGGGAGCTCTGGAGTGTGAATAGCATTGCCTTGCTGCAAGGGAGATGGTTGTTTGTACTCCTAAGCCAGTCGCTGGCTGTGGGATGCCCTGCCACCCCTCAATGGTGGACATAACCTTCTTGGAAGGGGTGCTCATGAGATATTTGCAGCAAACCCACTCACCATCTAAGATCTGACCAAGAGCTCTCACTACAGCTACCGAAGGACTGATTGGTGGTCCCTGCTCAGCCCCTAACTCACCAAGTGTCCTTGAGTGTACTGCTGGCCCCCCTTGGACCCCAGCTTCTCCTGGGTAAAGTTCCAAGAACTGGCTTAGCTCTGACAAGTTCTGGCTCTGTGTCTAGCAACACAGTCACTGCCCCCGGTCTGCAATCTCTGTTTCTGTAACCTGGGAGGAGAGATGGGGCCTCTTGGATAGTTTCAACAGTGTAAGGCGAGATGTCTGACAGCTTCCCCCACCGAAGCTCTTTATCTCACTTCTCTGCTGTGTTATTTTAAAACTAACATGCCCAGACCTCAGGAGCTTGCTGCCTGCAAGATTTGTGGCTTGTCTGTTCTGTCCTCTCTACAGATTTTAGCAGCAGCGTACTCTCTGCTTGTTATGAATTTTCTACCGAACCTCACGCCAGGAAGTGGGGGACAGGCGTGTTGTGTGTGTCTGCAGGAACACAAAGTCCAGACCACACCACACTCTCAGATGCTGCCCCCCTTTCCACCTCCACCTCCATGGTTCCAGCTGGTTGTCCCAGGAGGACAGGGAGACAGCAATTCACTCCTGGGCTTCTGAGCGAAGAGCCAGGACACAGCAGGGAATGCCCCAGCGCAAGGAGGGTCTCCAGGGACACTCAGGGGCTCCCCTGACCTCCCTGCTCTTCCCTTTCCAAGAATCCCTTCTAGGGCTCTTCGGGAAAAGAGGATGAGAATCAGCAATGAGGCTGGAGGACGGTGTGATCGCTCACTCCCTGGTAAAAGTGCCGCCCCGTGCCGGAAACGCAGTGCTGAGCACGCACTACGCCATTTCATCCTCAAGGCCATCCCGTGAGGGGCCGACAAGTTGTGATTTCACCGGAGAGGGAAAGAGGCTTGCCCAGGGTGAGTGCCTAGGCAGAGTCAATGTGAGGATCCCGGCAGCGTGCTCTGGCA
The DNA here is from genome assembly GCA_006410615.1 of Neotragus moschatus. Classification (NCBI taxonomy): domain Eukaryota; kingdom Metazoa; phylum Chordata; class Mammalia; order Artiodactyla; family Bovidae; genus Neotragus; species Neotragus moschatus. The sequence goes on from SJYA01002331.1 coordinate 1,695,637, forward strand.
GCCCTCCCCAGACAAGCAGCTCGCCCCGCTCTGTGCCATCTTGTTTCCTGCAGGTCCAGGTGCCGCCCCTCTCTACTTAAGACTTCTCTCTTGGGTCACTTTCACCCCACATGAGAGTTTCTTATGTGCCCGCCCCACGACCTCCTCTGAAACTGTGAGCTCCCTGAGGGGAAGACTCGTGTCTGGATCATCTTCAAATGACCCTCCACCAGAAGGAAAGTGATGCTTAGCAGATGAGTGAATGAATGACTAATAAATCAGTGAATAAATGAATAGCTAATGAAGAAATAGACGAGTGAATGCATAAACAATAAATGAATCTCTGCACCTAAAGGAATATATTGGAGGAATCAGACATCTTATGAATATATTTTAGGAGCCAGTCTGCCAGGCTGGGTCACTTCTTCTTATTCGGAAACTCCGCCAGTATCATGCTCTCAGAGCTCACCGATGTCCTCAGTTTCCCACCTCACTCTAGCCAGCTGCTCCCAGAAGGTCCAGTCTGCTGGCTTTCAACACCGTCTGCATGCTACCATCACTCAAGGATGTTTACCCAGCACCGATGTCTTCTCTGAACTCCAGTCTCATGTACCCAACTGCCCACCTGCCATTGCCACATAGGCTGTCTAATCAGCATCTCAGAGTTGACGTGTCTGGAACTGAGCTCTGGGGAGCCCTTACAGAACACCCCTGGCCTGCAGCTGTCCCCCCCCAGCTGTCCGCAGCTTCGTCCTCCTCGTGGCTCAGACCAAAACCCTTGGAGTCGCCCATAAGCAGACTTGGTTGTGTGCATGCATGCTCAGGGGCTCAGTCATGTCCTACTCGATTCCAGCTTCAATATGTGGCCAGAATCCAACAGCTTCTCACCACCACCGCATTGATAACACTGATCCTGGCTCTCATCTCCTCTCATCTGGGTTGTTGCAATAATCTCCCCACAGGTCTTCCTGCATTTATCCCAGCTCCTTGGTCATCCTTGCTTAGCAAGCTGCTAGAGCGATCCTTTAAAACCTAAGTCAGATTACATCGCTTTTCTGCTTAGAACCCTCCAATGGCAAGTCACCTCGGAGAAAAAGCCAGGTCCTAGCAATAGCCCAGCAGATCATGCTCTGAGGGCTCCTCACCCCTTACCCTTGTTCCCTTTGCTCACTCATTTCCAGCCGCAGTGTGGGTAGTGTATTACAATCTCAGGGGCTTGGCAATGGCTGTGCCTTCTGCCCATTTTGCTCTTTTCCAGGCTCACTCCCTCATCACCTTCAAGTCTTGCTCAAATGTCCCCTTCTCTATGAAACTTTCTGTTTTCAAACCACAGCCCTCTCCTCGTAGTAGCATTTCTGGTTTCCCTTATTCTGCTCCACGTTTTTTTTTTTAATAGCTCTCATTGTCTTCAAATACTCTCCAAAGTTACCATTTATTTCTGCTTATTTTATGCTCTCCTCCTCCCTCTGCCCTTGCCAGGAGAATGCAAGCTCTACTAGGCAGAGATTTTTTTCTGTCTTATTCTCTGTGTCTCCAGTGCCTAGAACATGCCTTATACATAGTAGGTGCTCAGTAAATATTTGTTGAATCAGTGGCTGGATGAAGAAAAAGGAAACAGTCCCACACAGCACCTCCAGGACATTTCTACTCTCTCAGCTGTTGAACAAAAGTTCCTCCCGCTCCAGGCTGAAGGTTTCCTATTAGGCTGAGGACTTCTGTCCTCTTCTCAGCAGATCTTGCTTGCTTGGTGCTTTCTCTAGCAGTAGTCATTAATGATTCCCTAAAGGGACTCACCTAGCACAGTCACTCCCAGGGCAAGAATCTCTAATCAGCAATTCACCCTCCCTGGAGCAATGCAAACCCTGTCTGCAGTTGCAGCTGATGGAAAGGTCTTGAAGGTGCCCTGGGCCAGAGCAAGAGGTGTTTGCCTTGCCCATGGTGACACAGCCTGGTAGAACCAAGGTTTGAACCCAGCTCAGTAGAACTGCAGGACCTCTGCACTTGCCCGGCATCGCCAAGTAACCCTTTACAATGTGTTCAAGTGAGAAACAACATTTTGGAATTCAGCCAGTTCCCAAGTTTGGGGCGCCTGCATTTCAGACATCCCCAAGAAACCAATCCAATCCCCCTCTCAGCACTTGAACCCTCACTAGGCAAGTAGGCAATTGACAGGCCAGCCTGTGAAAGGAGAAGTGATAGGGTGGACTAGGGCTGGATTGGGGGGCAGCAGGGGGCTGTGCTCTGTGATGAGAGTTCAAAACCCAGACAGGTTGGGGGCCTGACCTGCTCAGCTGAGTTGGGTAAGAAGTGCTGAGCTGATTTTTCTCCATATGGTTCTTTCATCTTTTGACCTGAACTTGGGAACTGGACAATTTTAGATGTACAGCAGGGTTTACCATGCGCATATACACACGTTCACACACTCTCAGCCCTGAGAACTGAACTAAACCATTCTCATCAATTACCTGAGGACAGAGAGTGCTAGAGGGCTGGACTTGGACTCAGGATCAAGTGCAAATCCTTTGTAAATTCTACAACCTGGCTACTCAAACTGTGGTCCATGGAGCAATAGCATCACCTGGGGATCTTGATAGAATGCAGATGCTGAGTCAGTAGTCTGGGCTAGGGCCTGAGCTTCGACATTTCCAGCAAATTCACACGCACAAGGAGGCATGAGAAGCAGCTGTCCCCATGGCCCTGAAGACTCCAGCCCTGTCTGCCTCCTTATCTCAGATCCTGCATTGTCTCTGCTCTCCCACTTCACAGCAGCATTATTTACAGTAGCCAAGACATCAAAGCAACCTAAGTTCCCATCACCAGCTGAATGGATAGACAATGTTACATATATCATATCTATTAATATATCTAATAGATAAAATGGAATTCATTCCTAAAAAGGAAGGGAGCCCTGCCATTTGCAACAACATGGATATACCTTGAGGGCATTATGCTAAGTGAAATAAGTCATCCTCAACTCTTCCATCCTCCACCCCAACTATCTCTTGCAACTTACAGCTTCCTCTGCAGTTCTGTGAAGCTGTTGCTGTGGTTCGGTACTTGGCCTTTGCACCTGACCGATTCCCACACATCTTTTAGGGAACTTTTCACAGCCATCTCCCCAAGCTGGATTAGATGCTCTCTCTGTGGGCCTCTGAGCTTCTCCCCATTGGAGAATTACCACATTGTAATCCCCAACTGAGGAATCAATGTTCCTCTTCCAGGTTGGAAACTCCTTGAGGACACAAATAAGTCTTAGTTACTTTGGAGTCCTTAAAGTCTAATACCAAGGAGGTGTTCAGTAAACAGCTGCTGAAGAAGTGAATGAAATGATGAGGGAAATGCCAGCCTCATAAAACTTCTTTGCTTTCTCATTCAGTTCCTGAGGCTGAGCATTGTGGCCCATGCATCCAAATGATGTCTCCCACGGTGGTTCTCTGGAATCCCTGGTCTTCCCCTAAGCTCCTGTGCTTTTTTTCCAGCTGTGAGCTCCAAACTCAAAAGAGTCACAGCTCCTGCAAATTATCCCCAACGAGGCTTAATTAACCTTGAAAGGGACTTGGTACCAAGACCTCAGGCCAGAATAGTAAGAGGATCCAGGCCAAAGTTCCAGGAGCCAAGGCACAAATTAGCCAAATCCATCTTGCCCAGGAGCTAGCTTAGTCCCATGATAAGCCTCAGGCTCTCTGGTGGACTCATGAGCTGAGGGTCTTGCACCATCATTCTCTACTGAAACAAGGAGGCGGTAGGTTTCTGGCTCAGTGCAGAGACAAGGGCAGGTCATTCACAACTCTGGAGGCAAATATAGAACAAGAACCTGGGCATGAACCTTGGGTGGGAAGCAACTGCCTTTGCCTCCGCAGGTCTCAGTGTCTTCATCTGAGTAATGGGGATAAGTTCATCAAACTGAGAACTTACCAAGAGCCTTGTCAGCATCCACTGAGACTCTGGATTTGCAAGTGTTCTACACCCTGGGAGAAGTGATTGGTGGGCCAAGGAAAATAAGTGTCAGGGACGTCCTGAATCTAATGGCCAAGTGTCATTTCTATTTATGGAATGAATATAAGATGCAAGCCAAACCTTAAAATACATCTACTTCTCCAAACCCATGAAGCAAATCCCTGTCTTACAGGAAAACTACTAAGATTCACCTTGTGCCCCCACTTATTATCTCCTTATGTTTTCAGAGTGTTTTCCGGATTGCTCTCCTTTTTATCTCAGCTGATTCTCATAAACAAGCAGGGCAGCTGGTGCTCTTGCCATTTACTGTTCCTGGGTCTCAGTTTCTCTGTCTGTATAGTGGGCATTCAGAAAACTAAGATCATGGCATCCAGTCCCATCACTTCATGGCAAATAGATGGGGAAACAATGGAAACAGTGACAGACTTTATTTTCTTGGGCTCCAAAATCACTGCAGATGGTGACTGTGGCCATGAAATTAAAAGATGCTTGCTCCTTAGAAGAAAAGCTGGGACCAACCTAGACAGCATATTAAAAAGCAGAGACATTACTTTGCCAACAAAGGTCCATCTAGTCAAAGCTGTGGTTTCTCCAGTAGTCGTGTATGGATGTGAGTGTTGGACTGTGAAGAAAGGTGAGCGCCAAAGAATCGATGCTTTTGAACTGTGGTGTTGGAGAAGACTCTTGAGAGTCCCTTGGACTGCAAGATCAAATCAGTCCATCCTAAAGGAAATCAGTCCTGACTATTCATTGGAAGGACTGATGCTGAAGCTGAACTTCAATATTTTGGCCACCTGATGCAAAGAACTGACTCACTGGAAAAGACCTTGATGCTGGGAAAGATTGAAGGCAGGAGGAGAAGGGGACAACAGAGGATGAGATGGTTGGATGGCATCACTGACTCGATGAACATGAGTTTGAGCAAGCTCCGGGATTTGGTGATAGACAGGAAAGCCTGGTGTGCTGCAGTCCATGGGGTTACAAAGAGTCAGACACGACTGAGCAGCTGAGCTGAACTGAGAGTGGGCATGGCCATGCTTGCTCCTGGGTTTCTTTGGAAGCTTAGATGAGACAACGCATGAGAAAAGCTTAGCTTGGCAACTGGCACAGAGTAGGTGCTTGATAAATGCCTGCTGTAATTGTGATCAAACGATGTGGGAAAGGGACTTCGCTGGTGGTCCAGTGGTTGAAAGTCCATGTTACAGTGCAAGGTGTGTGAGCCAGGGGAGCTAAGATCCCACATGCCAAGTGGCAACTAAGTGTGTGTGCCACAATGACAGAAGCTTGTGTGCCACAACTAAGACCCGATGCAGCCAAATAAATAAAGGACATGAAAAGAGCACTGGACTAGGAGTCAAAAGGCCACATAGCTCAATCCAGAGTTCTAACATCCATCTCCATGTGCTCCTTGTTTCTTGGGACCTCAGTTTCCTCATTCTACACAGAGATAAGTGGAGGCCGGGATTCTCACCTCCCTCCAACATTGTTTGTGTCTGATTCCCCAAATAGTGTTTAACTCAGACTAGCACTCGAGGCTCCCAGCCAGGCTGAGTGAGCACTTTGGTAGAGTCACAAGCTTTGATGGGAGAGGCAGCTCAGGAGACTTTTGCAGAAAGTTCAGCCCTCTTATCGGAGGCTGAGAATCTGCTGGTTGCCATGACTACGGATAGCAGCATCTAAGCTCTAGGTCGCTGATTAGCAGGAACCTGAGCAGGGAGGCCTTGAGGAATTCAGCACTCATGGCTCCCTCCCTCCTTCCGTGAATCGGAGTGCGCCAGCCCTTGACTTCACTGTTTTAGCTGTCCCCTGAAGATCTCACCTTCTTTTAAGTATTTTTTTTAATGCAACATCAAAGGGTCGTGTGGTAAAAACAAGGCAGCTGCCGGTACTCCTCAGCAACGATGGAACACAGGATTTTTCTTAAAGCCCTGCAAGGATGTAAAGCTGGAAGCAAGGAAGGAGGATGGGTGGGGTCAAGGGAGTAGGGGTGCCACGGCTGAGGTCTGAGTCCTCTGAAGTGCTTTGTGGCCTCAGATGGGTCCTTCTCCCTGGACCTCTGCTTATTTTTATGTGAGAAGTTGCATCTGATCTGTGGTTCTCACGTGAGATCGGGCATCAGAATTTATTTGTAAATTCCTTCCTTCCTTCATTCAACAAATGTTTCTTGAGCAGGAAGGCACACTATGCCATGTACTAGATCCTTAGGGACCCAGTGGTGAGAAAAGAGACGAGTTGCCACTCTCAGGAAGCTCACATTCTAATCCAGAAGACAGTTAGCAAATAAACATGGAAAGTGGTCATTTCAGATAGTCATAGTAATGGGTACTCTGGAGGAGGGAAGGAACAACAAGACTGTGATGGAGGCAGGTGACAAGAAGAGCATGACTGCTTAAAGAAGTCAGGGAGGGCTTCCCTGAGGAGGTGACATTTGAGTGAAAGGAAGGAGCTGGAAGAACAGCATACCGGGTGGAGGGAACAGAAAGAGCAAAGGCCCTGCTTAAGGGACCTGTTCCATATGAAGAGTAGCAAGAAGGCCATGTGGCTGGAGCAGAGTAAGGGAGAGGTGGAGGGGTAGAAAATGGGGTCTAGAGTAGGACAGAGACCAAATCAATCAGAGCTTTTTAATCCCAATGATCATTTTGGATTTATTGACCCAGTAGAAGGCAGAATTACCTGGGATGTTTCTTTAAGATACAGGTTCCCACATTTCATCCTTGGACAGTCTGATTTATTATGGCTATGATGGGACCTAGGAATCTGTATTTTCAAAAGCTCCTTGGGGCCTCTGAAACTGTGCCAAGTTTAGCGAAGCCTGGACTACATGCTCCCTGAGTCTCTTTCAGTTTTAAAAAAGCTAAGAGGCAAAGTGTTAGAACACATTGAAAAAAATCTTTAATTTTATATGAGGAAGGAATCCTTTCTTCTTTCCCTCACCACTCCCTGTCAACCTGATAGAATTAATTCTATTCTTCTTTGTTTTGGAATCCCATGTGAAGTACCCAACACCAGGAATGGGAGAACAATGTTATTGGGGGGAAAAAAAAATGCTACCATGTCAGGGAGTGTCAAGTTATAAACTGTAGCAACTCCATTATACCTCTACTCATCAAACCATTGTCAGGGATTCCCCATCCCTAATTCTGAACAAAGCTGCTGGCAGCCATGGACGAGGCATTGTCCCTGCCCTTAGCCTCGTCCCCCAGTGCCTGGCAATAGCATCCACCAGCTTTCCCCACACTGGAGATAACCCACGCCTCTATTAGCACAAGCCATTGGTACCTTCTACCCAGTGCCAGCACTATGTCATTCACTGCCAAACTCGTCACATCAACTCTCAGCTTCTGCCTACGACAAGGTTGCCTCAGGCACATATTTGTGTCTTGGTTTCTTGTAATGCTCCAGAAAGCCCCAAATTCCATTCTTGCATGTGTGTCCAACTCAAGACTCTCTTTGGCAATACACATCCATTGATAAGCACACTGATCATTTTTCTAAGGGAAATATGAGGAGTAATAGAAAAGGCATTGATTGAACCATCTGAGTAGACAGAGATATTGGCTGCCTTATTTCCACCAATTGTCACCATGAAGGGATTAGCTCAAGGCATCTCAAGAAGCTCTTTATAATTTTTTGAAACAGATGAATGTTCTCTTTAGTCAGTGCCTTTGCCCTTTCGTTTATTCCTTGAACAAATGTTGCTGATTGTTTATCCCACGTTTCACCAGCAGCCAAGGATGCTGGTTCTGCTTTCAAAATACAACAGAATCGAATCACATCTCATCTCCTCCACTGTTGCCACCTGCTCTGGGCCTGCTCCATCGCAGTGGTCTCCCTGTCTCTGCCCTTCCCTCCCTTCCTTTGAGTGTCCTGAGCTCAGGGAGTGAACCTTCTGAGCATCACCCATCTCAGCCACAGGGGACCCAGCATTTTTCCCATGACCTGTAAAGACCTCATCTCTGATCTCTCCTTTTAGCATTCTTACCCCTGCTTGCTGTTTCTTGAGTATGCCAAGTGTCTTTGAACCTGATATTCCTTCTGCCTGGAACATACTGCTTACAGATACGTGTGTAGAAGTTACGCATTGCTGAGCAACAAACTACCCCAAATGTGTGTGACTTAGAACAACAATCAACAGTTAAGTTTTGCCGTTTCCTTGAGTTAGAAGTTTGGCTGGGTGACTACCTCTCAGACATTAGCCATGGCTGCTGTCTCAACTGATAGCTTGCTGGGGCTGGAGGACTCACTTCCAAGGTGGTTCGCTCACATGGCTGGTTGTGCTGGCTGTTGGCAGGAAGTCTCGGTTCTTTGTCACAGGGATGTCTCCAAAGGGCGGCTTGAGTGGCCTCACTACGTGGCGGCCAGCTTCCCTCAAAGGGATCAATCCAAGAGGAAGAGGCAGAAGTCACCTTCATGACTTAGTCTTCAAAGTCACACATCATCCCTTTTACTTGATTCTGTTCATTCAGCTTGAGTCACAAGCCCATCCAGTATCCTAGGGGAGGGAAATTAGGCTCCCTAAGTGATGGTATGAATGTCCAAAATTTGGGAACACATTTTAAAGCCAACACAAACTACAAGGTTAGTCCCTGGTCCTTCAAGTCTCCACCCTGTTACTTCCTAAAAAAGGCTCTCCACGATTCTTTTGCTGCTGCTGCTGTTTAGTTGCTAAGTCATGTCCGAATCTTCGGTGACACATTGGACTGTAGCCTGCCAGGTCCCTCTGTCCATGGGATTTCCCAGGCAAGAATACTGGAGCAGGTTGCCATTTCCTATGCCAGAGCATCTTCCCAAATCAGGGATTGAACCCACATCTCCTGCTTGGGCAAGCGGACTCTTTACCAGCGAGCCACCAGGGAAGCTCCCTCCATGATCACCCAGTATGAAATAACAGTCGCCCCTCTCACTTTTCTAGGCCCTTTACACCGATTTATTCTCTCTATAATTTATTACTGATGAATAAGCCATATTATTGCGTGCTTGTGCATTTGTTACCTGCTTCTCCATGTATAATCCAAACTCGCTTATCTCTGGGAATACCTGTGTCTTGTTCACTACATCCCACACTTAAAACTAGCCCGGAGACACTGGACGCACCCAGGGAATCAGAGTTGATGGATTTTAGGTTAGCCTCAGCTAGGACAAGAATGGCAAGAGGCAAACCTTGCTGGAGGCTGGGCAGAAATTGCAAGCTGTGAGTTGTCTGAAAAGAGCCAGGACAGCGTTCCACACAGATAGACCAGAGGGAGCAAAGACAGAGAAATGGAACCCTCGTCACGGGGGAAAAGTGGAGCTCTGGAAGCATGGAACTGACAGTGAGAATCTCTATCTTCCCTGGGCTTGAAGCATCCCCTAGCTCTGCTTCTAAAGATACACTGATGAGCAGCTGACAGACGGATGTTTTGCTGCCCTCCCTTCAGTATTGACCAGGCTTGGCCCGCGCTCCTGGCAGCCCCAAGGAGCAGGGGGGCTTATCAGATGCATTTATCCTGAGTCATAAAGCCAATCTTAATACAATGGCTGCAGAAGCTCAGTGCTAATACCTTCGATCAGTGCTTGACCTGGGATCTGCAGACAGGGCTGGCAGGCAGGGCGGGCAGCAAGCATGCTTGCTGGCTGTTGCTAGATCCACCTGTGGCTCTCAGACTCCTAACTCTTCCTGGTTAGGAGCCAGGAGATTTGAGTGACAGCCCCTTCAGAGACTAAGTAACTAAACAATTTCTTTTCCTTCTCTGGGACTCAGAGAAGGAGGTGGGACACAGGTCATCTTCCTGGACAGTTTGGACCTCATCTCAGAGGCAGAGGGGAGAACTTCAGGCCTTCATTGGAACTGCTATCCCAAATGGGTGAGCTCACACCTGCTAAGGACACCAGATAGGAGGCTTGGTTCACAGAGAAGTAAAGGAAAGTGGAAATGACATATTTTAGGCCTTTCCTGTTTGCTTATATTATCTTATTTTATCTTCACAACTCAGTGATATATGGGCTGATATTATCCTCTATTTTATAGCTGAGTAAATTGCAACTCCGAGAGGTTGGGCAACTAATCCAAGGTTCTATAGTTACCAAATGGTGAAGATAGTGTTTGAATTAAAGTATCTCTGTGCCACACACAGATAAGATAGAAAAATGGGATAGAAATGGCAAAAGAGAGTTTGAACTAATCCTGTCTTGCTTTCGGCCTCCGAATAAGTCTTGAGGAAGGAAGTAAAATGCTGATTCCCAGCCCCTTCCTGTGCTTAAGTCAGGATAGCCTAAGCAGTAACAAATAAGCCCCTAAACCTCAGTGGCTTAACCTAACTAAGGCTTATTTCTGTCATGCAAAGTCTGGTGTGATGCAGGCATCTCTCTTCCCATCCAGTAGCTTCACTGTTTGGAAGGTGTGGCCTCGAAAGTCACTGTGACAGAGGGAGAGAGCTGGAGACGGCACACAGATCTGACTGCCTCAAACTGGAAACAACATATATCACCCCCCCTCGGAGACCACTGGCCCCTGGTGATATTTAGGACCCCGACTTAACTCCAGGGGAAGTCAGACCTCTGTGCACGCTTGATGAACACCGAGTCTCTGTCACATCCTGATGCTTTGGCCTCCTCCTTTCTTCCTCTATAGGACAGAACCCCAGAGCAGCCCCATGGTCTCAGCTCAGGACGGACCCTCGGACAAGCTGAGCCAGCATTTGGCCTCCAAGGTCTTGGGCACCAACAGCTGGGACAGAGGCAAAGCCTGCCGGGAGCCCAGTCCCGCCAGAGCACGCAGGTGAGACTCTGCCCCCATCCCCCTCTCTGATCTAACACGGAAGTTCAAGTTGAGGCTGAAAAAACGAACTTTATTTCTCTGACCACTCTTCCCCTCTGTCTCTTGCAAGTTCCTCTTTGAGATCCTTAAATCAAATCAAAACCCATTTGAGAATTAGTTGGCAGCTGTGAGGACTAAGAACACCCTCCTAACTCTGTGTGCCATTTCAGAGGATTCGTAGACTCCCGAGGCTAGTGAGCAGGTGTCTAAGTAGTTAAATATTTACCCCCCGTGATTTTTATTTTTAACCTGCTACGAGTGAGTCTCTTGAAGATACAGCTATATGATTTTTGTTGACTGGCAATGCAGAGACGTTAACAAGTATTCTAACTACTTGTATCATTTTTTTTCTACTAACTGTAAATACCAGATTCTTAGAATGGAATTAATTATGGCAGCACTTTTTGATGTTTTATAAAGAGTTAAGTAACTTCCAAAAGATCAGCCACGCAAACAAGTTTGAGAAAGCAGCTGGTTTTGTGGGGAAGCTCTCAGGACAGTAATCACACAGGCCTCGATTCATATTCCCCTCAAGACTCTTCCTAACTGTGCAGCCTTGAGCAAGGCAGTTCAGCTTTCTGAGCCTAATTTTCTTTGCCTGTAGAATGAGACAGTAAAAATCATAACACCCTCAAAGTGCTTTTGTGAGTATCAAAGTATATAAAACATTTGGTGCATAGTAAGTGGATACACAGTAGCTGTGTTATTACTAATAATGACAATAATATTCTTATTAATATTCTCTTTTCCCAGTGAGGTTCAGCAGGGTTGGCCTGTTTCAATTCCCAAGCAGTTTTTCATCCAGAACCATATCTTTTTGCCGTGGGATGGATACTGCTTTAAAAAAAAAAATCCCTGGAGCCTGCCCCAATTATAAAAGGAGATAACTTGACTTCATTTAACTGCAGCCTGAGCATTTGAATTTAATTGAACAGGAAATAATTATTCCTGAGGAGTGGAGGTTTTTGAGGTTCTGTGAAGTGATATGAGATATGTATCTCGTTACATTAGACCTTGGCAAATATACTTTTAATAATCAGCTGCTACTTAACCTACCTTTTGCCTCCCATTTAATTTCCAGCAGGAACTACAGACACGATGTATTGGGGAGGGAGAATGCTGAACTGCCAATTAATTATTTAAAAACTGATTTATTTACCAAGGTGAGCCATTTGCAAATTCAATAATAAATCTCTTAAGGAGCAGTTAACCGCTATAACTCTGTTTTAAATAATCAATTGGTGTTTGGGTAACGTAGAGCGTCTGTCTCATTAGGTCAGCATGGGCTCCTTATTTGAGGCATTTAACCTGAAGTCAACCAAATCAGCCATGAGGTGGTGATTAGGTATTCACTGTGGGTCCCTCACCCTCCCAGGAGCTGGATCATCTCTCAGCTACAACAGCACCAGTTGGCGGCTCGGGGAACCCGGGGTCCTCTAACACCTTGTTCTGTGTTCTCCTCAGTGCCTCCCGCAGCAAAGACTTGACGCCGCTACCTTCCTCCAGGGGGAAGAAAAAAAAGAAGAAAGCTGCGCGGAAGAAGAGACGGAGGTGAGGGCTCCTGAAGATGGAGGAAGGGACAAAAGGGTTCTCGAGTCAGGCAGTGACTCCTCTGGGATTCAGATCCCCTCTTTGCCTCTTAACTTGCTGTGTGACCTTGGGCAAGTCACTTCACTTCTGTGAGCCTGTTTCCATTTCTGAAAAATGGTAGAAATACCTACTTCTTGGGGTTTTGTGAGTATTAGGCAAGAAAGTTGACGTGGAAGCAGCTGTCACAGCGGCTGGCACATAGTAAATGATAGCTAATGTGAAACGTGACCGTGACCATTAGTATTTACTTCTTTATGTATTCTTGGAGAACTCACTTTATGTAAGTGCCATGCCAGGCACTTTGATCTCATATAGTTGTTTTTCTTGTGATGAGAAATCTTAACATCTAATCTTTTAGCAACTTTCAAATACACAGTGTTGACTCTAGTCATCATGACTCCTTTCTCTCATAGTTATTATCCCCATTTTAGAGATGAGAAAATAAAGGCTCAGAGAGAAGGTGACAGAACCTGCAGACACTTGATTCTAGGCTCCTCAGTTGCTTCTACTACTACAAAAATGCCAAAGATAATGGACTTTATATATTTTTCCAGCTATTGATTCTTTTGTACCATATGAATTTTTTTCTATACACAATTCTTTTAGTTTTTTTGCACTTAAAATTGTTTTCAGGCTTTCTTCTAGGCTGTAAACCCCTACACTAAAAGCAGATTCAGTGTTCCAGACCCCAAGGGGTGGTCAGAGAGATGGTTCTTACATGGCCTCAGTTCAGTCGCTCAGTCGTGTCCAACTCTTTGCAACCCCACGGACTGCAGCACGCCGGGCTTCCCTGTCCATCACCACCTCCCAGAGTTTACTCAAACTCATGTCCATCGAGTCGCTGATGCCATCCAACCATCTCATCCTCTGTCGTCCCCTTCTCCTCCTGCCTTCAGTCTTTCCCAGCATCAGGGTCTTTTCCAATGAGTCAGTTCTTCACATCAGGTGGCCAAAGTATTGGAGTTTCAGTTTGAGCATTAGTCCTTTCAATGAATATTCAGGACTGATTTCCTTTAGGATTGACTGGTTTGATCTCCTTGCAGTCCATGGGACTCAAGAGTCTTCTCCAACACCACAGATCAAAAGCATCAATTCTTCAGCGCTCAGCTTTCTTTATGGTCCAACTCTCACACCCATACATGACTATTGTGAAAACCATAGTTTTGACTAGATGAACCTTTGTTGGCAAAGTAATGTCTCTGCATTTTAATATGTTGTCTAGATTGATCACAGCTTTTCTTCCAAGGAGCAAGCCTCTTTTAATTTCATGGCTGTAGTCACCATCTGCAGTGATTTTGGATCCCAAGAAAATAAAGTCTGTCACTGTTTCCATTGTTTCCCCATCTATTTGCCATGAAGTAATGGGATCGGATGCATGATCTTAGTTTATTGAATGTTTAGTTTTAAGCCAAGTTTTCCCACTCTCCTCTTTCACTTACATCAAGAGGCTCTTTAGTTCTCCTTCCTTAGAGGGGCAAGTTAAAAAACCTCGGAGGCAGTATTTGAAGAAGCCTCCAGGGGGCAGCAGAGAGCAGACTCTGGATGCCTTGGGCCCCAACTCCATGTTTTCAGGGGCTCTGTTTCCTTCACCCCTACTTTAGCCTAGTTCTAAATGGTGAGGCCTAAACAGGACCCAGAGGGTAATGTGAATGAAGACCTGAGTTCCAGCCATTCTATGGTGAGGGGTAGAATTGGGATAAGTGGCCTGAGCTTCCTGATTTTAGGGATGGGCAGGAGAACATGTCAAAGAAGCCAAGAAAAAAGAAGGAAGCCACAGGGACTAGGCTTCATTCATTCATTCCTTCATTCATTCAGTGTGCTCTGATTCCCTAAGTCAGATTGTCTTTCAATCTGGCATCTCCACCTGCAGACATGTTTTATTTGACCTGCAAATTGTTTTTTGTCTTTTTAATTGATGGCCATTGTTTTAAAACCAGGAGATTTCATACAAAAATATATTTTCTGACAGCTACTATTGAAAAGGCAAGTGCTCTGGAAGCCCAGGCCTGCATTCCTACCTGAGACCTTCAGCTAATCTGAAAAGACGCCATCCCCCTAGGTCAGGTGCTCCCTGGCTTACCACAGGCCCCACCACTCCCTACCATCTACCCTCCAACCCACTGCATCCATTTAAGCTGTCTGAGAGGCAGGTCTCTGTTGGCATAGAGTTTGCAACTCCAGATACGTTTCAACCTTGGTATTTCATCAGTGAGAGAACAGGAAACTTAGAGCAAGCAGTGACATGCCTGAGGTGACTTGTGAATTAATGGGAGAGTCAAGTCACCTGAACCTCAGCCTGGAATCATAGTCATGATTCTAGGGCATCTGTTTCCTGGGTAACCCCTTTGTGGCAAGGACCCATGCTGAGAACATCCTGCAGAAGTTTGGTCTGACCAGGGAGATAGCAGGGTGGGGCAGAGGAGAGGCCTTTAAAGCATACACAGTTCGGGGAAGGGCAGCAGACAAAAATAAATTTTGTTGTCCGACCAGGAGGGCAGCTATGGGGTGATGCAGTGATTGAGAACAAAGCCCCTGGGATCAGAGAGGCTTCAGTTTGAATCTCAGCTCACTCACTTCTTCGCTGTATTTAGGCAAGTCACTTCATCTCTCTGAATCTCACTCACTTTGTCTGAAAAAGGAGGGTAGCAATTGTACCTACCTAAGAAGTAGGTAGAAGGATTAAATGAAATAATACATATAATATGTATAAAATACACAGTAACATTTAAGACAAAGCATCATCCTTGATATGTGTACCTGGAAGAGCTGAGGCTGTGTCTGGGGACTGGAGAAAGGCCCGATCCTGGCCCTCAAAGCCTCCGTCTCAAGTATGTGTTCTCCCCACGGCAGGTCCCCATCTTATAGCCCATCACCTGTCAAGAAGAAGAAGAAGAAGAGCTCCAAGAAACATAAGCGACACAGGTACCGCCCCTCCTCTTCTGCACACAGGGATGCCTCGGGCGGGGTTGGAGCGGGGGCAACTGTGGATGGCACTGAAGGTCACTTGGAAGCTTATCATTTCATTAATGAAAAACACTCATCTGTATATGGTCTTGTATTTGTAACTTGTATAACTTGGGGCTCCCGTTGCAAAGACCAGAGCCCTACTAATACTAACTCAGGCCTGGGAGGAACTTGTTCTAAGGAGACCAGCCAGGTCTCAGTGAAGAGCTGGAACCAAAGCTAACACAACCCAAGCCCAACTCCATAGTGCACACGGGGGCACACAGACCCTGCACCCTGTTCCCATCTCTTCCTGTCGCAGGCCCGATCACAAGAAGATACCGAATCGCTCTTGTTTGTTATTCTAAATTCCCATGGAGAGGCCTTTCTGATAGATCCAGCTGTGTCCTAGAGAATGGGATCATCTGAAACATTGCTTTCAGGGTTGTCCTTGTTGTGGACATACCTATAGACAACTACTTGTGGACTGTAGCTAAGAGGCTTTAGTAACTGAACGCACCTTCCCAAGGGCTTCCCAGGTGGCTCAGTGGTAAAGAATCCACCTGCCAATGCAGGAGCCACAGAAGACTCAGGTTTGATTCCTGGGTTGGGAAAAGAAGATTCCCTGGAGAAGGAATTGGCAACCCACTCCAGTATTCTTTTTTTTTTTTTTCACTCCAGTATTCTTGCCTGGAAAATCCTATGAACAGAGGAGCCTTGTGGGCTACAGCCCATGGGATCTCAAAAGAGTCGGATAGGACTGAGTGACTGAGAGTGCACGCACACATTCCCAAAGGTGCACTATACACACGTGCATGTACACACACACACACACACACATGTTTGTGTGGAAAAATAAAAGACAGGAACGCTGTACATGAGAGGTCTCAAATCTGTGGTTCATGGGCCAAGCCAACATTTTGCAATACAAAAGATTTTCCAGCACTTCTGTAAAATCAGAAGCTCTCTTCATTGGACCGATCTTCCCACAGGCAGCCATCCGCTAGAACTAAGGACTCGCTGTGCGTTTAGACAGAGCCAGGGCACCGCACCATCCCCGCCTAACTTGCCTCCCCCATCTACACACGTTTACAAAGCTCGTTTGACCCCTGGAGGGCAGANGGTCCAACTCTCACACCCATACATGACTATTGTGAAAACCATAGTTTTGACTAGATGAACCTTTGTTGGCAAAGTAATGTCTCTGCATTTTAATATGTTGTCTAGATTGATCACAGCTTTTCTTCCAAGGAGCAAGCCTCTTTTAATTTCATGGCTGTAGTCACCATCTGCAGTGATTTTGGATCCCAAGAAAATAAAGTCTGTCACTGTTTCCATTGTTTCCCCATCTATTTGCCATGAAGTAATGGGATCGGATGCATGATCTTAGTTTATTGAATGTTTAGTTTTAAGCCAAGTTTTCCCACTCTCCTCTTTCACTTACATCAAGAGGCTCTTTAGTTCTCCTTCCTTAGAGGGGCAAGTTAAAAAACCTCGGAGGCAGTATTTGAAGAAGCCTCCAGGGGGCAGCAGAGAGCAGACTCTGGATGCCTTGGGCCCCAACTCCATGTTTTCAGGGGCTCTGTTTCCTTCACCCCTACTTTAGCCTAGTTCTAAATGGTGAGGCCTAAACAGGACCCAGAGGGTAATGTGAATGAAGACCTGAGTTCCAGCCATTCTATGGTGAGGGGTAGAATTGGGATAAGTGGCCTGAGCTTCCTGATTTTAGGGATGGGCAGGAGAACATGTCAAAGAAGCCAAGAAAAAAGAAGGAAGCCACAGGGACTAGGCTTCATTCATTCATTCCTTCATTCATTCAGTGTGCTCTGATTCCCTAAGTCAGATTGTCTTTCAATCTGGCATCTCCACCTGCAGACATGTTTTATTTGACCTGCAAATTGTTTTTTGTCTTTTTAATTGATGGCCATTGTTTTAAAACCAGGAGATTTCATACAAAAATATATTTTCTGACAGCTACTATTGAAAAGGCAAGTGCTCTGGAAGCCCAGGCCTGCATTCCTACCTGAGACCTTCAGCTAATCTGAAAAGACGCCATCCCCCTAGGTCAGGTGCTCCCTGGCTTACCACAGGCCCCACCACTCCCTACCATCTACCCTCCAACCCACTGCATCCATTTAAGCTGTCTGAGAGGCAGGTCTCTGTTGGCATAGAGTTTGCAACTCCAGATACGTTTCAACCTTGGTATTTCATCAGTGAGAGAACAGGAAACTTAGAGCAAGCAGTGACATGCCTGAGGTGACTTGTGAATTAATGGGAGAGTCAAGTCACCTGAACCTCAGCCTGGAATCATAGTCATGATTCTAGGGCATCTGTTTCCTGGGTAACCCCTTTGTGGCAAGGACCCATGCTGAGAACATCCTGCAGAAGTTTGGTCTGACCAGGGAGATAGCAGGGTGGGGCAGAGGAGAGGCCTTTAAAGCATACACAGTTCGGGGAAGGGCAGCAGACAAAAATAAATTTTGTTGTCCGACCAGGAGGGCAGCTATGGGGTGATGCAGTGATTGAGAACAAAGCCCCTGGGATCAGAGAGGCTTCAGTTTGAATCTCAGCTCACTCACTTCTTCGCTGTATTTAGGCAAGTCACTTCATCTCTCTGAATCTCACTCACTTTGTCTGAAAAAGGAGGGTAGCAATTGTACCTACCTAAGAAGTAGGTAGAAGGATTAAATGAAATAATACATATAATATGTATAAAATACACAGTAACATTTAAGACAAAGCATCATCCTTGATATGTGTACCTGGAAGAGCTGAGGCTGTGTCTGGGGACTGGAGAAAGGCCCGATCCTGGCCCTCAAAGCCTCCGTCTCAAGTATGTGTTCTCCCCACGGCAGGTCCCCATCTTATAGCCCATCACCTGTCAAGAAGAAGAAGAAGAAGAGCTCCAAGAAACATAAGCGACACAGGTACCGCCCCTCCTCTTCTGCACACAGGGATGCCTCGGGCGGGGTTGGAGCGGGGGCAACTGTGGATGGCACTGAAGGTCACTTGGAAGCTTATCATTTCATTAATGAAAAACACTCATCTGTATATGGTCTTGTATTTGTAACTTGTATAACTTGGGGCTCCCGTTGCAAAGACCAGAGCCCTACTAATACTAACTCAGGCCTGGGAGGAACTTGTTCTAAGGAGACCAGCCAGGTCTCAGTGAAGAGCTGGAACCAAAGCTAACACAACCCAAGCCCAACTCCATAGTGCACACGGGGGCACACAGACCCTGCACCCTGTTCCCATCTCTTCCTGTCGCAGGCCCGATCACAAGAAGATACCGAATCGCTCTTGTTTGTTATTCTAAATTCCCATGGAGAGGCCTTTCTGATAGATCCAGCTGTGTCCTAGAGAATGGGATCATCTGAAACATTGCTTTCAGGGTTGTCCTTGTTGTGGACATACCTATAGACAACTACTTGTGGACTGTAGCTAAGAGGCTTTAGTAACTGAACGCACCTTCCCAAGGGCTTCCCAGGTGGCTCAGTGGTAAAGAATCCACCTGCCAATGCAGGAGCCACAGAAGACTCAGGTTTGATTCCTGGGTTGGGAAAAGAAGATTCCCTGGAGAAGGAATTGGCAACCCACTCCAGTATTCTTTTTTTTTTTTTTCACTCCAGTATTCTTGCCTGGAAAATCCTATGAACAGAGGAGCCTTGTGGGCTACAGCCCATGGGATCTCAAAAGAGTCGGATAGGACTGAGTGACTGAGAGTGCACGCACACATTCCCAAAGGTGCACTATACACACGTGCATGTACACACACACACACACACACATGTTTGTGTGGAAAAATAAAAGACAGGAACGCTGTACATGAGAGGTCTCAAATCTGTGGTTCATGGGCCAAGCCAACATTTTGCAATACAAAAGATTTTCCAGCACTTCTGTAAAATCAGAAGCTCTCTTCATTGGACCGATCTTCCCACAGGCAGCCATCCGCTAGAACTAAGGACTCGCTGTGCGTTTAGACAGAGCCAGGGCACCGCACCATCCCCGCCTAACTTGCCTCCCCCATCTACACACGTTTACAAAGCTCGTTTGACCCCTGGAGGGCAGAGGGTTTATCTTCGTAAGCTATTTGCTGTGGTTGGCTGTGGATGACAGGGAAAGAGTGGTTTATATTTTATTTTTGCTTATCTGTATCTTCCAATTTTTCTACACCGGTGGTGGATTACTTGTGCAATTAAACAACCACAACAGAACAAAAGGTAAGAGGTCATTTGGGTTCCCTGCCCTGCCACATCTCACCCCCACGTGGCTTTTCCCAACCCAGGGGTGTGGTCAGCCTTCAGCCCTTGTTGCCAGAATGGCCTCTACTCAGTTTGGTCTCACAGATTGTGTCTACCGCCTGTCCAAACATGCCCACTGATGCTGTCTGAGTTTGTGCTCAGTACAGGTGTGAAAGTGAAAGTCACTCAGTTGTGTCCGACTCTTTGCAACCCCATGGCTATACAGTCCATGGAATTCTCCAGGTCAGAGTACTGGAGTGGGTAGCCATTCCCTTCTCCAGGGGATCTTCCCAACCCAGGGATCAAATCCAGGTCTACCGCATTGCAGGCAGATTCTTTACCAGTGGAGCCACAAGGGAAGCTCTTGTTAGCCTGGTGTTCGAAACTCCCAGTGTGGAGTCCTTTGTTGAGGCGAGGGCCTGCCCGTGACCACAGACTGCCAGCCTGTCACCTTCCCGTGCTGAGCCATCTGTCACAGTTTAGGGTGGGATGGGAAGAAGGAGCATTTTTCTATATGGATCTTGGGAACCAAGTGGCATCTCAAGGGCTTCTCACAGGAAAGCGACTTGGCCAGAGGATTAGAAACAGACTTTCTTTTGGGGGCTACAGTTGGCCCAGGGGTTGTCGGAAGTTTAGAGGGAAGAAGACCATAAAATGGAAAATTAGGAGCGGGAAATATGATCTGATTCTTCTCAAACCCTCGTCTACTGAGCATCACTCTAATCTTAGTCCATTTTCTCCAAGTTCTTGCAATGTTTGGTTAATGATGGTTAACTTTTTGGAACTGGAAGCTAAAGGTAGAGGATGCATTGAACTTTTTCTTCTCCTTCAATTACCTAAGGCTTCAGGGTTAAAAAGAAAAAAAATCCCTTTTTCACACCTCTTTTTTGAATACCCATTATATATCATGAGTGAGGAGATTCTGGGCCCCAGGAACAAAACAGTGACCAGAACCCAGCCCCTGCCCTCAAGTTGCTCACATTCTAGTGGGGACAATGGTAGTCATATTATGAAGAAGTCTGTGCCATAGTGAGGCTCAGCTCGGCAGTTCACTCAGGGCTCGTGGGAACAGAAAGGGGACCAAACCAACCTGAGGGGACTGGAAAATGCTACAGGAGGTGACATCTGAGAATGAGTCGGAGTTACACAAGTGAAGCTGTGTGGTCCTGGGCAACTTAATTCCTCTGTCTTTGTCAAATGGCTATCAGTAGCACTTTACCGATTTAGGGGGAAGACAGAATGAGACTGTGTGTGAGCGATGCTTAGTACAGAGCCGGGACCCCAGGAGGAGTTCCACATGTGGAAACTGGTTGTCCCTTGAAGATGTCGGTGATGGTGAATCCACAGCTAGGGAGAGAAAGAACCAAAGTGAGCCTTGGGGGAAGGGAAGAGGCAGAGGGACTCTGTCCTGGCCTCCTCGTGCAGCCTTTTCCAGAACAGGCTTACTGACAAATTTGGGTGAGGATTGAAACACTGATAATTCAAAATGCAAGCCAAGGTTTCTCATATGATCTTCAAATCGAAAAGAGGAGGAGAGTCCACCAGATGTCCCGGTCCCCTCGTAGACTGACCACAAGTGCACTGACAGGGAACCCCCCGGCAGTCCAGTGGCTACGACCGTGCTTTCACTGCAGGGGCATGGGTTTGATCCCTGGAGAGGGAACAGCCCAGGGGGAAAAAAAAAAAAAAAAGTTACAGATGTGCTGATGCAACCATCCCAGGAAAAGAAACTCGGGCTTACATTGTTTCCTCCCCGCACCCTCTGGTCCCTTCTCCCCTCCTCCTTCCTCGTCTCCCCTCCCTCCCGCCCTCTCTCCCTCCCGCCCTCTCTCTCTCTCTTCCTTTTTTTCCCCTCAATCAGGTCATTCTCCAAGAAGAGAAGGCACAGGTAAGCATCTTGTTGCCTCTGGGTGCTTGCTCGGCTTTCTGCTTTCCTAACCAAGGTGAGGTAGCACCTAGGCCCAGCTCTCAGCCTCCACCTCTGTGTTCACTCCCTCTTCCTCTTCCTGGGCCTCGGTTTCCTCCAAAATGAAGGCCATGATCTGGTTTCTCGGAAAGTTCCAAGCCAGTTTTCAATTTCCACTAGGCCATACGGTTGCTGCTAGGCCAGTTCCTACTGATCCTTCTCCCTGGCAAGTCTTACCACTCTTACCGGGGTCTGTTTGACCACTGGTTGAAATCTGGGTTGGGAACTTCCCTTGGTGGTCCGGCAGTTAAGACTCCACATTCTAACTCAGGAGTGTGTGTGTGTGTGTGTGTGCTTAGCTGTGTCTAACTCTTCTGTGACCCCATGGGCTGTAGCCCACCAGGCTCCTCTGTCCATGGGATTTCCCAGGCGGGAATCCTGGAGTAAGTTGCCGTTTTCTCCTCCAGTGGATCTTCCTGCCCCGGGGATTGAACCTGTGTCTCTTGCGTTGGAAAGTGGACTCTTTACCACTGCACCACCTGGGAAGCCCCAACTATGCAGGCAGTGTGAGTTCAATACCTGAGTTCAATGTGAGCTCATTGAGAGTCAGGGAACTAAGATGTGCAACATGGCCAAAAGAAAAAAGGAAATCTTGGGTTGGGAATGTAGAGAAGCATCACCCCACCAAAGCCTTCCCAGATCCTAGCTAAAGGGTAGAGGCCTCATATTGGAAACACAGGGTGAGCACAAATAAAGCTATAACCTGGGGGGTACTCACTGTAAATAGATCCTCTGCTAAGCCTTGTCCACATGCATGGGTATTTAATCTCTATACACCCCCATCACAACCCTGTGCAGAGGATACCTTTATTATTTCCATTTTACAGATAAAGAAACTAAGACTCAGGAGACGTGGCCGACATGTCCACAGACACACAGTCAGAGGAGGCAGGGAAAAAACTACAACCCAAGTCTGTCTGACAGAGGATCAGGACAGCCTGCAGTGGCTTCCTAAATAACAGTGGCACAACTATAGCCACTGACAGAGTGCAAAATCCTTCCATTCATTCAGTTAACAAGTAGACACTGATTACCAAGGTAATCTACTCACTTAGCCCAACAGCTTAAGCAATGACCCCATTTCAAGGGCAAGGAAACTGGGTCTTTGAGAGGACAGGTAACCCGCCCGATGTCACACAGCAACTCAGCAGCAGAGCCAGGAGGAGAACTTGGTCTTTCAGTGAGGACCTGGGATCTCCACTGCCCAGGCTGAGTCCCAGACACAGAGATATATCCCACAGCTCATGTCAAGATGTGATTTCAGTTGGATGAAATCAAATTTCCCCTTCCCAGGACTTAGGCCAATGATGGGTTCCTGGTGACCCCCTGAAGCCAGTCTGACTTGAATTATCAAATAGCATTTGCCTTTGGGGCCTCTATTTGATGATGTGGAGACCCTGAGTCGTCATTGTCCAATCTGCCCACACCCCAGTATTCTGACTTAAAAAAAACACAAAAGCTTGAATATTCATGAGCAGAACATTTCAGAACCTGCCAAACTTTAGGAGGCTTTAGAATCTATCCCTGGATTTTCCAGTCTTTTCTTTTAGAAAAGACTAGAACAGTAGTCAAGAGGGTAGACACTAGGGACCATTGATCTGGGGCCACATTCCAGCTCATCTGTATGATCCTGGTCAAGTTTCTCAGCCAATCTGAGGCTTAGTTTCCACTTTCTGTAAAATAAATACTTATTAAACATGCCACAGGTTGTCTATACATGTTAGTTGCTTAGTCACGTCCAACTCTTGCGATCCCATGGACTGTAACCCACCAGACTCCTCTGTTCATGGAATTCCCCAGGCAAGAATTCTGGAGTGGGTTACCATTTCCTTCTCCAGGGAATCTTCCCTACCCAGGGATCAAACCCAGGTCTCTCGCATTTCAGGCAGATTCTTTACCATCTGAGCCACCAGGGAAGTCATAGGTTGTAGGGAAAATGAATTGAGATTGTTGACAAAAGTATTAGTGAGTGCTTCCCCATAATAAAGCCTCAAAACATGACAAATATGATTACCTCTACTACTGCTGTTACCCTTAAGCTACCAAAACTGATCTTGGCACCCTTTACTCCCTGTCCTCAGTCTATATGTGTGGGCTGGTTGCTCTGATTTTAGAAACGATCCGTGTCCACTCCCAAACTGCCTGGATCTAGTGACCACCATGTGTTAAGCATTTTAACTACTTTATTTTTATCATTCGCTGGAATTTTGCATCTTTCAATTGATTGGCCATTTCTCATTCAGCTCCTCCAGCCCAAAAAGCAAAAGAAAGGAAGAGAAGAGGCACAAAAAACAGTATGTACATTCCACCTGCAATGTACTGTCAATTTGGGGAGGTGGGGGACAGAGGGTTAGAACTGCCAAAGAAAGAAGGAATGGGAGACTGGGCCGGTGGGTGAGAAGGGAAAGGAAGGGGAAGACCGAACGACAGAACTGTGTGTAGACCTGCAGCTGTGGGTTTGGCATGCATGGGTGTGTAAGGTGGTGTTTGTTATGTGTGTGTGCTTGTGTGTCTCTGTGTGCATGAAAGTGAATGGTGTACCTGTCTGTGCCCTTGTGTGTGAATTCTGTGTGCCTGTGTGTGCACTGTGTAACATTTGTACATGGTACATATATGCATAGTGTGCACTTTGTAAGTATCTGTATATTTTTCTATTGTGCAAACATTTGTGTGCAATGTGGGTGCCTAGTGTGTATGTGTGTGTGATATATGTCTGTGTTCACAAGAATGCACCGTGTGTGCCCTTGCTTATGTGAGCATGAACTTAAACAGCGTGCATATCCGTGCCCTATTTGTTACAGAGAGTTAGTTCTATGCCCCTGGTGTGTGCACTGCTTACTTATCTGTGTGCATTGCTCCTGGGGAGGGTGTGTGTGGGGGGGGTGTTACCAGTACACAAATGTGCTGTGTGTGCATGAGTGAGTAAGGGGGCTTGATCACGTGTGTGCATATGCGTGCACACACATGTGAGTTCCAGCTGTGGGGGCTTAGAGCGTAGAGATACTGGGGGAGCGCCTACCCCCAGCCTCGGTCCCAGCTGGTCCTCAGTTTATAGCCAGTAGTAGAAATTCAAATCAGCCAGCACTGCCTGTAGAGTTCAGTTCCCAGTCAAATTAAAAGTAAATTTGGTTACAACCCACCTACTTTATACCCTTGCAAATGTTAGTGTGTGTGTTTTCCAATCAACTAATATTTTATCTCCCACCAAGAAGCTTCTAAAGTGAGAATCAAAGGCAATGGGATGAAAGACAGTGAGCTGCAGGGGAGGGAAAGAGGAAGCAGGCACAGAGGGGGGCGCTCAGCTTTGCTGGCCAGCCAAACGCCTCTTCACCCAAGGTCAGCGCGAAAGAGGGCGTTTCAGGCACCATCGCGGGGGCCTGAGGACTGCTCCATAAGGAAGCAGCAGGGCTGTAAGTTAGCTCAGGGAAGAGCTTCCTGATCATCAAGCTTGTTCAAGTCAAGTCAAGAGGCAGCCACTGGTCATCTGTGTCAAGCATGTGTTCATCCTAAGCATAGACAGAGCACCTGTTCTCAGAGACAAGAGCATCACTTGTCTGAAGGGCTGCAGTCTAGACAGTCACTAGGCAGGGCCTGGGCCCAGACCCCAGGAGTCCTGGGACAGTCATCAGAAAAGAAAAAAATCACTGAGGTATGGACTGCCTGCCTGAGGGCAGCAAAGTGGCTACCTTGCCCAGCACCGAGTCTCAGAAATCACAAGCAGGACATAAAAGAAGGTTCTGAAAGCCAGAAAAACAAGAGTCAGGAGAGGGAGAAGCAAGAAACACGAGGCACCCCTGAGATAAAGGTAGTTGTTCTTGCCAAAACCCATGGTTAGTTAAGGCTGCGTTTAAACAGGGAACCACTGGAGAGGGCAACTTCCGCTTGTTCAGCACCCCTTAGAGAGGCCCTAACAGGTGGCAGGCCCTGTGTGGGGCCCAAGGACAGAGATTAAGCAGACATTCCTCCCATCTCAAGCGCTTACAGTGCAGCAGGACACCGGAGACATGGGACAGGTCTTGGCACCACAGTGGCAGACGAAAGCTCAAGGCATGGTGGGACCCCAGGTGCAGGAAAGAGGGCGTGGTGGTAAGAGGAGGTTTCCTGTAAGAAGGATGGAGGTAACCATTCTAGGCTGCAGGCCAGGCAAGTGGTTTAAATCTCTGTACCTCAGTTTCTGCATCTATGAAATGGGAATAATAAGAGAATCCACTTTGTGGGTTGCTGTACGGAGTAAATGAGTCCAGTTAAGGAAAATGCTCAGAACCCAGTGCCTGACAGGCAGCGTATGTTACAGTTTACCTGCCATGACCATCATCATCAGGACATGATGCAAAGTGGGATACGTGTGAGCAGAATACCAGCACCTCGGTGTCACTTGAACCTTGCAAACCAGGGCTGTAGATGCCATGCAAGGAGGCTGGAGAGCTAGGCGGGGGCTGGTTCCTGAAGATGCTTGGGGTTCAAGGTCACAGTGTGGACTTGACATGAGGACAGTGCAAGGGTTTTAAACAGAGAAGGGATCACATGACAAGATATACCTGAGTAAGAATACCTGAGTCCTTTGTTGGGATAACCAGGTTACCTTTTAACAGAATCATCTCTAACCACGCCTTGGCTTCCTGACTTGGCCCAAACTATCGACATTCCTTGTATGTCCCCAGTGACCACTGCCGCTACTATTAAGTCATTATTTAGAGAGAGCTGAAGTAAGTGGTAGTGGTAGCAATTACATGAACTGTAATTCTTGTTGATAATGACATTTGTAACTCACTCTGAAAGTGGGCTTTTGACTCCATGCTAAGAATCCAGACTTAATTTTCCTGGTCTGAGTTACAGATTGGCAGCCCAAAAGCCTAAGGGATTCTGCAATTGTGTTTTGTTTGCCCCAAACAGCGTCTTTTTTTTTTTTTTTTAATGAGCTTCCATTTTAAATAGGAATAAATTACACAAAAATCTCCATTTCTACATTTACCTGAAAAGATCAGGTACCACAGCACTCTTCTGAAGGCAAAGTCACTTTCTTGCCCATGCCCTCTGGTTGGTATTTCTTGAGTGCCCGACTGATTCCCACATTGTGGTGTTTGACTGGCTTCTGAAATGGAGACTCCTGCCTTAGGCAAGGGAGAGGTGATGTGTGCAAGGTGGCACACACTCTGCTTCCAGAAGAGTCCTGGGGATCAGGCTATCTCCCCTCGATGACCCCCTTTCTCCTCCTTTGTGGTCAGGATGGCCAGTTACAAAGACGGGAAGTGAGGGTGATGCAGGGAGTGGGGGGTGCATGACCTTGGGCAGCTACTCAAGTGCAAGGGAGCGATGTGTGTCACAAGACCAAAACCTCTCTCTCTCTCCTCTGATTCCCTCCTTCTCACCCCCTACCCCCTCAAGATCGCGAAGCCGACCCCGAAAATCTCGCCGCCACCGCCATCACCACTGCCCCTCACGGTCCCAGAGCTCAGAGTCCCGCTCCTCAAGCTGCGGCAGCAGGTAACCCCCGCCCCGAGGCATCTCCTCACCCTGACCACCGTCACATTTGGGGAAGCCGCTTTCCAAGCAGAGGGGCAGCCCCTGCCTCACCCTTGGGCTGTCACCACGTCCTTGCAGAGGGGCTGCAGACAGAAGGACCTGCTGCCTCCGCTTACGGGAACAGCGGCCACAGGACTTGCTAACACAGAGCTTCCACGGCCAGGTGCTAAGCACTCTTCGTGGCCCACGGCATGGTCCCCTCTGCAGCCCTAGGAAGGAGGCACCATTGTCATCCCCACTTTAGAGATGAGGAAACTGAGGCACGGAGAGGAACTTGCCAGGCACTTAGCTGCTAAGTGGCAGAGCTAGGACTGAACTGGGGCGTCTGGCTCACTTGGCTGTCTCTCACTCAGGGTTGTTCCAAGCGCAGAGAAGCTAAGCGACCGAGGAAAGACTATCTAGCACAAGGTATCTAGTTCTGTGGCCTTCCGAGCCCTCTTGCTCCTAATGTTGACCCTCTTTATGCTGACACATTGGCTGCCCCGGCCTGAGCAGGGGAAGAGGCTCTTGTGGATGAGAAGAACAAGAAAAAGAGGGAGTGGGGCTTCATGGATGTTGGTGTTTGAAATTGTTGAGACCATTGGGAATGTCAAGGGCCCCTTGATGGTACCAGGCCAATTTCCAGATGTCAGAGGCTCTTTATTCTTTCTTAAATCCTTCTCACACTTGACCTATGTAGTCACGTAGTCACCTCATCTGGGAAGATTTTAAAATCTCACTGTCCTGATCCCGCCACATTCCCTGCTAAGTCAGAATGTCTGCAGGAAGGAAGGGGAGGAAGAGAAATGGGAATCTAAATTCTACTCTGAACCAGGCACTGTGCTGCAATTGCAAATAGATTCTGTCTCTTAATCATCCCCGTCACACCGTGAGCCAGACCAGAGCTTCTCTGTCTTGGCTGCTCCATGATTGCTTTGGAAGTCTAAAAATACCAGTGCCTGGACCCCATCTCCAGACATTCTGATCTAATCCAGAGATGCGTGGAGCAGGTGTGAAAGCAGCGCCTGACATCGAGGACTCGCCCCAGCAGCTGCGGTGTTCCCACCTCACACAAGGCTGCTCTGTGATCCTGAGTGGTCCAGACAAAACCAAGACCCTCTTGGAAGCGGGTGCAAGCCTGGACGAAACAGGGACTTTGTCCATGACCCCAAAGTGACCCTGCATCTCTCCATCCTCCATCTTTACCAGTGATAGCCTTAACCTCAGCCTAGTCTCCCCTTCTTCTAGGTAAGACTGGTGAAGACACCCAATCCGAGAATTACCTCTGTTCCCTGACAGCATCCAGTCAGATCAAAGCCCCAGCTCTTTATAGGCTCCCCAGAGTCCCCAACCACATGCTTCTAATAGATTCTCTCTGACCACCCCCCACCCCAACAGAGACGTCCTCTACTTGCCCATGGTGCGTGTTCTTCATCACTGCAGGGAGCAGTAACAAGATGCTTGTTTGAGCACAGGGTGCCCCCGTTGGCCTTTGTCCGGAGGGCGTTGACACACTGAGCTCAACTGCATTATTGACATTTACAGCTGAGAAGCCTGCGTGTTGGTGGGCAGAGGGGTGACTGGCAGAGCTGGCGCCAGGACCCAGGTCTGTGTGACTCAGCCCAAGCCTGGGTGGGAGCACGGTGCAGATCCTGCTTGCAGACTCTCAGCGACCACACTCTACCCTTTCTAAGGCTTACCTCTTCTGAAAGGGGCACATATCACAGGCGCTCGCCCCAGCCTTCCTTCTGCGAGCACGTCTCCTGCTGCTATTGCCGCAGCTTCCCAGTGCCTGTTGCACTAAGGGATACTCCAGCAGGTGTGGGAGCAACCTGAGAGCTGGCCCTTGGGCCACTCAGTAGAAAAGTGAGAGGCCCTAGAGCCGAGAGGGACACTCCAGTGCAAGAACCAGAGGCACTCGTTCCCACAGGGCCCTCGTTCTGCCACTGCAAGCTGTGTGATGTCAGGCAGGTTCCTAAACATCTCTGAGCCTCAGCTCTCTCATCTGGGGATAAGAAATAATACCTGCCCTGGTGGCTCAGACAGTAAAGCATCTGCCTGCAATGCGGGAGGCCTGGGTTCAATTCCTGGGACAGGAAGATCCCCTGGAGAAGGAAATGGCAATCCACTCCAGCACTCTTGCCTGGAAAACCCCATGGACGGAAGAGCCTGATAGGCTACAGTCCACGGGGTCGCAAAGAGTCGGACACGACTGAGTGACTTCACTTCACTTGTCTGTGTCTCTGAGTTGGAGAGAGGACTGTGAAAGCACCTTAAGAAGGGCTTACAAATGCCATGAAAATCCATAAGGTGTTATTTTTATCACTACTGTGACTCAGAGCTAGACAGTAATGCCGAGTCCAAATACACCCTTTCTAAGGAGTCAGAGATTCCTTTAGTTTCCAACACAGACAGGCAGCCGGATCTACATCTGACAAGCTTGCAGAAGGCATCTTTGTCGTTTTCGTCAGATTTTTTTTTTTTTTCAAAAGTTTTGGGTGACAGTCAATAAGATGCCTCTGTTTCACAGATGGTGAAGCCAGATACACAAAGACACACAGATACAAGCAGTTACATTTATAGACAAACACATGAAAACACAGATGGACACACCCAGACGTACACACAGTCACGTACAGACAGGCAAGCAGAGAGACAATCACAGGCACACAGAGGGCAGTAGACTGAATCAGGGTCATCGGGACCCTTGCTGTCTTCACGGCTGCATCCCCAGCCCCCACAGCAGTGCCAGGTACAGGGACACACATCTGTCAAACAAAGCAATGAGAGAGTGAACGGACACGGACGCGTGGGTGGGCGGAGGGATGCGTACAAAGTTGTTTAGCAGACACAGCCGCACACTCTGCTGTCCTTAGATCCTGTTAGTCCTCAGGCACCTCTCTGCCCTGCGCCCTGCCAAAAAACCCTCATCTCTCTGCCCTGCATCCAGGCACCGTGGCCGGTCCCCCGAGGGAGGGCGGAAGTCCCGTCGAAGGCACTCTCGCCGCTGCTCCAAGACCCTCTGCAAGGCCAGCCCAGAGGCCCGGTCCAGCCCCCAACCCGGCCAGCCCCTCCAGATGCTCAGCTTCCTGTCAGCCAGGGGTGTAGTAAGTATTCCGCACAGCCTCCTCTGCTAGTCTTGGCCCGGACACTTGGGGGAGGTGGAGGCACAAGTTCAGGGCAGTGTATGACACATTTTAATTCAGTTTCGGGCAAATATCCCACTGGTTTCAGACCTCCTTCTTGATTTAGCTGAATGGGCATTCACCAGCCTTTGGCAGCACTTGGCTTGGGGACTTGGCAAGTGGGGGTGTGTGTGGGGCGGGGGGAATGGGGAAAACCTGAAACACCCAGGCTCTTTATCAGAGGAATGGTGAAAATACATTCTGGTCTTCAGAGTGACATCTGCAGGAGGGCAGGTGTGAGACGCCGTAGGAGGTTTCTTTGGGGAAGAAGCAGAAGAGGGGTCTTTGACGTGACAGAGGCCCTGCAGCTTTGCAGTGAGGTCTGCGTCTCTGACAGCTAGGCTGCAGCCCTGATGAGCAGATGGGATTTGACGTCACCCGTAATTATTGACTCGGCCTTGAATATATACGAGAATTTTCCTCCAAGGAGGTGATAGCGCTTGACCTCTTGTATTCACACAAGGTCTCAGGGAGTTGAGGGCTCAGCTGTCTTCACTAGTTGCTTCCACAGGTGGGACCAAAAAGCCAAGGCTCAGAAAGATGAAGGTATGGAGTAAAGCCATAGGGCAAAGCGAGAGTGAATCCATTTGAGACACTGGCCTTAAATGGGGTCATGCAGCAGTCCCTTAGGTCAGCAAGGAGGGTCAACTTCAGACAGGCTGATGCCAGGAAGTCTCCTCAGCAAAGCATTTGGAGTTGGGTCTGAACTCAGCTTCGTAGCTGTGTAGCTTGGAGAAAGTCATCTAACCTCTTTGAAACTCAGTTTTCTCATTGGCAAATTTGAAATAATACCACTTCCACGGGGGGATTGTGGGGGATACCCAGTAACAGAAAGTATGTGAAGGCCTTTTGTAGACTCTACAGGGACAGACACACAAACAGGAGGAGACTCAACATAGACGTAGCTTTCACTTACACCTGACAACTGGGAAGGGTCCTGTCTCCTCTAGCTAGGCGTGGATGTGAAAATTTCAGAGAGCTGCTCCCTTAGAAAGGATGAGGTGGAAGTAAGGAAAAGCTCTGGAGTTCTTGCTGGGAGGTCAAGGAAGAGAAGGCGATGATAAACATTGGTTGGGTCTGGTTAACACAATAGTTATATCCACAGTGCATTCTGAGAATCTCTTCTTTACCAGTCAAGACATCTGTATCATCAAGGTATAATTCTGCCGTAATCTTCTGCCTTGCTGCAACCGTCCACAGCTCACTCCAGGCCCTTCTTTTGTAGAGGGAGGGTACCTATAGTTGCTTGGTATTTGCATAAGTTAAATGCCCATGTTCATTCTCCCCTCCGCGAATGCCTGTGAAAGTTCTTCCCAGTAAGGCAGAGTCCAGAGGCTTGGGCTCAAGACTTGGCTTGGCCAGACAAATCCTTTTACTCCTCCCAGCCTCAGCTTCCTCAACTGGAAAATAAGCATGATTATCACACCTGTGTCCCAAAGGAATTGTTGCAAAGGTAGAACATTTAAAATACCAGCAATAAGAGGTGAAGAATGGTTTTAAGTTAGTTGAAGCCACCCAACCTCTTTGGTCACAGTATTTATGGCAGCCATTCGGTGGCCCCAACTGACACTCCGTAAAAAGTGCCACTGGGAGCAAATGGCTTGTATTCTCTCACCTGGGACAGTTTCCAAACCGTCAGGGCCAAGATGTTGCAAAAAGCTGAATGTTAACCCCGCCACCCCCCATAACCGTTGTCCTCCCACACCAGTGAGTGAGGTAGCTGATTAGCCATTGGTTCTTAGGGCCCAGCCCCTATTAGAAGGGCGGAGAACTCATTCATACCCAGAAGGCATAGGCCTTAAGAGCCCACCGAACCCAGTGCCCTGATTCCAAAAAGAAAATCTGAACTCACAGATGAGAAATGCCTTCCAGGGGCTCCAGCAAGTCAGAGTTGTTAAAGACACGAGATTATGATTTTGTGATCAAACCCTGGTCCCAAGTCAGGGATAGTTAAAATATTTAAGACTTTGTCCGCTGCAGTTTCCTCATCCTTTAGAAAATGCAGATACTAAACCTCTTCTTCAAAAGCTTCATTCAGGGAACAAAAGCAAAATAATTTTGTAAGCAGCGGAGCCTGGTACTTGGCACAGGGACAAAAATAAGCAAATAGTAGAGAGTGTCCGGAAGACAACATTCCAGATGCTGGCTCTGTATTTTCCAACTGTGGAACCTTGAGCACGTTACATAAACTCGCCACGCCTCCGTCTTTCCCAAGTCTGCAGAATGTGGATAAGAGTAAGCTCTGCCTGCCTCGTAAGAGGGCTACTGTAAGGGTGCGGCGACTCACTGTAAGACTTTGAGACTAAAGCAGGTGAGTGGTGGGCCCCTCGCTGCTGGCGGTGGAGAGAAGTAGCAGCAGTACTAACAAGGGAAGTGGTAGTAATAGTGGCAACAACAGTAGCTGTGCTGGTAGTAGTCGTGGAGCAGGAGGAACGCGTCCAGGCCCAGGCCAGTCTGCGGGTGAGTTGAGACCGCAGCTAGAAGCCCTGCTTCCCCTGCTTTCAGTTCCCTTCCATCCTTCATGGCCGCTGCAGCCCAAATAGCTGGCCCCACCCTTCTCATGGCTGCCTGACTCCCGGGGGCATCAGGTATCCCTCAAGTCTGGCCCTCCCAGTGCTCTCCACACTGGGTTCTTTCTCATCCTCTCTCCTGCACAGGCACGGGTGGAGAGGATACCAGGGGGCACCAAAGGTTTTCCAAGAGTCCAAGATTTTCCGGAGCTCTCTGCTAAAGAGAACAGCAAAGTCACTGTCATTGAATGACTTGTTTGACTTGTTCAAATCTACCAGTTATCTAAGCATCTGTAAAGCGTCAGTTCTGATGTAGCCCTCAGGATCCAGTGAATAAGAAATAGCCTATGCCTTCTTATAAAGAAGACAGACAAAACTGTTAGGTAGGTAATGGACAATGCACAACATTGAATGCTGAGATGGGATGGGGGTGAGGAGGCAGAGGAAGAGGGGCTTGGGGTTTGAGTTAGGTTAGGGCAGAGGAGAGGACACCTGGGAAACTAGACAATGGAAACAGGAACTGATTGCTGGAGGCAGGATGGAGACAGAATTCCAGCACAGGAGATGGGATTCTGGAGGTGAACAGGAGCTGAAGCATGAGATGTCCTATGCCATGGTTCCTGCCACAGCTCATGGCAGTCATCTCATATGCACAGCTCTTTTAAAGAATCAAGGATGGGCCCGTGACACCAAGGGGGCCTGTTTACATATGTGAATATGCAAATAATAAATAAGCTGATGATAACCAGAAATCCTCTTGCTTGGCCAGAGCCCTCATCCAAATGGAGGGTCCCAAGGAGTCAGTCCTTTGTGGCCTTATTCATTTCTTATCTACACTCAGTCATCTCTGTTCAAGGCATTAGAGAGACAGATGGATAAACAGGCTTCTGAATTCCAGAGCTCATGCTCTAGTCATCCACAGAATATTTAAGTACTATAGGATAAATATTGTCATTAGGACTGAGATTCAGTCTGTATTTGAATACTTGCAAACCAGCTGATAAACAGACCCTGTCGCCACCCACTCTTCAGTCAACAAAGCCATCCCTCTCCTCCTCTGGTACCTTCTGGACCTTCTCACAGACCAGCAGCCAAACAGTGATACCTGGCAGCCCTTCAGTGCCAAGCCTGGTTACTTTCAAAGGGGGCAGTACTCACACTCAACCAGTTGTTGAATATTTTCAATATCAGCCTTGGAGGTGATAGAAGCAAGTATAATATGTAATAGGACCTCAGAGGAAGGACCAGACAGTGTCTAAGAGGTCTTGGTGTCTGAGAGGACTTTACAAATAAAGGAACATATGAGTTGGGCTTTGTAGGATGAGTAGGAGCTCACCCA
This sequence comes from Neotragus moschatus, assembly GCA_006410615.1. Lineage (NCBI taxonomy): Eukaryota > Metazoa > Chordata > Mammalia > Artiodactyla > Bovidae > Neotragus > Neotragus moschatus. The sequence continues at coordinate 1,729,645 of SJYA01002331.1, forward strand.
GTTGAGTTGGCTGATGAATAAAGGAAACGGTAGATACCACTACATGCCAGACACAATCACATGCTTTACACAGGTTGTTTGTTTTTTTTTTTTTTTCTTTTTCCCCCTCATTTGATTCCCAGAAAAATTTTCTGAGGTAGGTGCCATCATTATCACCATTTTTCAGGTGGGAAAACTGAGGCTCAGAGAGGCGAAATGACTTAAGTAGATAGCCCATTTAGGAGGAACAGGAGCTAGTATGAAGCATGGCTTCTATCTTAGAAGCTTACTGTGCTAGCCAGAGGGCCAACTGGATGGCAGAGAGTTTGGTGGCTCCAAAGTGTGGCCACACCCTCTCCCTGTAGCAGAGGGTCCTCAGTTAAGTCTACCCTAACTGGAGGGGGAATTTAAAGGGGCTGATTAAGACTGAAGTTAGACTCAGGAGAAGGCAGGCTCCTTTTCTCCTCCTGCCTCCAGCAAGCCAGCAGTTTCCACATAATCCTTGTCGACAAAAACTTGCACAGATTGAAAAAAAAAAAAAAGCAGAATTTAGGCTCCATAAAAGAGGGCCTCATTTGTGAACAGCAGGAAGCAGGAGAGGATAGTGATGAAGACAGGCGCTTTGGAGCAGATCCAAACACTTTGGAGTTCTTGACCTCATCTCCCTGTGAGACTGAGCCATAGCTCCTGCTTCCCTGAGCACCTACTATGTGTTGTATTCTACATGTGTCATCTCATGTATTTCTTATAATAGCCTTTGCAAGGAGCTTCCATTAGTATCCTTATTTTATAATGAATAAACTAAAGCCTGGAAAACTTAAGTAGAAGGTACCTATTAAGTGGAGAAGTGAGGATTCAAACCCAAAACATCTGCCCTCAGGGTCCAGATGCTTAATGCCCTGACCTCCCTTATGTCATTTTATTTTGCTGGACGTTGTGTCCCAAGCTGTACCTTTAACTAATAATAATCATACCTACTTCGTGGAGCAGTTGTGAGGGTGGAATTAGATCAGTTGTCCATTTCATTTTAAAATAGGCACTAAGCACCTACTATGTGCCAGGCGCATAGTGAGTAGCAGTGAACAAGACAGACAAGGTTTCTGCCTTCATGTAGCTTTTCTTCTGTGAGCAAAACTCAGCCTGGCGCTAGGGACATAACAATACACAGTAGTTGCTAGCGTTACGATTTGTCATCATAATGGCTCAATTAAACTTGCTCCTGATAAACCCAGACATGATGTTTTTGAAACATCCCTGGCCTCAAAAAGTTTAATTGTATCTAAAATCTCAGAGAACTTCAGAACAACTCTAGAATGACAGGAATAGCCTCCTATTTTGCATACCAGGGAAAATGAGCCTGAGGGAGTATACAGGGAGGGCCCAGCCCTCCCCTGTCTGCCCCAGGTTCTTGTACATCCTGCAAAAGGCTTTGAGCCCCTGCTCAAACTGGGAGACTCACTATTCAGTTCCATTCATTGTAGTTTGGAGAGGAGAGGGACTGAAATGCAGAAGAAAGGCTGTGAGACTCAGGCATCTGTGGGAATAGTTATTCTTTAAATGGAAAATGGAATCACATTGTCAATTTTTACTTTTGCCAAGCAAGGATGGAAAAAAGAAAACCACCATTTTCTATAATGAAAGGGACATGTACCAGGCAGAAGAGGGGGAACAGCCATGGCCTCGGAAGAAAGGATGAGACTTTGAGTCAGATGCATTTAGCTGGATGAAGAACTCATTCTGAACTTATTTTCTCATTTGAATTTGGACTGGTGAAAATTTTGCCTAACTGGAGCCATGTAGAAATTTTCAAGAACAGGTAGGCTATCAAGAGGGGCTTCTAAAACAGGAGGGGCTAATGAGAAATGGTGAGGTTGAAGCTACCAGCCCCCTTCAGCTTTCTGATGGAGGGAAGAAGAGAGGAGGCAAGATTATGTCCCTGGGCCCAAGGTCAATTTTAGTGGACAGCCGGGTGGGACAGTCCCCCACCTCAAAGCCCTAAAGGACTTTGTCATCTTCCCACCATCCTCAGCAGACCCCTGTCTTTTTCCATCCCTCCCCCTCTCAAATGAACTCCTAACAGGTCAATGAATCCATTCTGTTGCTGTCTTCCTAATTAGCGTGCAAAGGAAGATGAACAACAGTGAGGAAAATAAACTTAATGTCTTTGTGAAACAAAAGGGTTTTAAAAAGGGAGGGGGGCGGGAATAACCAGAACCCTCTAGCTAAAAGCTCTGCCATGCAGCTCTGCATTCACAGGAGAATTTCCGGTCCCCCATATGGCAGGGAGGGAAAAAAAATTTATAGCCATCTCTCTCCATGGGGCCATTTGAAGCTCAGTAAATGGACTTGTTCAGTTTAATTGGAATTCTCTTTTTGATTGTGTTTTTGTAACCTATTAGGCCGTGCTGCCTCTTGATCTCAGAATTCAGCTGAAATTAAATTTTGAAGTGTAAGTGAGAGGTTGCCTTTTTTCCCCATTCTTGATTAAATAATGATTTGAAACAAAAACAATAAATAACAGTGCCAGCTTCCCTGGAGGGCTGAGAGAGACTCCCAGTGAAACACCAGGAGCTGGAGTTTGTGGTGGGGGATTTAATTACTTATTAGAAAAATCCAAGTGTTGATGCTGAGTATATTAAGGAAAAAGAAGAGGCAGGCTTATGAGTTCAAAAAAAAAATGAGCTTCACATTGGTGAGGGCTAAAAGAATAAAGGGAACGTACTCATTTGTTTAGTCCCAACAGCCATGAGTTTGTGAAAAGCAATCTGCCCTTTTAAAAATATCTGAGATTGGCAATCATTACCCAAAAGGGAAGAGTGTGTAATAGCCCTGGGGTCTGGATAGGGCTCCATGGCTCTGGTCTCCTGGATCCTTTCACTGACAAAATCCAAGAGGGTTTAAAAGAGCAGAGATGGGGAAGATGGGAGGGAGAGATGAAATATACAAGATGCATTATGTTCGTGCTGCTTTCAGATAGATTCTGGGTAGCAATGAACACTTAGAACAGAGAGTCACAAACGTAGATGTCTCAGGGGCCAGTCCACTAATAGATATAAGCACCAGGGACCCCATAAGTCCTGAGGACAAGAAAGCGCGCGCCCCATCTAACAGGAGCAGCTCCAATTACTCACAAACTGATTATTACCCAGCAGGACTGTCGACTCAATCTTACCAGATCCTCTTACGTTTCAGCCTGAACTAGAAATGGATTTGCTATACGAGTATGCCCAACTACAATGAAGACAGTTCCTTCAAATTTATTGGCGAACATAAATTGGTTTAGCCAATAAGTGTGCCAAAGAAAGCATAACTTGAAACTCTGAAACAAAGCATAACTTGGCCTGTCAGTTTTCTAGGGGTGATTTGGGGTGTTGAGACAGACGCTGTCCATTTATGTCCCCACCCCCACTTCACATACTGCCAGTGTCCAGCTTCCAGGTATTGCTCTCTGGCTACCAAAGACCACTTTGCTTGGCTGGGCGGCAGAGAATCGACACGTTTGGGGGGGGGGCAACCTTTAACCCATGAGTGGTAAGGAACTGATGTATAAATATCCAGCTCCCTCCTTGGTTGAGATGAATTCTAGAGCCAGTTCTGTCCTCTCTCTTTTCTCTCCTCCAGCTCACTGCCCCTCAAATAAGATTCCTTGGTCTCAAATAAACTGCCAGCACTCAAATTGAGCACTCCTAGAAATTGAGCACTCCTGTCTCAATTTCTAGGAGGATCCATATGGAGACAGGTGTTATTTCACTTTGTGATTAAACACATTTTACAGGGGCTGAATTTTTGTGCAAAACCCCCAGAATAGGCCTTTGTGAAGACATGGAAAGAAGGACATGACTGAGATGGAGGAAGGGTTCAGGGTGGACCACAGAAGAGAAACCCGGTAAGAGGGTCCCAGGCCTTACGCAGAGGCCCCCAGTACCGTGAGTGCATTGATCCTTCCCAAAAGTGGGTCTAGAATGACTCCTCCCAGCGAGCCTCTTGAGGACCGTTTTGCAGCTAAAATGGGGATATAAGAGCAGAGAGCAGTTATGTGCATAGAAGAGAAATTTCCCAGAGATGAAGAAGAAGAGGAATTGTGAGAAGCCTGTTACCAAAATGGAAGACAGGGAGGAGCAAGGGGGGCCATCCTATCATGTCAGCGTCCAGTGGACAACAGTTTGCCTCTTCCATGGCAGAGCGGAAGTGAGTATCTGACGAGGAAAGAGACATTTAGGGACAGGAGGCAAGAGCACAGAGGCCTCTGCTGTCTGCCTGTCATTATGTCCTTGACTTGAAGGGCTCATCTGCATTGTCCTGGCACCCCCTTACACACACACACACACACACACACACCCTACAGTCTGCCTTTGGCCCCCCTAAGCTATATCTTCCCTCCTCTGGAGAAGGAGGGATCCAAGACTAACAGGTCATTAAACAATCTGGACATCCCTAATGAGCTTATGAAAATACTTCTATCATCTGAAAACAGGGGCAGAGCTCGCCAAGACTGGTAAAGACACAACCAAGTAGAGGTCAGGTGAAGGTAACAGAAATGAACATCTTTGGGCTACCACGTCTTCCCCCAACCCTCAAAGTAATCCTTAGAGCAGATCAAACAGGTCAAGATTTGTGTATCCAGGAGCTGCCAGGCATGTGATTATGCTAGTTGTGCCCTGTCCAAAGGCTTTGGAGTTAAACCCCACTGACTCTCCATTTGTCAAGCCAGCTATGAAAACAGACATAGGGCTGCTTCAGTCCAGAGAAAGGTGTATCTTTCTTTCTAATTTGCCTGACCAGAAGGGGCACCATTTTCGATTTCCTGACCCAGGAGGAACACCATTCTAGCACCCAAACAAAGTCACTGCATGGGCCAGCAGCCCTGTTGAGTACAAAAGACCAGATCCAGTTCATCTTTTAACCTGACCTCCCAGAATAGCAGGAGGTGGCAAAGGAAGCAAAGAGACCCAGCACTGCTTGTCTCGTCTGGAAGGCTCCTCAGGTCTGGAGCTTCTCACCTTAGCCTGGAGCTTACGCTGTTGAGCATCTGTAGACTCTTGCTTTCTCTGAGATTGTAGGCCCGAGGAGGGCTGGGGGGAGTGGGGTGGGAGAGCTTTCCTTCTCTCTGCCACTGACCTGGACCTAAAACTTGATTAAAGAGGTTCTCTGTAGCTCACATGCCCAGCCCTGAGCTGGTCTCAAGACCCCAACTTTCAGCCCATCCAGATAGAGACAGGTAATTACGCCACCCAGTAACAGTGCTATGGCAGACAAAAGCCACTCATTTCTGAATGAGTGAATGAATGAATGACAGAATGAAAGAATGAATGAAATAGAGAGTTTTGTGTTATCCTGGCCTGGGACTCAGAGAAGGCTTTCAAGAGGAGGTGCTATGTAAACTGGAGGATGAATAAATTTATCCATGTGAAGTAAGGAATGGGGGAAAATGTTCTAGGCAGAGGAAATGGCATGTGCAAATGGCCTAGGGTTGGGAAAGCAAGATGTGGTGGCAAAACCAAGAAAACTTCCCAATTGATGGCCTTAAGGTTGTGCAAACCAAAATTGGGGAGGGGCTGTATGGAAGAGATGAGGTTTGTGAAGGACACAGGATTGGGTTGTAAAGGACACTGTCACGCATGTCCAAGAATTTAGGTTCATTCAAAGAAATGGGACTTTTAAGAGAGGTTGGTATTTTTAGCATAGGGTCAAGTTAGTGAGGACATTTCAGTAGTATGATTATCTCTGTTTTCTGGCAATGATAGAAAAGCATGATGCCTTATACAGTTCTCAGCTCTGTTCCATGTGGATAGTGATTGTGGTCAGGTGGAGGGCACTGAAAGTGTCACTGTGAGCTCAGTGTATGGGATTGAGAATGTGAAAACGGCAAAGTCCCTGTCTATATCCATTAGCCTCGAGGGGCCTTACATTCAGGAAGTCCTTCTTCCTGGGTACCCATGATGCACCAGGACACATGCTTTGAAATTAGTAGTCAAGGTGGAAATGAGTACCTGGGTGGAGAAAAGCCTGGCCTGGGTGCCTCCAGGTAGCAAGCCACAAGATAAAGAAATCCATTATATTCATAGTCCAGCCTGACTTCCTTCAGGAAGGGCTTACCTGAATCACTTGCAGAACACTGGCTACCAGACACTCATCATCTCTGAAGCAAAGACTCCATGAGCCCACCCCAGCCTGAGAGTCCAGGTCCCAGGGTCCAACTGCCTGTGTGATGCTTTCTCATTCCTAACAGAGGTGGTGGAAATACACACGTAACCACTGAACTCACAGAGATGGTAAAGATTTGGCATCCAACCTGCAGACTAGAAGACAAAAAGGAGATGAATGGAAAAGGGGTCTTTACATTAATTTTAAAAGAAATCTCACACTAGAAAGCCCCACTTGGACAAGCTTATTTTAAGATCCCTTGTCCCAGAGCAAAACTAGCCAGACTGTCAAATGGGAAGTGGCAGCCACACTGGGTGAAAGTTGGTAAAGCTGGACCATCACCTTGTCAGTGTGCAAAGCCTCCTGGGAGAATCTGCAAAGGAAGTTCTGCCTCCCCAGCTCCAGGAGCTGATATCCTGAGCTGGTGAAGCCATTGCTATTATTCTCACTGTTCCAGTGTCTCTGTATCTCACCTTATGACCAGTTGCTGAGAAGACAGAAATATTTCCTCAAGAAATCCCTAGAGTCCCCCTTCGTTAGGCTCAAAGTTCATGGGAGAAACTGGGCAGGGGAAGCAGGCTTTTGATGGCAAGACCTATGCTAATACTTGCAGGGCCTGGGACAAGAGTATAGAAGAAGCCACACACTAAATGTTTTTAAATCAAGACAGCAAACTTAGATGAAGTATGTTCTCCTATCTTGGCAAACATACCCTTGAAATGATCAGGAGAGTCAGATTTGGATTTAGAGCCTCGGAGCCCTCGGAGTGCCGGACTACAACGTGACAGTGTGGAGAGAATCTGCCCCAACGCCCTGGTGCCTCCCATTCTCCCCTACACCTGGCTTTATCACCGTGACGGACCTCTCACACGTGCACATGGACACCTGGGTCCGAACGTCCAGATTCCATTCAGATAGCTGTATTTGGACCTGCAAATGTGCACACTTGAAGCATGGTCTATCCCTGGGAGAATAGATCATGGAGAGCCTGAAGAGACCCTGGAAGGGGACTCAGCAGCCATTTAAACAGAGAATTCTGGGACTTCAGGTCTCCAGAGACTTATCTCAAGGAAAGGTTTCCAGGTAGCCCCGCAGATTTCTCGACCCATGGGAATGGTTGTCACTGGAGGAGACCCAGGCAGAGGTCCCTCTTGCCCACAGCTAAGCATTGTATATTGATGGGGACCAGAACCGAGCCCACTGTGTCATCTGAGCTGAGACTGGTTTGAGTGTTTAAAGAAAACCATCCATTATACTTCTAAACACTCTATAGCTTTCCCAAGGGCTGGCTCTCCATTGCCTCCTTTACTTCCTCATCTGTTCTAGATCAGCCACACCCAGGATCCTGGGGGCCCTTCTGCACTCCCAGTCACCCCAAAGCCAAATCTCTAAGCCCCTCCCAAAGCTGTCTGTTACAAGCACACCCTCCCTGTGCCCCACCCCCCATCTTGACATCTCAGATTGATGCAAACTCTAGCCACCATCTGCATTGTCAGCAAGGGTTTCTTGATCCAACTTGGGCGTTAAGGGACTGACAAGGTTAGTGTTGATGGCTTGAGGTCCCCTTACTGAGAAAGCCAACCAGAAGTGATGCTTCACCTGTCAAGAACACTGAAAACCCAAAGTCCGAAGTTCAGGGCCAAGTGTGAGGATGTACAGAAAGGTGTGTGTTTTTACTTGTCATTTGCGACTCTAATGATGGACTCACCTTGCCCGCTCTTCCCTTTCTCTTACACCTTACCTACCTACTAAAGGAGGAGTTCTTGCTTGGTAAGTGGATATAATCCGCAAAGACATGAGAGAATTTATTAGAAGCCACTCGAGAACCTTAGCTACCTTCTCCAGGGGGAAAGGACACACGCAAATATCCGTAGAGAGCTTTTTTGTTTGTTTGTTTTCAGTCAGACAATTTGACTTCCATTTTTTTGTCCCCCCACCCTTTCTTTTCCCCTTTAGTTGAAAACTACTAAAATATCATTTTGTGACTTTGACTTTATATTTAAAAAAAAACAAAAACCCTCTCATCTTTATTTCATTTCTTTTCCCCATGTGATATTTGTTTAGGGTTCTATTTGGGCAACTTTTTCTTTAAGAGAAAAAAAATCAAATTCATTGAAGATTTGGTTGACATTTAAAATTTTGGCTTTATCTCCTTTTGTCGTTTTTAGTTTCAAGATGTATTTTTTCAGGCCCATAGCTTCCTTTCTTTCCCCCTACCTTTCTTTATTTTTATTGTTGTTTTAGGTTAAGGGTGTTTACACACACCCCCTTTCTTTTAAGTTGTCTCTTTTGTTTGAGTTAATTCATTAGAAATTTTGTATAATTTCCTTTTTCTTTTGTTTAATCTGTATCGCATGCTTTTTCTCTGCATGATACCTAAATCTTCCAGTTATCCTAGCAGGGGGTTTAAAAAAAAAAAAAAAAGATCTCCTTTCTGTGGTATTCTTTCAGGAATTTGTGCTTTTGTTTTTTGGCGTCTCTTCTTTCCTCTCCCCTCTCTCTTTCCTTTCGTTACAGTGCATCATGATGGTAAACATTTCTTGGTTATTTAGACACAACCCACAGGCCCGGCACTCAGCAGTGTCCAACGGGTGTTTTTGCTTTCAGATCACTGGGTCGGGGTCTGCTGCTGACCTCTTTACCAAAACAGCCAGCCCGCTCACCACCTCCCGAGGACGCTCCCAGGAGTATGACTCAGGCAATGACACCTCCTCGCCACCCTCCACGCAAATCAGCTCAACCAGGTCTCGGGGTCAAGAGAAGGAGAGCCCCCATGGGGGCCTAAGCAAGAGCCGGGACCCCAACAGTGGAAACACCTCTGATTCAGGGAACTCCTTCACCACTTCCTCACCCCAGAACAAGGGGGCCACTTTGGAGAACCTCTCCCCCACCAGCAGGGGCAGAGAGTCAAGGTCAGTGCACCTGGACGGGAGAAGGAGTTCTGACTGAGCTCCAGCATCTCAGTCTCTCACCCTGGCACTGCGCCACACACACACACACACACACACACACACACACACACACACACAGACTCGAAGCCAGGAGACTTTTATTTGCAAAAGAGAGAGAAATTAGCATAATTTGGGGGGGGCGGAAAATCAAGATCAGCTTCAGGTATAGCTGGCTCCAGGGTCTCAAAAATGTGTCGTTGAGAAGTTGCCTTTCCCATTGCTTCTCTCAGCTCTGCTTTCCCACTCTTGGCTTTACTCTCAAGCAGATCATCCCAAAGCATTGGCAAGTATGCCATCCAATTAACATCCTGTCAATCTAGCCAGCCAATGGAAGGGAAATGCCTCTTTTCCAAAAATTTCAGCAAACTATCAAGGCAAATGCTCATCGGCTCTGCTTAGTCCAGCTTGTTCACCCAAGACCACACACACTGCCCAGAGGATGCTGTGTTCTTGGCTAGAATTTGTCACATGCCACCATCAGAGCTAATGAATCATCCTGTGTACACTAAAATTGAAGGGAGTCTGGTTCTCTGAAGGGAAAGCAGGGTGCTATTAATCAGAAGGAGGATGGAGGTTGGGCAGGGAAAAAAGAGATGTCAATTTTATCAATGATTCCAGGAGAAAGTCTTCACATTAAGTCACTATCATTTAAAAATATACCACAGTATTTACTTTAAAGCTATTATGCAGGAAATACTGAGACCAGCACTAACAACAACAGTAACAGAAACTATTACTTATGGATCCCTGACTAAATGCTAGGTATTATGCCAGGTGCTTTCCACAGATAATCTTTTTTAATTCCTTCTACAACCTTTATGGGAGAGCTACTATTATAACTTTCTTTAAGCTAATGGGGAAACTGAAGCTCAGAATAGTTAAGAGACTCAGGTAATAAGGGCTGGTACCAGGACTAAAAACAGATTTGTGTCTCCAGAACTGGAGTTAAGCCTGAACAGCATCTGGCAGGTACCTGCTTCATCTGATCTACACGGACAGCAGGATTAAATAATTTAGACCCAGGCTTTTACTGTGAAATATAAATGATCTTTAAACCCATGCTGTTTATGCCATGTCAGCTACGAGCAGAGGGCAGAGTGGAAGAGATATCAGTTCTAAATCAGGGGAACCATAGACAGTAAAACCAGGGGCTGGCAAGGGACCAGGGACATGGGCTTCAGAGCTGGACAGATCAGGATTTAGACTCTGGGTGGCCTTGCACAAGCAACTTGCCCTTCTAAGTCTTCTCTGTAAATAAAGGGTAATAACAGTACCAAATTCCTAAGGTTGTTGGGGGAATAAATGAGATGATGCTTGTAAAGCACCCAGGATGCTAAGAGGCTCGGCATGTTCATTCCACAGCTGTTTATTGATGACCTAGGACATAACGTCTCAGGCTCTGTCCTAGGTGCTGAGATACAGTGTCCAGAGAGACATGAGTTCTGTCTCCAGAAAGCTTGGTGTCTGGTNCCCCCCTCGAGAAGGCCATTTCAAAACCTGTCTTGGGAACCAGGATCCAGAGGTCTTGACCAGCCCTGGCTCTCTCACCCTCTAGCAGCTGAGTAGAGAGGGTGCTCGCCCTTTCCAAAGTCACTCTCCACTGCCTTGGCAAGGCCAGCTCGCCTGGTCCGGCTTTGGGTTTGGTGAGGCTTTTTTCAACATCCCTGATTGTTTTCCCTGGCAATGTGACTTTACTCTGTTCTACCCAAGCAAAGGAGTACCCCTAGCCTGGGAAAGCTTGCAAGAACTTAAATGCCTCCTGGGAGAAAATCTGCCCTTCCCTGTCACTTGATGTGTTTCTCAAATTTCCTTTACATTTCCTTTTCTTTCCATCCAAAAATAAAGCTCTTATTGGGGCACTGGTAAGCCTTATTTAACCAGCACCCCCACCCCTGGCACTGCTGTTTCTCTGCATGCTTCACCCTCAGCACACTTCTGCTTCCAGGGGATGATACAGACGGCCTGAAACCTGCTCATGGTGAGGACTTATTCTAAAAAGTAGTGTAGGAAATGGGAGGGAGATGTGGCTTGAGGTCAAACAACACGCGGCCCTTTGACCCTCCTGCTCTGGATAGTCCCTGGATGTGTGGAGGCAAACTGCTTCTTTTCTCTGGGCCAAAGTTTCCACCTTTGAGAAGTGGAGGAGTTTTTGAGATACAACCCAGAACATTGACCTGAGGCCTGGGCAATTCTTCAAAGACCTAATGAGTTCACTGAGACTTAGAGAAAAAAGGAAAATATCCTCAAACATTTTTAGGAGGTTCTCGATCATGAGAATAAAGCCTAAAAGCAATGTGTGAACTCCCATTAGTGGATTCAGAAGAGTGAATTCAAATCCCCCACCCAGGAACATTCTAGTTGATCCAGGCTGGACTGCATTCCTGTCTCATCTGTTCCCTTCTTTGAAGGAAAGCCAGTCTTTGAGAAGCAAAACACACAAATTACAATGTTTGAAAGACACGAGGCTCTCAGTCTCAGAGAGCCCCATCACTTTATTTACCGAGACCCATCTTCCTTTCCAAAAAGTTTTGCTTGAAGAGGTGAATATTTGGGGTGCTCCCAAATGTTCGAAAGTCCGTCTTTTTTTCTTCTCAAGTCTCCTTTTTATCTTTTCTTTTGCTGTATTCCTTTTCACAAATATTCAAAATAGCTTCACCTGCTTTACTTTCTTTTCCAGCTGAATAGAAAATTGTGTCTGATTTAAAAAAACAAAAAAACAGAATCCTCAAACTACGTCCCTTCCATTGGCCCACGGTGTCCAGCTGAGGACCTCGGGAGATACAGCGTCAATCGAGCAATGCTTTGTTGCTTCCTCTGGCTTCTCTGCACCCGTGGGCCAGTGATACCAATGGGGTTGCCATCTCCCCTCTGTCTGTGGCTGTTGTTTTGCATTATTTTCAGTTTTCGGAGTGTTTTTGGTTTTGTTTTTTGTTGGTAGTTGTTTTGCATTGTAAATACCATGATGGGGGTCCCTCATCAGAACGTGGCTTAATGAATAATTTATTTCCTATTTATTGAGTGGTATTGGGAGAGGTGAGAGACCACCTCTTCTCCGGAAATGTTATTGGAAATCAGTCTGTCTCTCAGCTCCACTGTCTGTGGTGGGGATGTTCTCACCCAGGTAATGAGTGCTAGAATCACCTGGCAAATTGGAATTGGCAGAAACGGAGGCTTCAGTCATACAAATTAAGCTCAAATGGAACTAAAACACTGGTTATCTCCGGGAAAACCTCATTTAGATGGAAATTAATTGAAGAATGAAATGCCTGTGCACAAACCAACTTCTATTAAAAAGTCACAACTCCTTGAAAAAGAGAGAGAGGGAGCGAAAAAAAGAGAATGAAAATTGTAATTCCTTTTCTCCAGCCAAGAAAAGCTATGCCTCTTCTTCTAACGAGCCGAGCCAAAGAGACTGGAACAGCGTTCTTGTGTGGTTCTCTTGCCTATATGTGTCTGTCTGGGTGAGATGGAGTGGTTCTTGGGTCTCAGCCTTATCATCTGTAACGTGGATCTTGGCCTAAGTGTTCTTGGTAGGGTGGAGGAAAGGGTTCTAACTCTGAGGCGGTGAGTTCCAGACCATCAGATGTAGACTCCCTCATGTCTTCTGCTGACTATAGGTTGAAGGGTCAGAAGAAAATAAAGAAGCAGGGTGTGGACTTAATTTGCAGAGTGAGTTGGGAGAAGCTGAGTCCTGGCAGGAACAGTAGGCCTCCAGGTTCTGGCACCTGGGAACGTCTGTGGCCTGGTGAAAGCCCTCTGTGTGAGCCTGAACGTCGCTCCAAGCCCAGCCATCTAGCATACTCAAAGCATAGGCCTGGATGACTGCCGTGCTCCGGATTTCAGACCCCGTGTGTTGTGTCAGGCCACGTTTAGCACAGTTGCTTACACCAGCCAGCGAGACTAGTCATGTTGCCGTGACCCATTTTTCAGATGGGAAGACTGAGGCCCAGGAAGGGGGCGCTTGACATGCCCAGGCTCCCTTGAGCTCCGATCTGCCTGATGCCATGCCCTACCATGCTCTTCCTGGTAGCTCTTTCTTGCCAGGCATAGGCTGTGAGGACTTCTCTTTGTGCTATACCTTTTCTCTCCTGATCCCCAGCTGTCTCCTTCAGCAGTCATTGGCCAAGGACCCAGTAGAATCTACCACAGCAGCCCCGGGAGGGGGCTTGATCCACCCCAGGGCCATTTCTCCACATCGGGGGCTGGAACTCCCATCTGGAAAACCCCAACCTGGGAGACCCACCAGCAGCCCAGGCTCAGCCTGAGCAGCCGGCCTCTGCCCACCCACCCACATCAGAGGGGGAGAAGCCACTGTGTCTGTCAGCATCTTGGGACCCTGTCCTCCACCCAGTGACACAGCGGCCATGGTTTGTTTGATATCTGGTGTCCACAGCTAAGCATAACCTCCCCGGGGTTTCTGGCTTTTTTTTCAGCCTGTACAAAACATGTCTCTGTTCTAATAAAAGGTTCCATGGTATGGTGTTCTCATCCTTGGCCCAGCGTCCTCTGTCTACATATGGTGCCCAGAATCAGAGGTAGGGGGACAGGGAGGTAGGGACAGAAACCAGCCCAGCAGCAGCTGCTGCGTGCTACACATCGCCCCAGTGTTCATCTTGCTCTTTTCTTCAAAGCAAGCCTGCAACTGTTATGGGTTCACGTATACATTCACAGCAGCCACCTTTCCCTAAGCCTTTTTAATCTTCGTCTTTGGCACTACCTATCTTAGGTGTAGGTGTTAAGATCTCTTTTCTACTAAGAGGTCCAGGAAAGCAAAGTCACCAGCCCAAGACCACAGAGTCCATGATAGGCTGCAGGTGGACTGACTCCAGACACATCTGTTCTCTGTTCTGCCCCACAGCACATCTGCTCATGCAGTAAGTGGCCAGTTTTCTTTGGTAAAATTTTTTCTCTCAGGTCTTCGTGGTCAGGAGGAAGCTCAGTCCGGGGCACAGATATGGGAGTCCAAAGACTTGGATTCTAATCTGGAGCCTAGTGGTATGCCAGGGAGCAAAGATCACACCCCACTGGGCCTTGAGTTATTCATCTGTAAAACAGGGACAGCAACAACGACCTCCCTGGGCTGCTCTGAGAACCAAATGGAATAGTGGTGCTAAGACAGACTGAGTGCATGGAAAGCACAATGCTGGTAAGCGTGATGACTTTTCTAAATCGAACCTGAGCTACGGGAGGGGCGCAGAAAGATAGCCTAAAGCAGCCAGCTCAGAACAGCAGGGCCCCCAAGACCCAGTGGAGGCCTCCAGAAATGTTCTCACTGTCCCATGNGACAGACTGAGTGCATGGAAAGCACAATGCTGGTAAGCGTGATGACTTTTCTAAATCGAACCTGAGCTACGGGAGGGGCGCAGAAAGATAGCCTAAAGCAGCCAGCTCAGAACAGCAGGGCCCCCAAGACCCAGTGGAGGCCTCCAGAAATGTTCTCACTGTCCCATGTGAAAGTTTCTTGCCATAGAAAACAGGTTGAAAACACTCACAGGGCAGCCCAGTGAGGAAGTGGACAGAGTTGGGACTCTGGGGAGCCGGGGAGCCCAGTGCATGGTTGCCATGGAGAAATCTCAACTCAGAGCTGCCATGTCTCTCAATTTACCCAGAGAATCTGATTTTTTAGATTGAATTTCTTGATTTTTAAAATGTTCAAAACTTATTCTTTTTTCAAATACTGTGTGGGTCCAAAAAACTTGTGTACACACACACACACACACACACACATACACACACACACACAGAGATAATACATATCATCCCAGGATAAGATCCCAGGGGCCAGAGAGGAGGATGTGACTCAGCCCCACCTTCACCCCTACCCGCAGGGCTACTGGGAGGTTGTTTCAGTCCCTTGTTTACGCATGAGTGGGTTATTAATTAGCTCAGGAGGAAAGATCAAACAAAACAGGCTACCACCACCCATCCAGAAATCTCTCTCGGGAATCTTAGATGGGCCTACCTCCCTGGGGAAGATTCAAAACTACCACATCACCACTGCCTGCCCTGCCACCCCCTATCCCCACCACCCACATGGATTTCCTTCTTCCCAAATTGGCTTAGTTAAGGCAGCCACCAGTGTCCTCTTTTGAGACTTCACCAATAAATAATGTTAATAATTATTAATACTTTTTATGGATCAATTACCATGTGCCAAGCCCTTTGCATACCTCAACTTGTTTTGCGCTAATAACCTCATTNCTTCTTCCCAAATTGGCTTAGTTAAGGCAGCCACCAGTGTCCTCTTTTGAGACTTCACCAATAAATAATGTTAATAATTATTAATACTTTTTATGGATCAATTACCATGTGCCAAGCCCTTTGCATACCTCAACTTGTTTTGCGCTAATAACCTCATTTGACAGAGCACAAAATTGAGGCTCACAGAGAGAAGTTTGTGTAGCTAGTGTATGTTTGAACGGAGGTCTGTGGGCTCCGGGGCCATTTCTGCTGTACCTCTCTGCAAGGTAAGCATGATGACTTTTCTCAATCGAGTCTGAGTTATGGGAGGGGCTCAGAAAGACAGCCGAAAGTAGCCAGCTCAGAACATGCTTAAGAAGGTATGAACCCCATCAACCTGGAGCTAGCCCTCTCTACGGGCCCCTGAAACTTTTTCCAGAAAACATGTGTGCCAGGAGGTGGCCAGCCGTGGAGGTCTTTACCCTTCTGTCTGTGTTCTGACTTCCAGTTTGGAGTTACGGGAACCCTTGGGTGTGTTCTTCCTAAAATCGGCGTGAACAGCACCCCACCCCATCCTCGTCTCCTGTGGGGAGAGCCCTGCTTCCGCAAGTGCCTCTCCTTCGGGCCAGGTTGGCCACTGCCCAGAGATGGGGCAGAGGCAGCGGCCACCCTAACCTTCTGCAGCCCCAGGGGCACACATAGCCCTTCCACTGGGTGAAGGCACTCAGACAAGCAGGGCTGGGGGCAACACCAGAAAACAGAACTTCCCAAGAGGCAGGGGCCCCTAGCTCGCCTCATGACCCTAGCAAATCAAGCCCTTTCTGGGCCCCAGTTACCCCACCTGATCTGGCTTAGACTGGTGGTTCTCAGTCCTGCCTCATACTTGTGACCTTTATCAAACTACCCATACTCCCACTCTCACCCCAAATAAGAATTCCTGAAAGTGGTTGCCCATTAGCAGTCTTTTTTAAGGTTTCCCAGGTCATTCTGCTATGAAGTCAGGCTTGAGAACCTCCGAGTCAGATGGCACCTAAAATGCCGCCTGCCAACCAGATCTGACATCCTGAGGGTGGTACGAGTTGTCATCACGGGAAAGGAGAACACAAGCAAAAAACGCTCACTCTTGTAGAGGACCTGCTCTGTGCCAGGCATGATGCCAAGCACTTCACAGGCATTGACACAAATGACTTCCGTGATTTCATCTTCACATCCTTATGAGGTGTGTACTATTTTAGGCTGATTTTACAGATGCAGAAACTGAGGCACAGTCAGGTGACCTCGGATCACATGGCTAGTAAGTGGCACACGCTTGATGCTAGAATGAGGGTGAGTTCAAAGGGACACCTAAAACAGCCTTGGAGAGTCAAGGAAGGCATCCCAGAGAAACTGACATCAGGGCTAAAGCCTGGGAAGTAAGTGGAGTTGACCAGGCCAGAAAAGGGGCCCAAGAGTGAGGAGGGAGGGGCTGGGATGGCAGGCAGGAGCGAGTGCCTCAGTGCGGACCAGGCGGAGGAGTGACCTCACCTGCCTAAAGTCTGGCTGTGTCCCCACCTACCCTTGCATTCCTTCGTAGCGCTATTACTATCTGTAACAAAGTGTGTTTACTTGTTTACATGATCGCCGTCCATCTCCAAGAGGTCAGAAGCCTTGTCTACCTCATTCATCCCCCTCTCCTGTATGCCCCGCAGGGAGTGCCAGGCCGGCCCCTGGCTGACTGCCATATAGTTGAGTCTGCTTGGGGTTGCCAGCTCTGCGCCTTAACCTCGCAATTCCCATACATTTTTAAGCTGGTTAATTTTTACTTCGTGTTGGGGGAGGGGTGGATGGGGAGTGTGGCTAGGTGGACAAAAGCAGCGACATGTCCCACACAGGGATCTCTTGTGCACACACTGTCCCCACTAGGGGCTGTTTCCCTCCCTGGGAGGGAGGGGAGGCAGCCTGGGGTGTGAGGCGGACAGATGTGGGCACCTACTATTCACTCAGCACTGTGTGAGCCTCTGGGGGTACAAGTCCTGGGATGGAATAAATGGTATATTTTTAAAAGGCAGGGGCTGAGAGTGAGGACTCGGGAGTCAGAAAGACCTAGATTTGAGCTTGACTCCGCTACTTCCTAGCTGTGTGTTTCTGTGTAGGCGCCTTAACCTCTCTGAGTGTCAAGTTCATCACGTTTCCAGTGGGGACAATGCAAGTGCCAGTACCATAAAGGTGCCATGGAGGTGCACAGAGGTGATGCACAGAAGCACTTAGCCCAGGCCTGATTGACTCAGTGTCACTGTTCCCAACCCTAAAGATGCTGGGGGTGGGGCAGGCTGGCTGAGTTGCCTAGATACCCTCACGATAAGTCTCCTGCAGGGTTCTGGGTCACCCTGGCAACAGCTCAAACAGCCTCTCTTCTCACCTTTCATCATCTCGAACACCAAATTCCCAAGAGAGGCGCTCCCAGCTGCTGCCCTCCATAAATATCTCCTCCACCTAGAAGAATGCAGAGTCTCCTAAGAACTTGGCCATCTCCCCACATGTATCCCTACCCTGACATTTTGTCAACATTGTATACCAGAGTAGCTCTCATGTCCATCCACTAGTGGAAAGACACAGGGCGCCATCCAAGCATCTGTACCCAGAGCAACAGAAGTTTCCACTTCTCTGAATCCCGCCTCTAAACCTCCTATAACTAACTATACCACCCTGTGGCCAGGTGACTCAAGGCAATTTTTCTTTTTACCTTTTTTCCTCCTGCCAATAAAACTTGTCCAATGCTTTCTCAAGGTGGAACACTGGGTCCTTTTAACAATCTACTCTGGAATCTAAAACCAAAATAAAGAATAGCAACCACATTAAATACATTCGCATTGCCAAATGGAATGGGGTTGGAATGAGGGTACACACACACACACACACAGAGGATGTTTTCTCCTTGGAGTCTCTTTCACCTCAAATCATATCTCTGGGTTAAGTAATCTTAACCTGAGGGAATCCATGACCTCCTGGGCTTGGCTTCAGAGAGTCTGAATCATCTGACATCCCACGCAAAGTTTATATGTATGAAAATATCAGCATTTTGGTGCAGAGAGTGACCAGTTTTCAAAAGGAATCCAACTTTAAATCTTTAGGAATCTTCTGCAAAGTCTATCTTTACTCTCTCTTTACTCTCCCAAGATGTGGCAGAGTTTCCAGGTGTCCCCTATGCCACTTTCATCCTCAGCAATAACCACCCACCCCAATTTTTAACTGGGTTCATGGCTACCCAGAATAAAGACTGCATTTCCCATCCTCTCTTGCAATTAGGGTGGCCATGTGGCTAATTTGGCCAGTGAGAAAAGGCAGAATTTTTGTATGGTAACCTCCAGAAATTTCTATAGAAGAGATTTTTTGTGTGCTTTTTCCCTCTTTCTCATCTCTTCCTTCTTGCTGCTGGAATGGGGACGAGAGGGCTGGAACTCAGGTGGCTCCCTGGTCCATGAGATGGCTTTGGAAATGGAGCCCATAAAGAAGGGCCAGCGAGACGGAAAGGTGTCAGTAGCGAGACGGACAGGTGGTGTCAGGCTCTAAGGACTTTGTGGAGCAGCAACATCAAGGCAGCTCAGACAGAACGTCTCTGGAATTTAATATTAGGAAGAACTAAACCTCTGTTCTTTCGGCCACGGCTGTTTCGACTCTCTTGTTCTCAGCTATAGTTCACTGTAACTCATGCTGCTGCT
Organism: Neotragus moschatus; assembly: GCA_006410615.1. NCBI lineage: Eukaryota > Metazoa > Chordata > Mammalia > Artiodactyla > Bovidae > Neotragus > Neotragus moschatus. The sequence continues at coordinate 1,748,597 of SJYA01002331.1, forward strand.
GCTAAGTGGCTTCAGTCGTGTCCGACTTCACGGCCCCATGGACTGCACTGCAGCCCACCAGGCTCCCCCGTCCAGGGGATTTTCCAGGCAAGAGTACTGGAGTGGGTTGCCATTGCCTTCTCCCACTGTAACTCATACTCAAGGTGAAACTAAGCCAGTCCTGAGAAGGAGGTGTCTTGTTTATATATCTCCTTGTCCACCTCTGTACATCCTCCCCAGTGACTCCAGTCTCTCTCCCCTTCCCAGCACAAACCGTGAGAACCCTCTTGGGCTGCGTCCTCCTAAGAGCTGTCATTCCCAGACCTAAAAAAAAAAACTGTTTCCAAAGCAGCTGCCGGGTGTCATGGCCACCAGCTAGTCCAACCAGCTCTTGCTCTCACCCCAGAGATATATGGGGAGAAGGCCCTCGAGATTACAGACGTTCCAGTTCTCCCCCCAGAATTTCAGAGTGGCCCTCTGCTAAACGTTTCATAATGGCACTTGGCACAAGTGTCCCAAACCAGGAGGAATAGATGGCACTCTCCCAGCCAGGTCTCTCCATAGAGGAGACAGAATGACTTACCCTCAGGATGACACCGGCACCAAGAAAGTTCTTTTGAAGCAACACTAACAGCCACAAAAGGACAGAACTTAGAAGACTATTCATCAGAATAGACCAGGATGCCACGACTGGTAAAGGCCAATCTTCATCTCAGTCCCAAAGGAGGGCAGTGTGAAAGAATGTTCAGACTACCGGACAGTTGTGCTCATTTCCCATGCTAGTACGGTTATGCTCAAAAGCCTTCACGCTAGGCTTCAGCAGTACTTGAATCAAGAAATTTCAGATGTACAAGCTGGGTTTAGAAAAGACAGAGGAACCCGTGATCAAATTGCCAACGTTCGTTGCCTCATAGAGAAAGCAAGGGAATTCCAGAAAAACATCTACTTCTGCTTCACCGACTACATGAAAGCTTTTGACTGTGTGAATCACAACAGACTATGAAAAATTCTTAAAGAGATGGGAATGCCAGACCATCTTACTTGTCTCCTGAGAAACCTTTATGTGGGTCAAGAAGCGATAGTTAAAATCTTACACAGAACAACTGACTGGTTCCAAATTGGGAAAGGAGTACCACAAGGCCATATACTGTCACCCTGTTTATTTAACTTCTATGCAGAAGACATCATGCGAAATGCCAGACTGGATAAGTCACCAGCTGTAATCAAGATTGCCAGGAGAAATATCAACAGTCTCAGATATGCAGATGATACCACTCTAATGGCAGAAAGCTAAGAGGAACTAAAGAGCCTCTTGATGAGGGTGAAAGAGGAGATTTAAAAAGCTAGCTTAAAACTAAACATGAAAAAAACTAATGTCACGGTGTCCAGTCCCATTACCTCATGGAAAATAGAAGGGGGAAAAGTGGAAGCAGGAACAGATTTTCTCTTCTCTGGCTCCAAAATCACTGGATGGTGATGACAATTGCTTCTTGGAAGGAAAGCTATGACAAACCTAGACAGTGTATTAAAAAGCAAAGATGTCACTTTGCCGACAAAAGTCTTTATAATAAAAGCCATGATTTTTACAGTAGTCATATGTATAGCTGTGAGAGTTGGACCATAAAGAAGGCTGAGCACTGAAGAACTGATTCTTTTGAATTGTGATGCTGGAGAAGACTCTTGAGAGTCCCTTGGACAGAAAGGAGATCAAGCAAGTCAGTCCTAAGGGAAATCAGCCCTGAATATTCACTGGCAGGACTGATGCTGAAAATGAAGCAATAGTGAGGGACAGGCAGGCCTGGTGTGCTGCATTCATGGGCTCTCAAAGAGTCAGACATGACTTAGCGAGGGAACAATAACAGCAATGCAATACTAATAAAGAAACCCTCAATTCCACAGTCTTACAGAACATAACTTTATTTCTCATCCAGCAGGGAGATGCCTCTCACTGATGAGTTGGTGACCATAGTGATAAGGAAGGAGGAACCACCTGAAGGTCCTGCCTTCATGAAGCCAGAATCTCCCTGGGGTAAATTATAGTAAATGCTTTGATGGCTTTGAACTGGAATTGACAGCCCTCACTTCTGCTCACAACTCATTGACCACACCTAGTCACATGGGCAACCACAGTGGTGTCATTTCTACCTACCAGGTGCCTGGAGTTTTACTGGATCCCGACGATGTGCCAAGTTCTGTTTCATCTGCCAAGGACAGAGCCCTAAATGACAAAATTCCCCACACTCAGCCCTCATGAGGTTTTCATTCTAATAGAAGAGGCAGATAAAAAAAAAATAATAATAGAGTGGTGAGCTGTTGCTGTCAGTTAGTAGCCAGAGCTATGAAGAAAAAGAAACCAGCTGATGTGAGAGAACATGCTAGGAGAAGGTTTGTTTGAGTGAGTGACATTTAAGCAGAGACACCGGTGAAGTGAGGAACCAGAAGTGCGGAGATCTGGGGAGAAGTGTCATAGGCGGTGGGAAGGTCCTTGGATGGAAACATATATGACTCTTTTGTCCCAAGGGCAGAAAGAAAGCCACTGGGACTTCAGCTCAGGGGTGAATGGGAGCAGGAAATCAGATCAGAAACATATCCAACAGCCTTTACTTCCTCCGTAAAATTTTTCCGTATCTAAAATTGTTTAAATTGTTGATTTGGTTATGTGCTTGGTGATAGATGTGAGAGCAGAGACTTCTGCCTTATTTGTTGCTTTCTCTACCCCCAGGCTAGTGCTGTGTGCCTAAGAACTTAATAAATACATAGTGAATGAGTCAATGAGTAAATGAACGGAGTCTCTTCACTCCCCTCATCTGCTCATCCTCACATGTCACTGGATGACACCACCATCCACCCAGTTGCCCAGATCGAAAAACTGCAGTTGATGCAACCCTCTCCTCCCCTCCCATCCAGTCACGTGCTCAAGATGCTTCTCTTTACTATATTAAGGATTGTGTTCACCTTTGCCTCTCCTCAGCCGCAGCAATTTTCTTTGCTGGCCTCCCTGGAGTCTTGCTCCATACTATACTCTCTATAAGCAGCTACTGATTTTTCTAGAACTCACATCTCATCACACCACCTTCCCTCTCCAAACAGGTCAGTGGATCTTCAAAGTACTCAGGGGACTTCCCTGGTAGTGCAGTGGTTAAGATTCAAAGCTTCCACTTCAGGGGGCACAGTTCAGTCCCTGGTTGGGAAACGAAGATCCCACCTGCCTCAAGGTGCAGCCCAAAACAAAATTTAAAAAACAAAGTGCTCAGGACAAAGTCTAACTCCTTGGTGGGGTCGACAAGGCCCTACATCATCTGGCCCTTACCCACCTGCCCAACCATGTCCCCCTCATAATCTGTGCAAACAATAACCCTGTGATATAGGTAATATTATCATCCCTGTTTTACAACTGGAAAGAGAGGTTCAGAGAGGCTAAGACACTTGCCTGGAGTGGCACAGCTAACAGGATTCAAATCAGGGTCTGATGTATACCAAGATGGCTTATCCCAGGCAGCCTCCAGGCTCCCAAATATCAGTGTGTTCCGGTATCATTCTACTGAGAAGGTCTGGAGGACTGTCAGAAAGTTCTAGAGAGGAAGGCCCAGTAAGGAGAAGGTGGAGGGAGGGGTGGGTCATGACCTACAGGTCAGCTGTGGTCTCTTGGATCTGGCTGGGTTTGGAGGGTTGGTGCTCTGGCTGGGCACACAGTGGGTGCCAGGTGGCCCGGCTCACTGGGCAGTTGAAGGTACAGGCTTAGAAACCAATCAGCACAAATCTGACTCTATGTCTTAGATGTTTCAACATAAAACAGAGTTAACAATATCCTAGGCTTAACAATATCCTGCCTTCTAGGGTTGTCATGAGGATGAAAAGAGAGAAGATATACCAGGCATTTAGCAAAGCCTGGCACTTAACATGTCTTGAATAATGGTGGGATCATTACTGGTTTGTTATTCTGATTGTTGTTATTCACAGAATGAGGAAGTGATTAGGAGCACAGGCTCTGGAGGCAACCTGCCTGGATTCTGAATATCAGCTCTGCCGCGGAGTAGCTCTGTGACCTTGAAGGGTTATTTAACCTCTCTGTGCCCCATCTGTAGTATCATCTGAGAGTGGAGAAAATGACACTAACTTTGGAGCAATTTGGCTGAGGATTAAATAAGTCGATACATAAAGCACAACTAGTACAGAATGTTACATCTTGCTATTTACATTGTTATTAGGGTTATTATAATTATTTTAGAGGTGGTTAGAGGGAGAAGGCAATGGCACTCCACTCCAGTACTCCTGCCTGGAAAATCCCACGGATGGAGGAGCCTGGAAGGCTGCAGTCCATGGGGTCACTGAGGGTTGGACACAACTGAGCGACTTCACTTTCATTTTTTCCTCTCATACATTGGAGAAGGAAATGGCACCCCACTCCAGTGTTCTTGCCTGGAGAATCCCAGGGACGGGGGAGCCTGGTGGGCTGCCGTCTATGGGGTCGCACAGAGTTGGACACAACTGAAGCGACTTAGCAGCTGCAGTGGCAGAGGAAGCAGTATGGAGAGAACTTTCGAGTCTATGGTAGGAGGAATCTAGAGCTTAATAAAGAGGCATCACCTACTTGGGAAGAGGGCATGGGCTGGTTTAGGGAGGGACCACGTGGATTGTTTTTTGTTTATTAATCATGTGTTTGTGTGGGCAGAAGAAAGAGCACTGATCTTGAATTTCAGAACCCAGAGGCCGGTGGCCTCGGACTAGTCACATCATGCCTTAAGCCTCAGTTTCCTCCTCTAAAATGGAGGTGATGATAGTGCAGACCTCGAGGTGGGAGGGCTGTTGTGACAATTAAACAAAAACACGCTTGGAAAGCATTCTGCTTGGTTCCTGGCACCTCCTAAGTGCTCAGGGGAGTTTAGTGAATATCCCAGTACTGTCACTGTGTGTAGAGTCTATCACATGTAAGCGAGGCAGTTCAGACACAACAGATGATGTTATGAGACATCATCTACTGGGCCAAGCTCTCCTCCCCTCCCCCCAATGCACTAGGTATCCTTCTAGGTACAGGGGATGCTGCTGGGAGCAAGATACCCAAGGGTCCTGCCTTAAGGAGCTGAAGATGCTGGGAATTCCATTTCTGTCATTCACAGAGGAGCTGAGAAAAGGAAGGAAAAAAGACATGGTTGTACTTGCTCCCTATTTTGGGGGGGGAATAAGCTGGCTCTGGGGATGTCCAAGAGAGGGAATGCAGAGCTGGGTCTTCCTGGACCTGGAGGCTGAGCGAATGTAAGGGGTGCCAGAATCTCCCTCCACACCCAGAACAAGAGTCCCCTGGATTGTAGATGAAACTTCAGGCATAAATGACATCCAGAAAGCCATGACTCAGAAGGATTCACAGAACAACCCCCTTCAGCTCCCACAGCACCCCCTCCCCCATCATGGCTGGACTTGAAGGTGAAGGGGCAAAGCCTGGGGAGGGAGGAACTTGGGTTTCTCACTGCAGTGGAAAGAAAAACAGCACAGAATCAGGCAGCTGACAAGCCTGGGTCTTCGTCTGGCACTGCCTGTGCAACTTCGGGCTGCCATTTCTCCTCCCAGGGCCCCACTTTCCATAGTGCAGGGTGATGTCACCCTCTCCCTGGGCAGTCTGTGGTCCTTCCCATGTGAAAGCTCCAAGAAGACGGCAGCCAAGAGAACCCTTGTTCCAAGACTTGGGGTCTCACATCGCCCCCTCCCCAGCCCCACCAGGGTCTTGCCTTTCCCAAGAGCTAGCCTGGAGGCCCCATCCCCAGCCTNGGGGAGGACGCTCCCTTAGAGGGGACGCTATGACAGCATGACACAGGTGACTTCAGGGCTCAGGAATGCAACCCATAACAGTTATCTTTACAGGAAAGCCCTTCTCTTCCGGCTCCCAGAAGTTTTAACCTTTGGGCGCAGCATCAACCAGCCAACAGGCAGGGAAATGGAAACCACACTGCCTGTTGTAACAGAATTTAAAGAATAATAGATATAGGGGTAAAAAAACAAAGAAGAAACGGGGTTCATGCACCCCAACACCAAGACACAGTCCAGAAGGGGGTGTTTGTAACTAGCTCAGATTTCAAGGGAAACACCTTCCCCTTATCCCACATGGGGAAACTGAGGCATAATCGCGGTTACAAAGCTATGACGCGGTAACCTTGACTGAGCGCTTAATGTCTCCCAGGCGCCATGCTGAGCTTTACCTGTGGCATCTCAGTGAACACAAGCAGAAGAGGCAGGTCTTGTCTGTCTCTTCTTTTTACAGATGAGGAAACTGAAGTGCAGAGAGGTCGAGTCGGGGAATTGGGAGGTCAGAAGCAAATTGAAACGTTGAGCACCTACTAGGTGCCAAGGGCTACAGCTTTTCTATTCCTGCTCTCAACTCACTCCAGCCCTTAGAAGTGGAGGGGGCTAGTCCCATTTTACTGCTGAGGAAGCTGAGGCCGAGGCGGGGACTTGTCCAAGGACACGCCATGAGTCAGCAGCCGGCAGAGTCGGGCAGGGCCTGCCCACATCCCATTCTGGAAAAGGGAATGTTTGGGGGAACAGGAAAGAGGAGATGGACACTCAGTCCCTGTGAAGCAGAGCAGCGGGGAGGGGAGGGGGGAAGCTTTCTGTCTCTTCCCTCCCAATTAACATTCTATTAAAAAGCAGGTTCCTGGCAAGCTCTAATGGCCAGAAAATCAATAAAAGCCATTGCAAACAGGCTGAGCAGAGACAAGCCCCAGCAGAGCAGCCTTCGGGCCGGGGTGGGTGCGGCAGTTTCAAAGGCTCCCGGGCAGAATGGTAAACATCAGAGGCTCTGGAGGGTGTGGTGGGCTAGGAGGCACACTGGAGCCTTATGCTGGTGGAGGGGGACAGCCAGGGCTTCCTGAGTTGGCTGGGGACCCAGACATCTGAAACCACTGCTCTGTGCTTTGTTTCCTTATCTGGAAATTGGGGTTCAAATGGCTGCACCGCCTGAGGACTGTTGTCTTAAATGAGACAACACATGTTAAGTGCGTACAAAAAACGATGCGTATGAAGTGCGTACACAATGCCTAGAGCACAAGGGATCGGTACTGTTGCTGTTGTTGATGTTCTTAAAATGCTGGGCACAAAGTAAGGCCCCAGTTCATATACACAGACATAATGAATGCTTGCTAGATGCTCCCTGAGACCTGGGCTCAAATCCTGCCACCACGGTTTATACTTTCTGGGTAGATAGGCACAAGAAAGTCTTTTCACTGGTTTGAGCCTCAGTTTACCCATCTAAAGAATGGGGGTAAATAATATCCAGCTGGCAAGGCTGTAGGGAAGATGAAATATGCACAGTCTATGATAATAAATGCAGAGTGTCTGTAAGATGGAGCTGAAAATGTCTGCCTGGTACTCTGCAAACAAGGTGATTATCATCACTGCTCCTCCTGTCTTTGTTTTAATTAGGGTTTCAGAGGCTTCCACCCCTGGGTAGAGGGTCTCCCATACCCTGTGGTGCCTCCAGGAGACCTTTGTCCAACCTAGAGGACTTTTTCTCTCATTTTCCTTTCTAGATAGGGTCTGGGAGTTCCAGGCTGCAACCCCAGCTGAGTGCCTTACTAATCCAAGAGGCTCCGAGTAGTCACAGAGCCTCAACATCCACATCTGTAAGATGGGGCCATTGGGGGCTTAAATAAGACAAGAACAAGACAGTGCCTTTTTAGGTTGAAAATGCTTCACAGCTGTGCACTTAGCAACTCTGACTTGACAGAATGCCAATGCCCTGGGAGTACGTACAGAGATTCTTATAACAGGGATTTTAAAAATCAAACTGACATCCTGGGCTCCGTTTAAAAAGCACTTTTCAAGGGACGTAGGAAGTCAGACTAGTCTCCCCTCCTACCTCACTTAATGACACGCCCATTCTTCCTGAAACTCTTCATGCAGGGCACTGTGCTAAAGGCTGACATGTGCTGGCTCACTGATTCCTCACATGGACTTCTGAGAAAACATACATAGATTTGATACACCCACTTTACAGTTGAGGAAACTGAGGCCCAGACACAGTCGCCTGTGATCATCTGCTTCTCCATATCAAGGTCGGAAACTCAAAGCTAAGCCCACTTAGACAGTTCAGAATCAGGATGACAGGATCTGCTTCTGCAGTGGCCTGGGGCAAATCCTACCACCTCTTGGGCCTCACATGAACCCTTGCTTTTATAAGGAGTTGGACTAGATCAGTATTTGCCAAATGGCATGTTTTAAGATATCACTAGGAGTCTAATACATGGAAGGAGGGGTTCCAGGATTTTCAAAGGTACCATATGAAGCAAAATTGCAAACAGGTCTCCTTACTGCAGGACTTATCAGAGCCTTGAATTTGCTAATATAGTTTATGAATCTCTGAAAGGCAGCCCTGTCTTATCCAACCACACATGAGTGTCTAGGTCCAGGGAAGTGCTTGGAAATTGGTAGACTAGATGATTTCCATCATGCTGCACACACACCCCACAGTCACCAGCCAAGAACTGTTCTCTTCATGGGTCACTGGGCCAGGCTCTGATGGAGGAAGGAACTGGAAAGCCCCGAGGCTTTATTCCACCCCTTTGCCTTAATCCCAGGGCCTCTGCCTCCCCTGGAAGCAGCACCTCCTTTCTTCAGCTGGGCCAGTGGCTTTCTCCGAAGTGCTAATGCCGCTCCTTGGCACCTACACTTCTCAGTGGCTGTGAGGGGCCTCTGGCTTCCCCTGGCTTCTAGATGAGCTCTTTTTTCTTTATTTTTGAAAGACTCATAATAATTGCTTTTTTTCCGATTTACAAAAAAAAATGTTCTGTGGTAGAAGATGTAGATCGGAAAGCAAAATTAAAAAGTTAAAAATCAGTCATAATACTTAAGCTACCCCAATAAATAGATATTCAAATAAAATGCAAATTAAGCTTCAACTGGCACCTCTTAGCAGCACGCTCTTTCTACCAGGTTAACTCCCTCCCCCAGCTCCCCTTCTTGCAGCTGCCTTTGCTCAAAGATCCCCTCCCCAGCCCCGTACTCTATTTTCAGAGCACAGACAGAGAGATTTTGTTTCTGAGGACAGGTTCTTTCTTCAAATATCAAAATAAGCCAGAAGCATCCCCCTTTTACAACTACTGAAGCAATTCTGTGACTCACTCTCACTAGCTCCTCACAGTACTCAATAATTAGGAAGTTGTCACCACCACTGGAGAAAAGAAGAAACTGAGGTTCAGAGAAGCGGAGCAAAGTGCTAGGAGATGTCAGAGCAGGCTCAAACCCCAACCTATACCCCCGCCTTGGAGTCTTTGCTCCAGCACTTCCAAGCTGTGTGGCCTTGGGCACATCACTTAACCTCTCTGAACTTCCATTTCCCCATCCACAAAACGGTAATGCTTCCTAAGGTTTTTGTGAAAGATTAAGAGCTGGTATCAATAAGGTGCTTAGAACAGTGGTAGACACCAAGAAAGCACAATATAAAGAGTTTGCTATTATTATTCTTACCATCATCATCATTGTTTATTACTGCCAGGATATCAAGTGTGCAAAAGGGCTGACTCAGAGGCACTGGCCTGTCCCCAGGGAAGCAGGTCTCTGGAGGCCCAGGCTTTGGGGAGTGGACCAGGGGACAGACAGTGTTCCTTTGGCCACGGGCCTGTATCAGAACTGGGCAGCTGGTGTTCACGGACTTGGCAGGTCAGAATAAACTCTCCAAGCTCCTAGCAGCAGCACATTCGCAGAAGAGTATGTTCTGCTTAGGCAGACGCTCATGTTTAAAAATGAATTCCTATAAATGTTCCCCTTTCTGCCCAGCTAGTAGGAGACTACATTGATGCAGCCTTTCCTGAGAGAAATTTAGCGACATACAGAGCAAGCCTTCAAAATTCTAGAACGTGGAATTTATCCTAGGAAGTCATCAGGCTGGGTGTGACAATCTAGCTATAAGAATGTTCAGCACAGTGAGGTTCTTTCCAACGTCAAAAACCTTTTCGGTACCCCAAAGCCAAGGATCGGCTGAATGAATTTATATTTCTCTGCAGCCATTAAAAGTCATGTTGTCAACAAATATATACCTATTGCTGATTCATGTTGATGTTTGGCAGAAACCAACACAATTCTGTAAAGCATTTATCCTTCAATTAAAAAATAATTTTTTTAAAAGTCATGTTGTCGACAAATAGTTGCTGTAATATGGAAAAATGATTATAATGGGTCAGCAAGAGAACAAAATGAGTTCTGGACATAACATACAATATGATTTTTGATAAAACAGATGATATACATCTATATTATATAACTTATATGCATTTCTCAGTAACAGAAAAATCTGGAACGTATACAAAAATGTAGTTTTCTTGGGGTGATGCAATTATGGAGGGTTTTGATTGTCTTGTCTTTCTACATTTTCAAACATACACATGCATTATAATAGAAAAAGTTATTAATAAAGGAATAATGAGTAATAAAAAGGTAATGAATAATGTAATCACCTATAAATTATCAGCTTAAAATCTTGACTGCAGTAAGACATTGTTTTACACAAGGTTATTTACAGTCTAGATTCCAAAGCCCCTCAGAAGGGTGTCCCTGGGTAAATGAGCATTCTCAGCCCTGGAGTGTGGCCCCACAGATGAGGAGTGAATAAAAATAGGAGCCAGGGACGGGGGAGCCTGGTGGGCTGCCATCTCTGGGATTGCACTGAGTCGGACACGGCTGAAGCGACTTAGCAGCTGTAGCAGCAGCAATGACTCTGCTGGGCTCTCATCCACGTTGTTTAAAGAGAAATTAGAGGCACTCTGTCCCTTAAAAACAACAAAAAACAAAGACCCAAGAGTGGGGAGGGGCCAAAGGGTTCAGAATTTGTTACATAAATTGCAACATGACAGCCAGTCTGCCCTAAGCCCTCTTGTAATTTCATATTTTCACTTCCTAAGGGAAGAGAAAAAGCCCCTGTCTGCCAGCCAGGAGGAGGAGGGGGCAGGTGGAATTTCACATACACGTTGCTTCATGTGTCACCCTTTGGGTGTTTTCTGTTTTGTTTTTGGAGATGGATGCATTATTTCCAGGCAATTCTTTCAGGACTAGGTACAAATAATGGGGCTCAAAGAACTAACTGGAAGCTGGAACAGGCAGAGGGGCAGCGGACCTCAGTCCTCGGCTCAGTTTCCAAGAGTTGGTTCTGAGGCCTGGGCTGCCAGTTGCTGGGTGAGCTTGGACCCATCCCCGGCCCTGAGTTTTCACATCGGTAACTGAAGGAGAAAGAAGCCCATTCTCAGAGCTGGGAAAGGGCTCTGTGCATTATAAAGCCCAGGGGGCTGGCAGACTAGCCTGACTTGTGTCCTCTCGCTCATTCTGGGATGTTGGCCCCAAGGATCTCCTGGCTGGTTAGGAGCAAAGGGTGAGATGTGAGACTTAGAAGGTGCAGTGCAAGGTCTTAGAAGACAGGACGCCATCCCTGTGATTTCCTGAGCCTTAGCTCCTAATCATCTTCAAGCCATGGTCAAGGCCTCCTGACCTACCCGTTGTCGTTACTGCATCTTCACAACAGCCTGGGAGGCGGTTTCAAGAGGGTCCACTTAGCAGAGGCAGGACCAGAGGCTCAGACAACTGGAGCCTCTAGACCAAGCCCCGGGCCACACAGGAGGCCAGGGCAGGATTCCCATCTGAGCCGAATCCTGAATGATGCCCACAGGACGCAGACGCTGACTTGTGACTTTCCTCTCCCTTCCAGGTAAACACGAAGAAAAGCAGCAAGAGGGTGGCATCGTTTCCAAGAACTTCACAAAGAAAATCCAGTAAGTAACCTGGCAGTTGGATTTCAGGGGAGGATTGGAGTGGGGGCAGCATGCCTGGGACCCCTCTTGGGCATCTCTCCTTCAAGAGACCCGCCCCAGGGCAGGGAATTGAACCCTGTGAGAAGTTAAACCGACAGTGGGTTCCCAGAAAGGGGGGGTGCCATTTCATCTTCTCAGTGCCATGTGAGCTGGGATTAACAATCTCGTTTTGTAGATGGAGAATTCAAGAATAGGAGAGGCAAGATGACTTGTCCACGATTCCATGAAAATCGGGGTACTCACCCATCCACATGATATCATGCCTCCAAATTCCTAACAGAATCTTTCAAGGATTGCTTGTTGCAAGTCTCCCATGGCCTCCCCTAGGGCACCCGTAAGAATTAGGCTGGAAAGCATCCTGCTCTCTTCGTGACTCACTACCTAGAAGGGCTCTGAGGCTGAGAGATTGGGAGAAAGGAAGGGCCAGTTTTGCCAAGGGGAGTGAGAAGGGCTGAGACTGGGGGATCATGCAAGTAGCAGGAAAGCCACCCCCAGGCTGAGCCGAAGAATCAAAGACAGACGGAGGCCCTGATGGCAATACCCGTAGGGAGAAAAGACTCACAGCGACGTGCCAGTGGCCAGCTGCTTCACAGACACCTCGTCCCCCTAAATGTACCCCGCCCCTCTGTGCTCTCCTGGCTCTAAAGTCTCTTCTAGTCCCATTTCACCTTTGAAGCAAAGGTATGCGGTGGGGAAAAGAGACAGTACCCTCCTTGTATTATGGGGAAACGAAAGCTCCCAGAGGTGAAAGGATACACCCAGGGTCCTTAAAATGAGCACTGATAACAGCCCCAAACAGACCCTTGAACTCTTGAGTTCACCATGTTCAGTTCTTGAGCAAGGAATGCCCTTTCCTCATTCATAAAAGGAAGGGATGCTGAGCCTTGTGGAGACACCCACAAAGGAAATGAGATCACAGCTCGTGGTGGGCACACAGCAGGTCCCCACAAGTGTCGGTTTGTTTTTACTCCTGTTGTTGTTATTGAATCTTAACCTCTCCCCTCACCCCAGCAAAGCGGTCCTGTGTCTGGACAGATGGCACACGCTAAATTCTGAGGCTGCTTTTAGCTTTAAGCTTCCGCAGTCCTGACTCTCTCCCCATGTGCCCATTCCTAACCCACCAGGCGCCTCTGGAGCACTCAAAAGCCTGCAGACACTTCCTGATAAGGCAAACGCCAGATACTTTTTCTTCCTGGCTGGCCTGCCATCACCAAGACCCACACCTTCCCCTAGTACGACAGCCAGATCAGACGTTGCTGAGAGGGAAGAGATGGGGAGAGAGGGGAGAGATGGGAGGGGAGCAAGAGGGCTGATGTTTCTTTTAAGAGACTGAAATAAGGTCTCAGGATGGAGTCACAGGCAGGTCAAAGCTGTGAAAGGGACTGAGCCAGAAAGAAGTCAGCAAATTCATCATCTCTAAAGACAGCTGTTTTCATGGATCTCGCCATCTCTGAGGCCTCTGGGAAAAAACACAGCTTGCTGCGAGTTGCTTGACCAGATAGAAATGCCTAAAGCTGCTGGAAGCAGAGCCACTACCCACATGGGGCTCGGCAGCTGAGCTGGGCTGTTTTTACAATACTGAACTAATCATGGCCAGGACCACCCTCTCCCCCAGAGGCTCTCCTCGGTCACTTGACCATCCTGATGCTGTTCACAAACCCTCCAAACCTCCCCGCGTTCCAGCAACCAAAGAGCCCCCAGGACCTCCCCCCTCACCATGGCATGGATCCATCCATTCCAGTTGGTCAGTGTCCAGCTGCGCCAGTCATTAAATATTTTGAATCTCGCTTCTGGGTGTAGGGAGTCCTGGAGCCACGACTGAGTAGGTGACTTGGAGCCACATGCTAAACTGCTCTGGGCTTCTGTTCCACCTTCCCTTAGGATGGGGAGTGAGGGAATGTGTGCAGACTCAGTGCTCAGCCCATGGGGCCTAATCTACCAGAGACTCAGCAAGACTGGAACACACAAGAGCAGGTGGGAGTCCTGGGACCTCCTGGCCCTGCCCTGACTCCATCACCAAGCCGCAGGACTGAGATTTGTGGCCCCATCTCAGAGGTCTCATTGCCTCTCCCAGGAAATACGCCAGTCATTAGAGTTTAGAGAAGCTCCTTAAACCCAGCTGAGGCCTTTGGAGATTTCCTCCCAGACACGATGCTCCAGCCGTCTGCCTTGCCCACAGCTAGGGATTCTTCCCAACACACACACATCCCCTTGGGAAAGACCCCGTTTTGACTGGATGAGGGAGAGACTGGAATTTGCAAGGCAGGTCCAGTGTAGGGCAAAGACTGGAGATGGGGGCTTTTCCACACCTCCCTGGAGTGAGAGACCAGGGGATGCAGGAAGTCATCAACAGAGGATGGCCAGAACCAAAGCAGACTTAAGTGTCTTTGCTCCACAGCTTCCCTGGTATCTGATCTGCCATTTGCAGCCCCCTGTGGTGTGTCAAGAGCCAGGTTAAGAGATGTAAAGGTTTGGGACCTCCCTGGTGGTGCAGTGGTTAAGATTCTGTGCTTCCAATGCAAGGGGTGTGGGTTCAGTCCCTGATTGGGAAACTAAGATCCCACATGCTACAGCCAGTAAATAAATAAATAAGCATCTAATGCAAGCTCTGAGGATCGTAAAAAAAAAAAAGCTTCTTAATTGAAAACTCATTCTGTAGACAGGACACAAGACAGTGGTGCCTTTTTTTTTTTAAGATGTAGAGGTTTAATTTTATGCCATCTTTAAAAGAATCCTGTAGAGTAGGTATTGGGCTTCCCAGGTAGTGCTAGTGGCAGAGAACCCACCTGCCAATTCAGAAGACATAAGAGACACAAGTTTGATCTCTGGGTTGGAAGATTCCCCTGGAGGAGGGAATGGCAAACCACTCCAGTGTTCTTGCCTAGAGAATCCCATGGACAGAGGAGCCTGGCGCGCTATAGTCCGTAGGATCACAGAGAGTCGGACATAACTGAAGCGACTTGGCACAGCACACAGAGAGCTGGTATTTTTAAGCTCATCTCGTGGATTAGAAAACTGAGGCTCAGAGGTTGGCAGGCCTTAGCTAAGGTCATATGGCCACAAGAGGAGGTCTGGGATTGCACACAGGCCTCCCCGCCTTCAAAGCCGTGAACTTCCTACTTGGTTGTGTGCACTGTGTGTCTCGTCGGTCGTGTCTGACTCTCTGCAACCCTGTGGACCGTAGCCCACCAGGCTCCTCTGTCCATGGGATGCTTCAGGCAGGAATACCTGAGTGGGTTGCCATGCCCTCCTCCAGGGAATCTTCCCGACACAGGGATCTATTCCCTGCGTCTCAAATGCCTCCTGCGTTGGCAGGCAGGTTCTTTACCGCTACCGCCACCTGGGAAGCCCTCCTACTTGGATGGACAGGAGAGACCAAATGAGTCATTCACAGACTATCTTCAATTATTTTTTTGCCTCTGTGCTTACGTCCCTATACTATTATTTTCTTGTGATTTTTTTTTTCTTTACACTCAACCCACTTTTGATAAGGTTCAGTTCTCATCAGTCAAACATTCACTCACTCAAGAAGGCAATTGTGAAATAAACCCAAAGCAAAATGTGGTTAAATTCTCACTAGACAGTGTTGCCTGCCTGAGGGCCTAACTCATAGATCTGCTCTTTCTTTGTTAAAAGAGAGAAAATATCAAGAGATGGTAGAAGCTGAGGTGTTAAAACCATGTTAAAGCTCTATGTTAACAGAGCTGAGACTTTCCCTTAGTTGTAAATGAAAGGATTTAGTTTCTTTAGGTTCAATCACCATAGATCTTCCCACCAGTTTCACTGAACCTCCGTCCCTTTTGCAAGAGGACGGAGGAGGACTAGCTCTCCCACCAAGTGGGTTCAACATAGAGGCCACCTGGTAAGAGCCCTTGAGTAAGTCTGTTCCCATACTGGGGCCTTAGTTTCCCCATGTGTGATATGGGAACGATGTCCTGGATAGTTGACATCCTTTTGGCCGCTGACATTTCATGGGTCAATGATGATGCTAAAATAGTCACAGCTATCAAGGTGCCCATTTGTACAGCTGATGCCTACAATGACAGTGTGGTGGCTGATGCCTATTGAACACTTCCTATATGCCAGGCGCTGTGCTAAGCCCTTGGCTTTCATCATCCTACACAATTCTCACACCACCCTAAAAGATAGGTGCTGTTTTAAACCACCTTTTTCTGTGGTCAGAGACGTGAGATCACTAACCCAAGATCACACAGTCAGGAAGAGGTATGATTTGCACTGCAGTCTGCCTGCCTGTGAAGTCCATGCTTGTGGACCATGGCTGCCCTGTCATATGTCCCAGGTGCCCTAGGGGTTGGCATGTAAAGGGTTAAACAGAGTCAGCCCATCCCCCCAGCCGAGGGTGGTGGTGGTTTGGTCGCTAAGTCATGTCTGACTCTTGTGACCCCATGGACTGTAGCCTGCCAGGCTCCTCTGTCCATGGGATTCTCCAGGAAGAATACTGGAGTGGGTTGCCATTAGGGAGGTCCAAACTTTTGGCCTTGTCTCTGCTTCGGAAGTTTGGCTTGGCAGTTGCCCAAGTTCCNTCATGTCTGACTCTTGTGACCCCATGGACTGTAGCCTGCCAGGCTCCTCTGTCCATGGGATTCTCCAGGAAGAATACTGGAGTGGGTTGCCATTAGGGAGGTCCAAACTTTTGGCCTTGTCTCTGCTTCGGAAGTTTGGCTTGGCAGTTGCCCAAGTTCCCTTTCTCTCCCACCCTTCCCTGAAGGCTCCTTGTTAATCAGGAATCTCCTTGGTAGATGCAGTTCATGTGGCTACAGGTGGCTGTTTACAGCAAACAACCTCCCCAGCCCCTCCAGGAAGGGTCTTGCCCATGACCAGCATGGGGTCACTTTATTGTCTGGTTCTTTCATTCAGACCCCTGCATTTACAACAGGTGGAATCGGACTAGACTGATGGGAAGATCTGTGGTGATTGAACCTCCTGGCTTTCCCTACCATGGATTTTTTTCAAAAGTCTGGTGCCTGGGAGGGGAGGCAGAGGAATGTCATGATCAGCTACTCTTGAGTCTGGAGACCAGGGTTCCAATTCTCTTCCAATGTGCTCCTTGCCAGCTGTGTTACCTTAGGCAAATCAGTTCCCCTCTCTGATCTCAATCGCCTCATCTATATATTAGGGAATTGCCTGGTGGGACTATTATTTCTATAACAATAATGATTATGATTATTAAATTTATTAATTTGATAACAATAATTGTTATTATGTTTGATAATAATCCCACCAGGCAATATCAAAAATGTTTTCTTTCAAATGAATAAAAGAATGTTTGGCTGTATTAAAAATAATAAGCGAATCTTCTGTTCTCCCTAGGCTTCCTGCAGAGGTGGATCCTGTGACAGTGTTTGCCTCCCTTTCCCCAGAAGGCCTGCTGATCATCGAAGCTCCCCAGGTTCCCCCTTACTCACCGTTTGGAGAGAGCAGTTTCAACAATGAGCTTCCTCAAGACGGCCAGGAAGTCACTTGTACCTGAGACCCCAGTCTTGGCCCTTCCTTATTCCCTCCCCAATCCCTGGGCTTCTCTGATTCCAGGATACATTACTCTAGCTGAACTCATAGAGTTAGTGTGGCTAAAATGTTGGGGGTCGGGGTGGATTGACCAGATTCCCTGGATAGTGTTAGTAGTAGGTTTTCCTGCAAGATGGCGCAATTGACAGGTTATGCTCCACTGCATTTGGCCAAAATGCTGGGAGTTTTCCTTTCTTTACCTTTTCTATCATGATGAAAATGTTGCACACTTTACAGTTGCAAAACAAATAAAAGGGGACATAACATTTCACTTTGTATCTTATCTTGCAGCTAATGCAAGAGTTGCTTTTCTCTGGGGACCGGGATTCCCATTCTGGGCTCCCAATGTCCATACCTGCCCCTTGGTTTGGTTGATGGAGCCCTCGTAGCTCACCCCACAGTGTTTCTGCAGCCCTGGTTTACAAAGGGTTCTATACAGGTCTTATATCCCCATATGGGATTTATCCAGCAACCACATGAAAACAGACAGTGCCGTGTGCCCTCCACCCAGGCATTTATAGCATGTTCCCAAGCTGGCACTCCCCGAGGACTTTAGAAGTCCTTTAGTTTCTTCTCTGGTTAAAGTTCCCCCTTTCTTGTGTCTCCTATGTCCAAGTCGGGATTTTTACAGAGGGAGCTGTCTTCAGACAGCTCCACCAGGAACCAAGCAAAGGCCAAATAGTCTGGCAGGCAGGCTAGTGGTATCGTGTATATGGGTGGGACGTGTGTGTCATTGTTATTTGAATTGTGCTGTTGTTTAGGGAAAATAACAGTAAACAATAATAAAAAGAACTGATGTTATTAGCCTTGTGTGTTGTTTTGATGGGAACTAAATGCTGTACCACTTAGGTATGCAACATCAATTAGGGTACTTGTGGTGGCAAATAATAATGCTCAATGCACTGTGGCTTAAATGACATCAATATCTTAACTTTACGGAAGTTTAGATATGAGTGATTTCAGAATTACTTTTTCAGCTGTTACACCACCAAGAACCCAGAGTCTTTCTATCGTTTTTCTCTACCATGTCTGATGAGTCTACAAGTTCTATCCTCATGTTTCCAAGAAGGCTGCAGCAGCTCCAAGCATCTCAACCTCATATGGCCATGTACTCCTCCGTCCATGGGATTTTCCAGGCGAGAGTACTGGAGTGGATTGCCATTGCCTTCTCCGACAGGAAGAGAAGGCAAGGGTAAAAAAAGTCTTTTTGTCTGACTTTCTCTTTCATCAGCAAGCTCTTTTCCAGAAGCTCTCTCTCAACAGTCTTCTTTTTTATTTTTTTTTCATTGACCCAAACTGGGTGATATGAGTTTGCTGAAGCCAGTCCCTGGCAAAGGGAAAGGAATGGCCATGATGGGCTTAGATCAATATTGATTTGTCCTTCCAGGCCTGGAACATTGCTGCTTGAAAAAGCAAGGTTCTGTTTGGAAGGAGGAAAGGGGCAGTCAACAGTCCACACACTGATGCTGCCAGGAGCCCAGAACCCTGAAAGTATGGTGGTAGGGAGCGTGCTACCACAGTGCATCAGTTAGAACTGCTTCTATGCTAGGTGCTAGGAAGCCCTACTCCAACTGATTTAAGCAAAAAGGGGTATTTATTTGGGTACAACTGAAAATTCCAAGATAAATGCTGCTCTCAGGTTTCTAATGATCTTAATAGAACTCAGTTTGTCTCTTGTTCCTACGGTGTTGGCTCCGCCCCTAATCTCCCTGTTGCCTCACACACCTCCTGCTCCTAGCTGTCGTGTCCCCGTGCCCTTTCATGTGACCTCAAGACAGGTGTGATCACTACACCACCACCCCAGTGCCCACATTCCGGTCCCGGCGAGAAAAACCTGTCTTTCTCATCCCATCTGCTGAGAATCATTCTAATTGGACCAGCTTGGGTCACATGACCATCCCTGAGTTAAGCAGAGCCCAGAAAATCAGTACTTTGATTGGTAAGGCCTGGGTCACATGCTCCATCCCTGGAGCCAATCTCCTTTAAGCCTCCCTGACCACCCCCGCAGGAAGTAGATGTTACCTTTACAATGCGGAAGTTGCCTCTAAGTGGCTTGGGTAAGTTCCATGGTGATGGTAGAACTCAACTTTTGTTTTTGGAGGAATTAGTGAGGAGCTCCTGAGCTGCCTTTTTTTTTTTTTTCATCTAAGTGCAGTTGCTTTGGGTATCCCAGGTGGCACTGGTGGTAAAGAACCCGCCTGCTAATGCAGGTGAGGTAAGAGACACAGGTTTAACCCCTGGGTCAGGAAGATCCCCTGGAGGAGGGCATGGCAACACACTCCAGTATTCTTGCCTGGAGAATCCCATGGACAGAGGAGCTTGATGGGCTACTATCCATGGCGTCGCAAAGAGTTGGACATGACTGAAACGACTTAACATGCGTGCATAGTTGATTTATGAGCTGCTTTTTAAGAGTACCTCCAAACTGCCAGTGACAGCAGAATCAGTGACTATTTCCTGAGCATCTGCTTATTTTGGTCCTCTCCTGGGAGCCAAGCATATAGCAAACGATGAGCCATGAGTCCTTCCCTCAAGCAGCTCGAAGAGCAGCTGCACAGGTGTCGGGTAACAGAAAGCCTGCATGCTAAGCCACTTCAGTCATGTCCAACTCTTTGAGATCCTATGGACCGTAACCCTCCAGGCTCCTCTGTCCACGGGATTCTCCACTCAAGACTGTTAGAATGGGTTGCCATGCCCACCTTCACGGGATCTTCCTGACCCAGGGATCAAACCCTCGTCTCTTACATCTCCTGCATTGGCAGGCGGGTTCTTTACCACTAGTGCCACCTGGGAAGCCTGACCCTCACTAAATCATCCATGTGCCAGACCCTGTGCTAGGTGCTTTATGTGTATTGATAGACTTAATTACCATATAACCCTAGCAGTATTACCAAACCAAACTTGGGTCCCCTGGCCCACGGTGGTGAAGCCGATCTACCAACACCAGGTTGTGGAGGACGGTGCAGTGTTTACTGCAGGGCGCAGAGCCCAGGCAGCTAGCATTCGAAAGGCCTGACCTCCCTGACGGCTTTCAGGGAGAGGTTTTTGAAGCCAGGGTGAGGATAAGGGCTGTGGGGTGTGTGAACGGTTCCTGGATGCTCTTCTGATTGGCTGGTGGTGAATTACTTGGGAGTCCACATCATCAGCCTCCTGGTCCCCAGGTGTCCGTGGCCTCTACGTGCTTATTGTCAGCATGTAGTTAGCTTCTTCCACCGGGTCAGGGTTTCAACTTCTGCAAAACAGCTCAAAGGATTTGTCTCAGAATATTATCTATAGCCCTTGAGAAGGAACTAAAGGTCCTGGACTTTGTTTAATGGCTAAACAAATATTTTGTCCTGCTTGACTGTTTCCCTTTGTTTCTGGCTTTTCTTACTTCCCTGATGAAACTTATTCTTTAGAACTCAGAGAAGGCCTGGGAGGCTAAAGTTTTACTACAAACAAGAGATAGATGAAGAATGGAGGGGGGGTGCTGAGGAGGGAGGAGGGTCTGTCCTGCGAAGGCCCCTGCTCAGTTACATGAGGTTGGTTCAACTCTTATCTCCATTTTACAGATGAGGAAACTGATGCAAGGAAGGACTAAGTGTACAGCCCCAAATCATACACCTGCTAAGCAACAAGCTGGGGTTAGGGGTGTGAGGGGGTCCTGACTACTCTAGTAATTGTAACCCTATTCTGCCTTTCTCTCAGCAAAGCAAAATCTAAATGTGTCTTATGTGAGTTTGTAAAAATTTTGGGAAGAGAAGTGATATTTCAAGTCGAGGCTTTGCAAGGGACTTGGGGTTGGGGAAGATTTCTCAGGGTAGGGTTCACCCCATGGTGGTCAGAGTTGAGCAAGCAGGACTAGGGATGGGGAGGTCCCTTGCCAGCAGAAGAAAACACATGAGCCAAGGTGAAAGGTATGTCCCTTTTACAATCCTGTGATGGTTGCCCATTGTTCAAAGGATTGGGTCCAAGCTTCATTCAAGACTTGCAGAGGCTTATGGGATCTTTCCCCAGGTCCCCTCTCTCCCCCAGCTCCTATGACTCCCTCCCCTTGCACTGTAGCCTCACCTAACCTCCTTCTGCTCCTCTAACCAGACAGGTCCTCTCTTGCTCCTAGAACTTTGAATACACTGCTCTCGCGCTCCAGTGCTTATTCTCCCAGCCCCTTCGTTGGCTAAATCTTTAAGATCTCAGCTCAGACTCCCACCAGACTGGCCAGAGCCCCTCATCATTACCCTCATCCCAGCTGAGCACATCTTGAAACAGCTGGGAATTTGTGTAGCAGAATAAGTCATAATAACAATCACAAAACCCCAAACTGATCCAAGCTGCTCTGCTTTAAAGAATGAGGGGAGAAAGCGTCCAAGTAAAGGGGACCATCCCTACTAATTTGATGTTTGTTCAACAAATATTTACTGGGCACGTGCCAAGCGCAAGGCAACTGTGCCGGGTGTGAGGTTACCCTGTCTTCCCACTTTGAGAATCTGCTGAGATAAAGAGAAAAGTAAAGCTTTCATTTCAGTGGCCATTCATCAGTTTTGGGTCACTGAATGGTGAGACCCTGAGCAGATAGAACAGAGAGCCCACCCACTGGAAATAAATATGTATTGAATGAGTGATTGAATGAATGAATGGTGAATGTGGGTCTCCCTGGGAAATGAGCCCAAGAGCCTGATCTCAGACCCCAGAAACCCAGCTTATTTCAGTTCTGAGAGATTCCAGTTTAGAGGCGCAAGCATTGTCATCAGAACAGATGACTAGGCCCCTCCCCAGAGATCTCCAGTGATATGACAGAGGAATATCGCTCCCGAGTCTCATGTCGATGATGCTGCCAGGGGCTGCCCAGACCTGCCTCTCTGCTCCGCTCCCGTGACCTAGCTCCCTGGACAGTTGTATCCTCCACCCATCTCCACCCCGCTCCCAACTGTCTGCCAGCCAGCCGCTGCCAATGGTGATATATGGAGATGGCTTGATTTGACCTTGAAGGGAAGAAACAAATTAATGTGTCTCAAAATAAATTCTGGGATCAGTGACTGGCTTTTCCTCCACCCCCCCCCCCCCCCCCCCACCGCCCCCCCACATTNACTGTCTGCCAGCCAGCCGCTGCCAATGGTGATATATGGAGATGGCTTGATTTGACCTTGAAGGGAAGAAACAAATTAATGTGTCTCAAAATAAATTCTGGGATCAGTGACTGGCTTTTCCTCCCCCCCCCCCCCCCCCCACCAAGTGCCTCACAAGTTGTGCATTAATGTGAAAATCAATACTGTCTCCTCCATGAGCCAACACCTGGAGCTGGTAGGGCGCAGGGCGGTGGGAGGGCCCCTCCCACCCAACACCCAGGAGTTGTCAGAAGGGGTGGGAGGGCTCCTGGTCTGTTGTGAGCTCTGCTCTCTGGTTGCTGAGGGCTGGCTCGAGTCACCCTGTCTGGTGAGAGCAACCCACTCGACCACCAGCTCCGAGTCCTCCCAGGTGTGAGCAGATGGGGACTCCCTGAGGGCTCCCTGGGGGCTCCCAAGGAAAAGGGAAAGGCAGTCGTGTGAAACGGTATCGTCAGGGTTGTCCTCCAAGGAGAACTGAGATATGGGGAGGGGAGGAGACTCCAGGCCCAGCCCCCACGATTCAGCCATTCCGTGTATATTTACTGAGTGCCTTTCTTCAGACTTGGCACCAATTCAACTATATACCCAGGTACAATGGAGCCAGGTATCCAAATATTGAAACACTTCAGCACCGTTTGATAAATAGCCCTGCCTCTTAAGCTGCCCCGCTACCGTCCTATCCTTTACTGAGCACGTCTTTTTGTTCTGAGGCTTTGACCACTTGGCGCCTTGCTGACTCTGGAGGGACTGTGCCTCCCGGTCCCTGCAAGCACACTTGTCTTATGAAAACCAATCCAAAGCCCCCACCCCAAGCTTTATCACATTCTGAGCCACTACCCACCTGCCCTGCTCATTCCAGGTCAGGCACCAAACAGCTAGGGCCAGCCCCTATGCCTCAGAGCTTACTGAAATTATTCAAACTAGGCCATTCCAAGTTTGTTTCCTCCACCTCACCTGTTCATTCTCACAAAAACCACAATACAGGCTCTTGTCCACCTTCCCTCTGCCTCCTGAATGACTCTGTGCTTCCCTGTGTGGCCCCCAAATCATGGTCGGTCCCCGCCTCTTGGAATCTAACAAGATTTTTTTTTCAATTGCAATCATCACCTGATCATTTAACCATCCCATACCTACATAACAATAAAACTGACATTTTGAAATCTAGACACCTTCCTCCCTCTACCATCTCCCATTTCTTTCTAGGAACCAGTAGCTGCCTTTGGACCAGTGGCCATTCTGAATAACCAGTGTCCTAGTCCTGCAAGTTGCTAAAGGTTTTTAATATCTCTGCCCCCCCCCCCCCC
>SJYA01002331.1:1772456-1860994 GCA_006410615.1 Neotragus moschatus
CCCCCCCCCCCCCCCCGCCCGCCCTCAGACCTCCTATGTATCAGGTACCATGCTGGATGCTGGAGAATAAGACAGACGTGAATCTCTGGCCTTGAGGGTGTTATGGGGGTCTCAGGCCATATGTAACAAGCAAAGAAAACAGCAGAGGCCAGGGCTGAACTAAGTGTGACCTCTGAGATCATGGAGCACCAAGGCTGTTAGGGTTCTGAATTCTGATCCCAGTTCTGTTGCTCCCCTCTCCATATCCCTTTGTGTGACCTTGACCTCTGTAGGTGGGCATTTGTTTCAGTCAGTTCAGTTCAGTTGCTCAGTTGTGTCTGACTTTTTGCGACTCCATGAATTGCAGCACAGTAGGCCTCCCTGTCCATCACCAACTCCCAGAGATCACTCAGACTCGAATCCATCAAGTCAGTGATGCCATCCAGCCATCTCATCCTCTGTCGTCCCCTTTTCCTCCTGCCCCCAATCCCTCCCAGCTTCAGAGTCTTTTCCAATGAGTCAACTCTTCGCATGAGGTGGCCAAAGTACTGGAGTTTCAGCTTTAGCATCATTCCCCAAAGAAATCCCNAAAAAAAAAAAAAAAAAGAAAAACTTTGACCACACTGTGCAGCATATGGGATCTTAGTTCCCCAACCAGGGATTAGAACTTGTGCCCTTTGCAGTGGAAGCATGGAGTCTTAACCTCTGGACCACCAAGGAAGGCCCGTTTGTTTTCTTATTTGCAAAAGTGTGTGATGGTGACGCAGGGCTGGTGTGAGGACTACACGGATGCACGCAAAGTGCTCAGCCCACAGGCGCTCAAGCAGAATAAGTCCACATGGATGGGGAGCAGTAAGTGTTTTCAGTCTGAACCCTGCCTGGAAGGTGGAAAGGAGGGTCTGCCAGGGACCCATGTCAGGTTGGAGAAGGCAGTGGCACCCCAGTCCAGTACTCTTGCCTGGAACATCCCATGGACAGAGGTGTCTCGTGGCCTCCAGTCCATGGGGTTGCTAAGAGTTGGACACGACTGAGCGACTTCACGTTCACCTTTCATGTTCATGCATTAGACAAGGAAATGGCAACCCACTGCAGTGTTCTTGCCTGGAGAATCCCAGGGACGGCGGAGCCTAGTGGGCTGCCATCTATGGGGTCGCGCAGAATCGGACGTGACTGAAACAACTTAGCAGCAGCAGCATGTCAGGTTATTGAACCAGTAGCCCCGAGTCTGTACCTGACACTCTCCCAGCACCTGCCTTCCAATTCTTAATGTCTCCATTTGGGAGAAGAGCGGAAATTAGAGGCCTTGAGGGGGTTTCCGTCTCCAGTGTCAGGGGTCTAGCGGTAATCCTGATACCATACGTCTATCATCTTAGTTGCCGACCCTCACCCCTTGCCCAAGAATGAACCTATAGAGTTTTTAATTTAGTTGTTACTTTATATTGGAGTAGAGCTGATTGACCATGCTGTGTTAGTTTCAGCCAAGTGACTCAGTTACACACATATTCACTCTTTTGCAGATTCTTTTCCCACAGAGGTTATTACAAAATATTGAGCAGCGCTCCCTGTGCTATACAGTAGGTCCTTCTCGATCCCCTGTTCTACATAGAGTGGTGGGAGAAGGCAGTGGCAGCCCACTCCAGTGCTNTCAGCCAAGTGACTCAGTTACACACATATTCACTCTTTTGCAGATTCTTTTCCCACAGAGGTTATTACAAAATATTGAGCAGCGCTCCCTGTGCTATACAGTAGGTCCTTCTCGATCCCCTGTTCTACATAGAGTGGTGGGAGAAGGCAGTGGCAGCCCACTCCAGTGCTCTTGCCTGGAGAATCCCAGGGACGGGGGAGCCCGGTGGGCTGCCGTCTCTGGGGTCGCGCAGAGTCGGACACGACTGAAGCGACTCAGCAGCAGCAGCAGGGTGTGTACGTGTTAATCCCAAACTCCTCATTTATCCTTCCCTCCACCTTTCCCCTTTGGTAACCCTAAGTTGGTTTTCAAAGTTTGTAGTCTGTTTCTGTTTTATAAGCAAGTTCATTGATATCATTTTTTTCAGATTTCACGTATAAGCAACATAGGATATTTGTCTTCCCCCGACTTACTTCACTTCGTGTGATCTAGATCCATCCCAGTGGCTGCAAATGGTATCATTTCATTCTTTGTCATCACTGAGGGACAGTCCATTGTGTACATGTTCCACATCTTTATCCACACCTTTGTCAATGGACATTTAGGCTGCTTCCACATCTTGGCAATTGTAAGTAGTGCTGCTATGAACATCAGGCTGTATGGATCTTTCTGAATTATGGTTTTTCTCTACGTAAGTGCCCAGGAGTAAGATTGTTGGGTCATATAGTAGTTCTACTTTTAGCTTTTTAAGTAACCTGCATATTGTTTTCCATAGTGGTTATACCATGAACCTATCATTTTTAAATCCGGAGAAACCTGAAAATACAACTTTTAAATATGAATCACACACACACACACACACATATATATAATGGAAGAAGGGGATGACTTTAGCCCCTTAGCCTTCAGCACAATCCCTAGAACACAGGAAGGGTTCAGAAGATCAGCTATTACCAACACTGTTGTTATTGTTGGTTATTCTGCAAAACCACCATGGTGGAGAGAGAGGTTTTAAAAGAGAACAAGGGGCAATGGAGAGGGCCAGACAACAGGCTGGTGGTACACTACAGTATTTTCCTCCCTGGGAGATTTGGAAGTTGAGGAGAGATGCAGGTGGGTGATGCTGCTTGGCTAGGCTCACGCCTCCCTCCATCAGGTCCTGAATGGAGGTATCAGGGTGCTCACCCAGGCTGGAGACCAGGCACCCAGCCTCCAGCATCCCTCACTGGCTGAACGAAAGGTTGGGGTGGGGAAATACTCAGCTCACGCTCTAGAAATCCTCCTAGGGATTCGGATGTTATTGGTCTTTGGTGGCGGGGGCACTGGGCATGGATATTTTTAAAAAGCTCTCCAAGGATTTCAATTTGCAGCTGGTTAGGAACCACTGGAGAATCAGGGTGAGGCTGTACAAGAGGAGCCCAGGGGAGGCTTGGACCCAGCCTGGGTGAGGTGAGAATAGTTCCTGGGGGCTTCTAGGAAGAAGTGTTGTCAAAATTGAAAGGATGAGTATTAATAATAACAATAAAATTAAATGTTTATCAGCTGCAAGGGGCTGTCCATTCTCTTCACATCCATTTTTCCATTTAATCTGTAGCCAAACTGCAGTGATTTAGATATGCCTAGGTTCCCACAGCTGGGAAGTGGCAGAGTGGCTAAGCCAGTTTTAAACTCGGGCAGACTGGTTCCAGACCAGTGTTAGCTTGGCTTGGGGGGGGGGGGCGCAGGTGGGCTGGGAAGAAGGATTAAGGGTTTCTGGCAGAGGGAATAATGCCAGAAAAAACAAAGCTCTTAATCCTGGCTCAGAGCCTCAGTCTCTTTACCTATAAAATGGGGCCCATCCATTGCCAGCCCTGCACATCCCCCAGAGGGTGATTGGGACGATGAGTGAGAGTGTGCAAATCAAACAGGACCACTGCTTAAGTTATTATCAGCATCCCAGCAGCCCAGTAAAGCAGGGAGGGCAGAGAAAAGTCATGGACCAGCTGTCTTGGACACGTTGCCTAGTGACCTGATATCGTGGGACCGTTTCCTTTTTCCTTTGCCTGTTTGTGCTCCATCAGAGCTGCGTGACAGACTAGCTTGTTCTGATTCTGACAGTGACAGCTTACAAAATCCACAGCAGACAGCATGACAGAGCTGACCGCCAATGGATGTGTGCGTGCACACGCACACACACAGCCACACAAACCTCAGATCGAAGCCAGCACGGACACAGTTGATGGAGGACAAAGAAGGTCTTACAGGAGTGCCAGAAGCCGAGAATATCAAGGAAATGACAGTCCACTCCAGTATTCTTGCCTGGAGAATCCCGTGGACAGAGGAGCCTCCGGGCTACAGTCCATAGGGTCACACAGAGGACACAGGTGTGTCCAAGATTTTATACTAGATCATCAGTTTCCAAAGTGAGTTCCAGCAAAAGAAAAAGGAATGGGTTGGGTTCTGCAGTCAAATAATTTTGGGAAATCCTGGGTTAGATGAAACTCACTCACTCTCCTTTAGTCTGGTGAGGTGTGTTGTGAACATCTGAAAAGAGGGTTCCGCTGGTAGCTCTTGTTGCATCAGTTTAGCCTAAAATCAAGTGGCCTAAAACAATCAACAGTTAATAGTATATGGTTTCCAAGGTTTAGGAATTCAGCTGAGGCTGAGCTAGTGGCTCTGATGAGGTTGAATCAAGATGGTGGACAGGTCTGCAGTCATCTGAACATTTGACTGGGGCTGAGGGGTTTTTGTGGGGGTTTTTTTGGAATATAGGTGATGGACAATGTGTTAGTTTCAGGTGTACAGCCAAGTGATTCAGTTACATATGTATACATTCTTTTTCAAAGTCTTTTTCCCTTATAGGCTATCACAGAATGCTGAGTATAATTCCCTGTGCTATATAGAGGTCTACTTCTTGTGGTTGTTGCTAGAGGCCTCAGACCCATACCAAGTGGGTTTCTCTAAGAAGCTGCTCAAGTGTCCTCATGACATGGCAGCTGGCTTCCTCTGGAGCAATCGATCCAAGAGAGAGGCAAAAGCCTGAGAAGTCTTTTGTGCCCTATCCGTGAAAATGGCATGACACCACTTCTGCTCTATGAAATTGGACAGTGTTGCCAGAGAGGAACAGTGTTGCCAGTGGGTCAGAATTTGTTCTGACCCGAGGCAAGAAATCTGGGTTCAGATTCTCCTGACACCAACACTCAGAGACAAGATCTCCCCTAGCAACAAAAGTGGGGGATGTGAACGCCCCCTTGAGGAGACAAACATCAGGCTTTTGGGCCCTGGACCCCCAGTAGCCCCAGGGTGGTTCTGCAAAGAAAAGTCATCAGATATAAACCCATGTAAACAAGAGTACCTGGAAGTCAGGGGAGGTGTGCTCAGCAAAGCCTATGAGGAGATTCGAGTGGATCACCAGCAGTGTCTGCTGCATTTATACTCAGGGATAATTGGAAATGACAAAATGGCTCAACAAGAGGGGATTAAGCTGGACAAATGATGGTGCTTCCACACAATGGGAGAAAGTACACAGCTATTAACTACCAAGCTCCTGAAGATGATTTCTTGTCATGGTACAGGGAGGGGGGGAGGGAGTAGGCCTCAATCAGTCTGTATAATACTCCGTTTAAAAGAAATATAGGGAGAGGGAGAGGGGGGAAAGGTTTGGGAGAATGGCACTGAAACGTGTGCTGTTGTATGGGAAACGAATCGTCAGTCTATATTTGGTGCAGGATACAGGATGCTTGGGACTGGTGCACAGGGATGATCCAGAGAGTTGATGTGGAGTGGGAGGTGGGGGGGGTGGTTCAAGATTGGGAACTCATGTACACCTGAGATGAAAAAAAAATAAAAATTTTTAAAAATTAAAAAAAAAAAAAGATTTAATAAAAGCTTCTGACAATTAAAAAAAAAATAGAAACAATCACACAGACATAGAGAACAGACTATGGCTGCCAAGGGAAAAGTAGGGTGGGGGAGGATTGGACTGGGACTTTGGGATTAGCAGTTGTTACTATAACATATAGAATGGATAAACAATAAGGTCCTACACAGGGAACTACAGTCAATATCATGTGATAAAACATAATTGAAAAGAGTATTTTTTCAAAAAGAATATATATACATATATATATATAGAGAGAGAGAGTCACTTTGTTGTATGGTAGAAATTAACACAATATTGTAAGTCAATTAGACTTTAATAAAATAAATTTTAAAAAAGAAAAAAATATATAAATTTGCATTTATATTCTAGTTGTTTTAAAGTGACACTATGGTGGATGTTCTAGTTATTTATTTATTTTTCCTTTGTGCATTTGTGGGTTGTTCGACTGTTTTGCCTTTAAGACAAGACAAGTAAACCTAGGTGCTGCATTTAAGATTTGATTCTCAGAAGGGACCCTTTAATGGTCCGTACCACCTGATATGCCTTTTCCTTCCCCTGTGACGACTTGGCATGTGTGCCATGTAATTGTTTTGTAATTGTTGTGCGCACACACTCCAGGGCTGGACCACCCTGATTGGAATTCTGCTCCATCATTTATTAGCTGGGCATCCCTGAGCAAGTTCCTTAACTTCTTTGTGCCTTGGGCTCCTTGGCAATAACGCAGAGGTGATGATAGGGTGCTTTGTAGAGCTGTGCTGAGGAACCAAATGAATCAAGATATGTAAATGGCTTGGAGCGATTCTTGGCTTGTAGAGAGCACTTTGGCTAGGTGGACCTACCTTCCCCGGCCCCGCCCTCTTCCCTGGTGAATCTGAGCAGTTAAGATCTTGTTTTGTTCTTTCTCTTCTCATTAAAGCTTTCCTTCTGTGGCATCCGTTTGGAATCCTTCCAGGTATACTGTGTGGGTAGTGATGAATTAATCAGGTTGCCCAGTCACAGGCACCCTTGCTCAAGCCTTGGCTCCTCCAGGGAACGCCCTTCGACCCAGTTTCGGAAGCTCCAGAGCGCCCGGGGCCCAGGGGAGGCACACCTGTAGCTTCTGCCTGGCAGCTTCCAGCTTCCTTTCCGCTGGCCCCAGCCTCTAAATAACCCTGTGCGTAGTTTCATTGGGAATATTGCCTTCACAGGGCCCTGTCCTTCCTTCACCAAGGGTGGGCATGTGGCCCAGGCTAAGCCGATCAGTTGCTCATAGGAATATGAACCTTTGTCAGGCTGGAGGGTGGGAAAGATCTGGAGCTGATTCATCCCAGTGACAAGGCGCATTTTTCTTACTCTTTGGCTCCCTGGAGCGGCCCCATTCCTGTTGCAGGGAGGGGTACTCCTTCCAGGCCCTGAGGATAGGCCCTTGTCTAGCACTCAGAAATGAATTGCTTGAGAAGACGTGTACTGACAAAGCAAAAAGATTTTATTGAGAAGGGGTATCCGGACGGAGAGCAGTAGGGAGAGGGAACCCAGGGGAACGGCTCGGCCACGTGGCTCACAGTTTCAGGTTCTATGGTCAGAGGGTTAGTCCAAGTTGCCTCTGGCCAGTCATCTTGTTTGGCCCCCATTTGGTCTGACTTGGGGTCCTTCCTGGTGGCAAACACATTCTCAGCCAAGATGGGTTTCAGCGCGAAGGATTCTGGGAGGTTGGTAGGACGAGATGTCGGCTGGTGTCTCCTCCCTCCTTTTGGCCTCTCCCAAATTCTCCTGGTGAGCTTTCGTCAGCAGCACCACATTCCTTGTCATTCCACAACAGGGCCTCCTGTTGTGAGGCAAGAAACGAGCCGTTATCACCATGCCTGGCTAACTGGGCAGTTTCAGTCAGTGGTTCCCTAACATTTCCTGGGGTCCACGGCTGAGTTTTCCTTTCAGTTATTTGTGCTTTACCATATCCTTTCCTCCCTAAACTAGGTAAAGTCCTTCTGTTTCTCTTGAAACCAGTGAACACCAGCTGCTACAGTGAGACAGGAAGAGAGAGAAACAGAAAGAGGCAGGGCTGAGTGGCATCTCCTCGCCACCTACAAAGGGACATCTGAGTTCTGATCCAGCTCAACCACTAACTCCTCCCTTGACCCTGGGCAAGTCCTCCCACCTCTTCCTTTGCTCCTCCATCTCCTGGAAACACCCCATAAATGCAGTGTGCTGGGGATCCTGTCCTAGCCCCCCTCTGCTTCTCCCTGGGGTTATCACACAGTCAGCAGTTCCAATGACTGTCTCTAAACTAACACACCCAGTTCCTCCTTCTGGTCCAGATCAACTCTCCAGACCTCCAAGTACCTCCTGGACATTTCCACCCAAGGCTTTCTCAACCTCCCCACGTGCAAACAAACAGAGTTCAGGATTGCTTCCTGCACGCTGTTCCCCTGCCTCTCTCCCCCACTTTGGTACGTGACATCAACACACACCTCTCCCCCAGAAAACTGAGTTCCCCTGGACTGCCCTCTCCCCTCGTCTGCCGGTCAGCAGGCATCATCCACACTCTCGGAGGCTCTCTGTCGTATGAGTCCTCCTGGTTGTCTAGCAACTATCACTTTACAACAGCCATTCGCCTGTTGCTCACTTAACCCTCGAGAGTCCGAGGAAAGTCTCAACAAGTCCTCACAAGTTCCAACCCAAGGAAACAAGGAATCAGAAGGGAAACGGCCTGGCCAAGGCCATGTAGGAAGTAGGAGGCAGAGCTGGGACTTGAACCCAGGGCTGTCTGAGCTCATACCCCACTCGAGAGCCAGTATTCCCTCTGTCCATGGTGCCTGAAGGGTTTCCCAGGTGGCTCAGTGGCAAAGAATCTGCCTGTAATGCAGGAGACTCAGGTTTGATCCCTGGGTCGGGAAGATCCCCTGAAGAATTCCGGAAATGTCAACCCACTCCAGTATTCTTGCCTGGAGAACCCGTGGACAGAGGAGCCTAGTGGAATACAGTCCACGGGATTGCAAGAGTCGGAACAGCAACAATGGTGCCCACATCAGGAGAAGCAAGATTTGGGCTGATGTCTCTCTGGCTGGTTACTAAGGTCTGTGGGGTGCAAACAGCAACAGTGTTTTTCATGAGCTCATGGGCTCCACCCAGTTCCTAATCTGAGCTCAAGCTCATGACCTCGAAACTCATCTCCCAGACGACCAGAGTGATGCAGCAAACAGAGGAAGCTGAGCCGCCCGGGCAGGGTTGGAGGTGCAAGCCCAGGATGGATGCGTGTGTAGGGGGTGGGGGCTGCCAACGTCCACAAGAGCCTCGCTCAGAACCTCCCCTCTACATAGTTACACCATACCCTCCCTACGAGCCAGAGGAATCCAGCGCCGGTCCTAGCAGGGCCACCACGAGCTGAAAGCCCAGGAGTCTGGGAGGGCGGGAACCTGTGATGAGCACAGAAGACTGCTGGGCCCCGGGCGCTGGGAAAGGTGTGGGAGACTCAGGCTCCACACCTGGCTTAACTCCCGCGTGAATCCAGCTCCTGAGCCCCTCTCACCTCCTTGCCCCCACCTGTCTGAGCCTCTGTCACAGCCTAGGCTATTTCCTTCCTTGCCCCTGTGGTCAATTTTCTTTTGGTAAAATATGTAACAAAAGCTGTCATTTTAACCGTTTTCATTTGTTTTTTTATTGGAGTATAACTGGTTCGCAGTGTTGTGTTCTGCTGTATGACAACGTGACTCAGATACCTGAACACCCCCCCCCCCGCGCCCCCTCCCACCNGTGTCCGACTCTTCGCGACCCCATGGACTGCAGCCCACCAGGCTCCTCCATCAATGGGATTTTCCCGGCAAGAGTACTGGAGTGGGGTGCCATTGCCTTCTTCGTTAAACCCTCCTATGGCTCCTTAATTCGTTCAGAGCTGTGGACCTTATCCTACCAGGCTCCTCTGTGCATGGAATTCTCCAGGCAAGAATACTGGAGCGAGTAGCCATTCAATTCTCCAGGATATCTTCGTGACTCAGGGATCAAATTTGGGTCTCCTGCATTGCAGGCAGATTATCATCTGTGCCACCAGGGAAGCCCTTATTATGGCTACAGAGCCCTAAAGAATTCGTTCTCACTCTGAATATGTGTGTGCTTGCACACACACACACACCCATCATTACCTCTGTACCCCTCCAACCGTAGTATCCCTCCCCATTCTCTCCACTCCTTGCTGTTCTATGAACCCCTCAGACTCACTCTCACCTCAGGGCCTTTGCACATGCTGTTCCTTCTGCCTGCAATGCCTCCCCGCTCCCCAGACATCTGCATGGCTAACACCCTTGTCTCGGTCAGGTTTTTGCTCAGCTGTCACCTTCTCATAAGGCTCATTGTGAACACCCTCTCTAAAACTGCAACCTGCCTCCCCTCCATCCATCATTCCTGATCCCCCTCATCATGATCTAGTTTCCACAGCACTTGTCACTTTCTAACATGTTATACAGTTTATTATTTCCCTTGTTTATTATCTGCATCCCATCTCTAGAATGTAAGCTCCTTGAGGAGAAGGATTTTTTTTTTTTTTGGTCTGTTGTGTTTATCAGTATATCTGAAGCATGTTAACAGTAGTTGGTGTGCAGTAGGCACTCAGTACATGCTTGTGGAATAAATGAATATGAGTTGGGGCAGGTTGCTGCACTTCTCTGAGCTCCTGTTTTCCCATCTGTGAATCAGGGATTATGACCCAAACTTGGGGTGGGCTTGTCACAGCAGGTATCAGATAATGGCTGTCACTTCCCTTTGTAAACCGAAAAGCATTGAGCATGTAGGAGGGGGATGGAAAAAGAAATCTGATCTTCACTGAGCACACTGGAGGCCAGATGCTCCCCATGACGTACCTCGTTTTTTCTCCATTTTACAGATGAGGAAACTAAGGCTCAGGGAGGTGAAATAACTCAGAGAGGTGAAATAATGCCACTGGATCAGGCAGTGTGAAAGTGTCAGAGCTTCAACTCAACTGCCTGGCTTTTTCTGTAAGTTGCTTCCAGCTCTGATTATTTCATAAGCTTAAGAAAAAACTCCAACTTCTCCGGGGACAACTCTGAGCCCAGGGAAATGGTACTGAGGATGAAGATGTGAGTAACAGCCTCCTTTTATTAAAAGCTTCCTACACACGTCAGGCTCACTTTACCACGTGCCAGACGCTGTGCATATGCCCCGCTCATAGGATAGCAGGAAACTGGTACATTATTCCCGTAACAAAGGAGGAATCTGAGGATCCGAGAGGCCAGACCCCTTGCTAAGGAATAGCAGAGACAGCATTTGAGCCCAAAGCAATCCAGCTCCCATGACCTTGAAAGAGACCTTCATGCCACGTAAGCTGCCACGCCCAGCCCCATGACCATCCCCAGGGGCCTCCCCACTCCAAGGCAACCCAAGAGGGCGCTTTTGTGGGTGAGGGGGCAAGCACAGCACCAGCCCCCCATGACTGCCCCTCTGTGTGCGCAGCAGGGTATGGAAGGAGCAAGGAGTCAGTGGGAACCCAGATGGGGATCCCACGAGCCTGCGCTGCCAACAAAGACAAATGAATAGACCGCTCAGCAAACCAGGGCACTTCCACCCCAGAGCAGAACTGTCCCTGGTAAATAAATCATCAGAGTTCCTCTCTGGACGTGCCGATTTCAGCGGGAAAAGATGAGTGCATTTATCTGCCTGGTGACACCCTGGCTGTCTTCAGGCGGTGACGGGGTATGAAAACATTCCCAGCTTGCACTCTGCCCGGGGCTGATCCAGAGCAAGGGTGGTGGGGGTGGAAGGTGGGGAGAGGGTCTCATAGGAGGAATGTTGTTTGCCTCAGACTTCCCATAGTTGCCCAGATGCACAGTCCTAATGCTTTCTATGTGCTTTTAGGCAATCATAGTCACAGTAATCTCTCTTTAGTCACTAACTCATGTCCAACTCTTGTGACGCCATGGACTATATGTAGCCTGCCAGGCTCCTCTGTCCATGGGATTCTCCAGGCAAGAATACTGGAATGGGTTGCCATTTCCTTCTCCAAGTCATAGTAATAGCTAGAATCTATAGTTAGCATCTATTGAGAGCATACTGTGTGCCAAGCATGATGGTTTTTCAGCTATAAATCATCTGACTAACTGGCTAAAAATAAAACGTTGTTGCGGAATCTCTGTTTCGCAGGAAAATGACTCCTTTGAGGGTGTCTGTTCTTTATTATGGGCTTCCCTGGTGGCTCAGATAAAGAGTCCACCTGCAAAGCAAGGCACCTAGGTTCTATTCCTGGGTGGGGAAGATCTCCTGGAGAAAGGAATGGTTGCCCACTCCAATATCCTTGCTCAGAGAATCCTATGGACAAAGGAACCTGGTGGGCTACCATCCATTATTCTCAAGCATCAACTTATGTCTATAATAGGTGGTCCAGCCCAAGGAACCTCCCAAGGGCTTCACTAACTTCCTACCATACCTGGCAGTAATATCTACCACATGCAGCTTCTCCTCTCTGTGGTTGGATCCTGGAAAAAAAAATTTTTTTTTTTAAAGGAGACAACTGGAGATACAGAAGGGAGGGAGACCAAGCAGGAAGCAGAAGAGGAGGATGTGGAAAAGCCAGCCTGTGGGGAACGGAAGGATGGCCCCGGTTTAGGGCACTGGGACCTCAGAGCTGAGTTCTTCCCATTCAGAGGAACCTGGTCATGCTGGCCTGCCAAGTTCTGCTGTGCCCTGCCAAAACATTATTGTCTTGGTGGAAAAAAGCTACTAAAATCCATCATCTTAGGAGGGGTTTCCAAAACCCTGCTGAGTCTGTGTTATGTCAGTGGAGTGGAGAGGGTTGAGGAGGAGGCATTGGGCAGGCACTTAGCAGGTTGATGTCACACAGTTCTCAAAGCAACCCCACTTAACGGAGGAGCCTAAGGTGAGGGGAACTTGCCCACAACCTTATGCCACCGGTGGAATTTTATCATCAGGGCTTCCCAGATGTTTGCCATTGCAATTTTCCAAGCCCTGGCTGGCTGGGGGAAGCCCAGACACCTGTCCACCAAAACCCTCCTAAGTCCTGTCACAGGACGTCTTGTCCTGCAGCCAAGACTCTAAGTAGCCCCTGAAGCCTTCTCCAGCTATTACCTCTTTGGGTTCAGGGAATAAATCATCAACAACAAGAAACCAGCAATAATAAAAGATGAGGTGAAATTGTCTTCATTAATAAGATCATAATAAATTAGGTTACAAAACAGCATGTGCAATATGATCCCATTTAAAAATTGCATAAAAGCAAAAGCCCTGGAGAAAAATAGGCACCTACTGTGAACAATGATTTTTTTTTGAAGTAGGAGAAGGAAGATTTATGGATGATTTTTATCTTATTTTAGCTTATACATACTTTCTGACTTACCAACAATGTCCATGTGGTATGCATCTCACTTGCAAAATAAAGAACAAAATAAAAACATCATTTTCCCCTCGAAAGAAAGACTGACATGAATACTTTGGGAAACTTCTATAAAACTGCTGCTGCAGAACAGAGCAAGCATCTGCATTAATGGCTAGCTTTGTTCTCCCACTGGGCTTTGTGCTTACGTTTTGTTTTTATAATGTTTTTCAGGGAACATAATGTAGCCATATCTGGGCTGTAAGCAATAGCATGACGGTGGAACAAATAAATAGGTAGGCCATCAGAATTTCCATTATTTTTGTTTCTGTGTGGTGTAGACAAAGGAAAAGAAGCCTGTCCTTGTGATTCACTATTTCCTTTTCTTCTTCTGCCTGTAGCTTCTAATATTCAAACAGATCAGTTCAGTTCAGTTCATTCACTCAGTCGTGTCTTTGCGACCCCGTGGACTGCAGCATGCTAGGCTTCCCTGTTCATCACCAACTCCCAGAGCTTGCTCAAACTTAGGTCAATGGAGTTGGTGATGCCATTCAACCATCTCATCCTCTGTCATCCCCTTCTCCTGCCTTCAGTCTTTCCCAGCATCAGAGTCTTTTCCAGAGTCAGTTCTTTGCATCAGGTGGCCAAAGTATTCAAATGTATGTGCCATCAAATTCCCTCGTAGCTTCTGGAGTTCTTCCTTCCTTTAAAACCCCAACTACTCAATCTCCACTAACCAGCCCCTACCTTGAAGATAGTTTCTTTGTTCATTGATTCAATAAAGCTCATAGAAACTCAGCTTTGTGGGAGAACATATAGTCCAGCAGCCAAGACCCTGGGCTCTAACATTCAGACAGTTCAAATCCCACTCTGGTTGAGTTCACCTTTCCGACGCTGCCTGAGTTCAAATCCCCCCTCTGCCCTTGACTAACTAGATGACCTTGGGTGACTCACTCCGCCTATCTGAGCCTCAGCATCCTTATCAGTAAAAAAAGCACTCATTTCTATAGCCAACTTCCCAGGGTGGTTGAAGGAAATAATGCTTACAAAGCCTTTGGAAACATGTCTTCTATTTTTCCCTCTTGTGAGGTGACCAAAGGCTCAAGGTGGTCCCTGGGGACACAGTATTTTCTTTTTCTTTTAATTTTACCAGAGTCTATTTGACTTACAATGTTGTGTTAGTTTCAGTGTACTGAAAAGTGAGTCAGTTATACATGTACATATAGCCACTCTTATGTAGATTCTTTTCCCACGTAGGTCATCATAGAGTATTGAGTAGAGTTCCCTGTGCTACATAGTAGGTCCTTATTAGTTATCGTTTTGTTTTTTTTTTCTTTTGGTCACACCATGCAGCATGTGGGGTCTTTATTCCCTGATCAGGGATCAAACCCATGTTCACTGCATTAGGAGTGTGGAGTCTTCACCACTGGACCACTGGGGAAGTCCCTATGTATTGATTTTTACATATGGTAGTGGGTATATGTCAATCCCAATCTCCCAGTTTATCCCGTCAGCAGCATTTTCCCTCTGGTAACCATAAGTTTACAGCAACGTTTTCTTATCCTCTAAGGGTTCAAATGCAGCTTACACCTTTCTAGAAGGACTGGCCTGTCCCAGGTCTGCTATAGCACCGAGAAGAACACAGCTTCATGTTGGCACAAGAGACCTCAGACCAATAACCTGGCTGAGAGCAGGCCACCAACACACCAGTTTTCTAAATCTGCCAAAAGTGTCTTGAAGCCTACCAGTTTTCTTGAATATTTTCAATGAATATGGATATGGTCTTCCTAATAAATTAGTCTTGAACATTTTCGGTGAATATATTCTTCTCAGTGGCATTTTAAGCTCAATTTGTCTGAAGCTAAATATCATGGGAGCTGTTTGGCTTTCTTATGATGATATTCTAATGAAGAATATATTCTTGAATATCTTAAGCAGAGTCTTGAATACAATTAAAACATCCTGAATAAATTGTGGGTTAAGAGTATTCAAGCGGTATAAATTCAATGAATATCATCACTGGGCATCTTAAACTAGCACAAGTATAAGAGTGTAAGTCACTGACTGTCTTTAAGGGGGGAGTGTATTCACATTCATTAACTATATTTGATAAGAATTTTCCTTAAATAAGGTTTTGGGAAATTGGCAGCGCTGACTAATTTAAGCAGTTGGTCATCAGCTACTTGATTTTTCAGAGATCTTCATATCACACAACTGACTTGTGGTGAATTGGTCTGAATCCCTCAAAGACCACTGCAGAAGATGTCCAGAGCGCTTCCTGGAGGCCTGAGTAAGTCCACTCAGATTGCCTCCAGCCCTGTGGCTGGAGCCCTGATCTTCCGGCTCCGCACTTGACCTCTGGGCTGTGAAGGCAGCCCGTATTGTGAGAGGAGCACGTCATTTTCATTATTTTTAGTATTTATGTGCCAGGAATAGGGACAAGGGACTGAGAGCCAAAACTCATATATATATAACGCTAGTCTTGAATCTCAATTCGGCCCCTGGCCAGCTGTGTGGCCTTGGGCAACTAACAAACCTCCCTGAGCTTTGGTTTTTCTCTTGTGTGAACACGGTCAAACTCAGTCCAGCTCTAGAGAGTCATATGGATGATGCCATGAGAGAAGTCCGTAAAAGTACAGCGCTTAGGCACGCGGTAAGAGACTAATACAGGACAGCTTTTGTTGTTGCTCTGAAAAACTCGCTTGTGGTTTTGAACATGTCTCCTCATATTTCTAGCCCTTACTGACCTCATCTATAAAACATAAAATGGTAGAGTTGGATTAGATCAAAGTCCTCAAAGTGAGGTCCATGGATGTCAGGACTTCTCCACAACACTTTCCAGGCATCCATGAGATCAAAGCTAGTTGCCATGCCCTTCTCCAGGGGATCTTTTCAACCCAGGGATCGAACCCAGGTCTCCCACACTGCAGGCAGATTCTTTACTGTTTGAGCCACCTGGGAAGCCCTTTTTATAACAAAGCTAAAGTGTTGTTCGCTATTTTTCACCTTCATGCTCTCATGAGTATAAAGGGGAATTGTCCAGAATCTATAAGACCTATGATATCACAATAAACTCAGAAGTAGCCATGAGAATCCAGTCATCCTCAATTATGAGATGTTTAAGAGTTTTTTTAAAAATGTAAAGCAATGTCCCTCTTCTCACTTTTTTAGGGGGGATAATATAGTTATTATCACATGTATAAATATTATAAAAATATGTTAATGTTTCATAGGCCTAATATTATTTTTATTTTTATAATGGATTTATAAATACATATTTTTTAAAAGTTGTCAGTTTTAGTTTCTAATATGGCAAACAACAATAGATGTAACCACAAAAACTGGGTCCTCATTTCAGAGTGTGAAGAAGTCCAGAGACTAATAAATGTGAGAAGAGCTGGCTTAGATTGTTTCAGGAGGCCCAGGAATCTGGGGATGTCATATGGCAGGCAGCTAACACATGTTGCTCATTCACCCGCATTCATTCATTCATGCTACGGCATGTATTTAAGGAGTGCCTCCTATGTGCCAGGCACTTTGCTAGACACTGGAGCTGTGGTGTGGAACAACACATAGTTCCTGGTAGGGAAGAGGCCAATGGGAGTGTTCTTTGGGTGAAACAGGCAGATCTTAGGATGGTCCTTATAGACAAGAGGAGGGAGACTTATGTGGGCTAGGAGCAGAAAGAGGAAGACATCCTAGGCAAGGAAGCCGGCATCAGTGAAGCAAGGCAGTGAGGATGCTCAGTTTGGTTTGCCAGAGCAGGCTGCATGCCAAGAGAGATACTCAAGCCAAGAATTAAGACGAGGGGGGTTGGGGGTACACAGGGGATGAAGGACTAAGTATGTTGGGTAGTGATTCAAGAATGAGGATCTTGGGACTTCCCTGGCAGTCCAGTGGTTAAGAACTCACCTTCCACACATTTGAGTCAGTTCTAGTGAAGCAACATGGAGTGGAGTAAGTCAGAAAGAGGAAAGCAAATATCATCTATTAACACATATATATGGAATCTATAAAAATGGTACTGATGAACCTATTTGCAGGGCAGTAATAGAGATGCAGACATAGAGAACAGATTTTGGATACAGCAGGGGAAGGAGAGGGTGAGACAAACAGAGAGTAGACTTGTAGCATCCACATTACCATATGTCAAACAGGTAGCTGATGGGAATGTGCTGTGTAGCACAGGGAGCTCAATACAGTACTCTGTGACAACCTGTGGGATGATATGGGGGATTGGGGAGGGTCAGGAGGGTGGGGACATATGTATACTCAAGGCTGATTCACGTTGCTGTGTGACAGAAGCCAACACAATATTGTAAAGCAATTATCTTCCAATTAAAAATAAATTTAAAAAAAAAGCATCTACCTTCCAGTGCCAGGGATGTGGGTTCTATCCCTGGTCAGGGAACTAAAACAATTTTTTTTTTTTTAGTTAGTTATTTATTTTTGATGGCACTGGGTCTTCATTGCTGCACAGGCTTTTCTCTAGTTGTGGAAAGCAGGGGCTACTCTCTAGTTGCGGTGCGTTGGCTTCTCACCGTGGTGGCTTCTCCTATTGTGGAGCACGGGCTCTAGTCTCCTGGGCTTCAGCCATTGTGGAACACAGGCTTAGTTGCTCCAAGGCACATGGGATCTTCCCCAACCAGGGATCGAACCTGTGTTCCCTGCTTTGGCAGGCAGATTCTTAACCTCTGGCCCCCTAAAACAAATTTTTAATTAAACAAAAAAAGAGAGAGACTCTGCCTAGATTGGTGCCTCAGACAGAGGCAGCCAGAATGGATGTGGGGTCACCTAGAAGACAGCTCAGGCTCTCTCTCCAGATCTTCAAATGTGTTCCTCCTCCCAGCTAAAACATACTGACCCACCCTCATTTCATCTTCATCTGCCTGACTCTCCTCATCCGCCAGCACTCTGCTCCCTCCTACCATGAAGGAAGCCTGTATTAGTAGGCTTTCTGCTAAGTCATTTCAGTCGTGTCTGACTCTGTGCAACCCCATAGACGGCAGCCCACCAGGCTCCCCCGTCCCTGGGATTCTCCAGGCGAGAACACTGGAGTGGGTTGCCATTTCCTTCTCCAATGCATGAAAGTGAAAAGTGAAAGTGAAGTTGCTCAGTCATGTCCAACTCTTTGTGACCCCATGGACTGCAGCCTACCAGGCTCCTCCATCCATGGGATTTTCCAGGCAAGAGTACTGGAGTGGGGTGCCATTGCCTTCTTCTAGTAGGCTTAGGCGGCTGTAACAAAACAGTGCAGACTGGGTGGTTTAAACAACAAGCATTTATTCCTTAAAATTCTGGAGGCTAAAATTCCAAGACATGGTGCCCCAGATTTGGTTTCTGGTGGGACTCTTCCTGGCTTGCAGAGGGCTATCTTCTGACCTCAGCCTCACCTGGCCTTTCCTTGGTGCATGCACTGGGGAGTGGCCAGGGAAGGAGCTTGTAAGGACACTAATCCTATCAGATTAGGGCCCTGCCCTTCAGTTCAGTTCAGTTGCTCAGTCCTGTCCAACTCTTTGAGACCCCATTGACTGCAGCATGCCAGGCTTCCCTGTCCATCACCAGCTCCCAGAACTTGCTCAAACTCATGTCCATCGAGTCGGTGATGTCATTTAACCATCTCATCCTCTATCGTCCCCTTCTCCTCCTGCCCTCAATCTTTCCCAGCATCAGGGTCTTTTCAAATGAGTCAGCTCTTCACATCAGGTGGCCAAAGT
The DNA here is from genome assembly GCA_006410615.1 of Neotragus moschatus. NCBI lineage: Eukaryota > Metazoa > Chordata > Mammalia > Artiodactyla > Bovidae > Neotragus > Neotragus moschatus. Next base: position 1,790,951 of record SJYA01002331.1, read on the forward strand.
ATTGGAGTTTCAGCTTTAACATCAGTCCTTCCGATGAATATTCAGGACTGATTTCCTTTAGGATGGACTGGTTGGATCTCCTTGCAGTCCAAGGGACTCTCAAGAGTCTTCTCCAACAGCACAGTTCAAAAGCATCACAGTTCAAAGCATCAGTTCCCTGCCCTTATGATCTCATTTAACCTTCATCACTTCCTTCAAAACCCCATCTCTAAATGCAGCCACCCCAGGTGTTTGTGGCACTCCAACTGATGAATTTGGGAACCACAGACCTTCAGTCTGTACCAGAGCCATTTCCAGGTATCACCACCTCCCTGCTCTGAATTCTGTGATCCACATCCCTACTGAGAAAGGAACTGCTGGTGGTGAAAACATAAGCGTCCTCACCCCCAGAAGAGATAGAGAAAAAAAGAAAAACATTCACCCCAGCAGCAAATATTGAGAAACCTGCTTGAGCCCTCCCAGACTTCCCACACAAACGCAAACAGGCACTGGAGGCTTCCACACCTGTCGTCTTTTCTTAGTTCACCAGATTAAAGATATTTGCCACCAAGATGCTTTGACTAGCGGTGTGATTAGGATTTATTCTTTTCTTCAGCAGACAGTCATTCCTGGAACATAAACCTGTGGACATCTAAAGAAACACCAGAGAGGAAGCCTAAGCAGGGAGCTTTGCCTCATTTTTTCTCACAGGAGCTATTATCAGTTCTTTTTTCCCCCACCCTGTTTGTTTGATTATTTTTTAACTACATAAAAATATTTTATGAAAAGAGAATCAGAAAACTCAGAAGACAGTGAAAACCACGCACACGTCCTCTCTTCAGAAGAGGAGATAACTGCTATTTTTATTTCAGTTGTTTCTTTCTAGTCAACATTCCTATATTAATATGTAGACATTTTTATTATTTTCTTCTTATTATTATTTTACAAGAAGCCTCCCGAACTTGGCTTGAATCCTCCTGTTTTGTTATTATATGAGTCTCCTTCCCTGCTGATAAACACTGACTCTGTGTCTGGTTTCCACCCACTCTACTATTCCATGATATGGATGTGTAATCATTTANCATTTCTGTCCTTTATTGAGCCCATCTTTGCATGAAATATTCCCTTGGTAGCTCTAATTTTCTTGAAGACATGTATAGTCTTTCCCATTCTGTTGTTTTCCTCTGTTTCGTTGCATTGATTGCTAAAGAAGGCTTTCTTATCTCTTCTTGCTATTCTTTGAAACTGCATTTAGATGCTTGTATCTTTCCTTTTCTCCTTTTTTTTTTTTTTACCTTTCTTCTTTTCACAGCTATTTGTAAGGCCTCCCCAGACAGCCATTTTGCCTTTTTGCATTTCTTTTCCATGGGGATGGTCTTGATCCCTGTCTCCTGTACAATGTCACGAACCTCAGTCCACAGTTCATCAGGCACTCTATCTATCAGATCTAGTCCCTTAAATCTATTTCTCACTTCCACTGTATAATCATAAGGGATTTGATTTAGGTCATACATGAATGGTCTAGTGGTTTTCCCTACTTTCTTTAATTTAAGTCTGAATTTGGTAATAAGGAGTTCATGATCTGAGCCACAGTCAGCTACTGGTCCTGTTTTTGTTGACTGTATAGATATTCTCCATCTTTGGCTGCAAAGAATATGATCAATCTGATTTTGGTGTTGACCATCTGGTAATGTCCATGTATAGAATGTTCTCATGTGTTGTTGGAAAAGGGTGTTTGCTATGATCAGTGCATTTTCTTGGCAAAACACTATTAGTCTTTGCCCTGCTTCATTCCACATTCCAAGGCCAAATTTGCCTGTTACTCCAGGTGTTTCTTTTTTTTTAATTTTTATTTTAATTTTATTTTTTTACTTTAAAATACTGTATTTGTTTTGCCCTACATTGACATGAATCCACCACAGGTGTACATGAATTCCCAACCCTGCATCTCTCTAGGTTCTAGTGCACCAGGCCCAAGCATCCTGTATCCTGAATCGAACCTAGACTAGCTTTTCATTCTTACATGACAGTATATAAGTTTCAATGCCATTCTCCCAAATCATCCCACCCTCTCCCTCTCCCACAAAGTCCAAAAGTCTGTTCTTTANTGTAGAGTCTTCTCTTGTGTTGTTGGAAGAGGGTGTTTGCTATGACCAGTGCATTCTCTTGGAAAAACTGTATTAGCGTTTGCCCTGCTTCATTCTGTATTCCAAGGCCAACTTTGCCTTTTACTCCAGGTGTTTCTTGACTTCCTCCTTTTGCATTCCAGTCCCCTATAATGATAAAGACATCTTTTTTTGGTGTTTGTTAGTTCCAAAAGGTCTTGTAGGTCTTCAAAGAACCATTCAACTTCAGCTTCTTCAGCATTACTGGTTGGGGCATAGACTTGGATTACTGTGATATTGAATGGTTTGCCTTGGAAATGAACAGAGATCATTCTGTCATTTTTGAGATTGCATCCAAGTACTGCATTTTGGACTCTTTTGTTGACCATGATGGCTACTCCATTTCTTCTAAGGGATTCCTGCCTGCAGTAGTAGCTATAATGGTCATCTGAGTTAAATTCACCCATTCCAGTCCATTTTAGTTCGCTGATTCCTAGAATGTTGACGTTCACTCTTGCCATCTCCTGTTTGACCACTTCCAATTTGCCTTGATTCATGAACCTAACATTCCAGGTTCCTATGCAATATTGCTCTTTACAGCATTGGACCTTGCTTCTATCACCAGTCACATCCACAACTGGGTTTTGTTTTTGCTTTGGCTCCACCCGTTCATTCTTTCTGGATTTATTTCTCCACTCATCTCCAGTCGCATATTGAGCACCTACTGACCTAGGGAGTTCCTCTTTCAGTATCTCATCATTTTGCCTTTTCATATTATTCATCTCTTAGAACCTTGTAAAGCCAGTGTTTCATGTGTAAGTCTCAAAACCTACTGTATCAAGTAAATTTCTTTTCAGAAGAATGGATTAATAGAGGTGTAACTTGAATCGTCTTTGTTAGGAATACAAAGATTCCCCCCAAATGGGATTCATATCAGCTGCAGTATATCCCTTGCAAAAGAATGCAAGCCAAACCAATGCTTCTCATGCTCAAATGCAATGTAGTGTGTACATGAGAAACAAAGCGATAGCTGCTTTGAATTACTATGGAAATCCTAAAGCAGCTACATTATCTGCAGAATCAAGGAACTGTTACAGTTCTGTTTTTTCCTTCCTCTCCGCCTCACCTAAAACAAGGCTTCACTCCTGCTGTGACGACGGGAAGAAAATCACATTAAAGAGGGCTCATGTTCTATGTTGGTTGACAAAGTTATTCTAAATTTATATACCAAAGCATTTCCTGCAGCAAGTTACCCTGCCTTCTGTGAAAGGTAAACCTAAGATAAACAACATGAAGAATCTCATAAGACCCTGCTGGAGAGTCTCATTTTGTCTATGTTTGGGGAATATAAATTTAAATAGTTCTTATACCTTTTAAAGAAAAGTATCATCTAGCTGCAGAGAACTGCAATAAAAAAAAAATGGGGGCTTCTCAGCAACGTGTGGAAAGTGTCCTGGAAATGATAATGCTCAAGCTGAGCATATTAAAGCATTCTAAACAGTATTTTTTTAAAAATCAAGTATCAAAGAGGATAGGATTTGAAGTGAAAAAGCATTTCTATGTGCAGTGTTCTATGTACAAACTGCACAGTTCTACAGGTGATGAGCTATATCAAATACTACATTAGAACAAAAAATAAGAGTGGAAAGTAAACTCAAAATGAGGGAAAGTATGGCAGAACCCAAGAAGAAAGTTTAATACCTTAGGTATCCTGAAAAAAATTATGGAAAAAACTCCCTTTTCTTCATTATCTACTCTGATTTACTTGGGACCAGGAGGGATAGTGGACGGATTCTGCACTGATGAAGCTGGAAACGCCTGCAAATTCATCCCTGGTTGGAACGGTCCCCCAGGTTGGTTAGGAATTACTAGAGACTGTTGTGGTGTTCCTGAAATTCCTACCCACTGTACTGGATACCCTGGCCCCACCACAGCATTATACTGACAAACATGGGGTATTCCATATGATGATAATGGCCCAGGAAATGAAGGGAGTGACAGTCCTTGTGGCAAGGAGGTTGGGACAGCTCCACGGATTTGGGACAGAGAAGAAATCCATGTTGGTGTGTAGGCCATAGTAGATGGAGTATTCTAACAAAAACAAAAATAAAAACAAAAACAAAATATCAGTTTATTTGATAGATGCTTTTACTCTATATTCCTATTCTTTTTTGTCTCACTACTACTCTCTCATTATTATTCTGAGTGTCTACCATTTTGGGAGTAACTTTCTGTGTGCTCATAGTTATATACCTTATTTCATTGCATTTTCATAACTTCCCTGTAAGACAAGCATTTTTAGATGAGGAAACAGAAGCTCAAAATTAGTAACGCCCATCACCACTTAGCAAATTAATAGTAAGGTAAGGATCTAGCCACAGTTCCAGATAACTCCAAGGTCCCTGGTAAATTTCTGTTCACAGTTCCTTTCTTCATGCTAGTACTTACTCTTCTATTTTTACTTCCTTCTGCCAGTCCCAGGCATTCTTTCATTCAGGGCCACAAACAATAATAGTTCATCTTACTACATAATTCTCTGAAGACAGAAGATCATAATTTAGTGTGGCATAGGGAAAACTGCCTGGCATATAGTAGGTGCTCAGTAAATGTCACCTCCCTACTTCCTTCTACTACTCACTATTTGAAGTCTGATATTTCTGTTATATTTTGGGAAATTTAAACTCAAGACAATTTTTTTTGACAGTTCTCAGAAAATATATTCCTGCTTGATTCTTATCATATTGTGATTATGTGTATGTAAAAAAATTACTAAAATCAACTAAGCACACACAAAGAGATTACTGAAATCATATGCACATGGGAATAATATGCCTAAATGAAAGTAAATAATTCTTCCTTAAGGGAGAGCTTGGTATCAGCCCCAAATTCTTAATTCTTTTAAATTGATGGTCAAGTTAAAACCCTTTCAACTAAAGTTTCAAGTTTAAGTTAGGATAAAGGTTTTCTTGCTTGACTCAAGAATAAATGACAAGATCTCTTGAGGGGAAAAAAGAACTTTTATTTAAAGTCCAGCAATCCAATTTTCATATCAGTATTTTTTTTTTGTTAAAGTAAAATTAAATACTTCTGATTTAAAAATAACACATAATAGTATGATCACATGCTTCTATGTGTATTTCTATGTATGTATATATAGATATACAAAGATATCTGAAATGTTTATCTAAAGTTAGTGACAATCATTTCTGGGTGGTGGGATTTGAAGGTGGTATTTTAAAATTTTGTACTTTTCTGCACTGATTAACTTCTATAGCACACATTATTATTTTACAAACAATACCAATGTTATTTTTATTTTTAACAAAGACAATTGGAGATGACTTGTTATACTTAATTTTCTCTTGGATATTTAAAAGGCATCTCAGAGTCAAATAACCAAAATCAAATGTGTGATTTTTCTACTACCAAAACACACTGCCTGCTCATGTTCCCCTTTTTGATGATTGGTACACTGGAATGATAGCCAGTTATACCAGCCAGAAACCTAGCCTTGACACCTCCATCTGGTCCATTTTACCTCTTAAACATTTTTTGGAAATCTGTTCATTTTTCTTTATCTCAGCTTTTCTCTCTCTCTCTCTCTCTCTCTCTCTCTCTCTTTAAATAGTTTAAAAGTTCAACTCTTTATCAAGCCTACTGTGACTAATTCTTGATTGGTCTACCAAGCTTATCTTCAATAATCTTTCTTCTTGCTTCAAGTCAGAGTGATCTTTTCAAAAAGCAAATCTGATCATGTCAACCTTAGAGCTTCAATGGCTATCTTTCTTAAAGACAAAGATCCTTATCATTACCACTTTTTAAGACCCTACAGACCTCCTTAGATTCACTGTGCACCAACTCCTCTCTGCTCTCTTCACTTCAGCCAAATGGGCCTGCTTTCAGTCCTTTCAATCTGTTTCCCTATACAGGGCTTTGCATATGCTGGTCTTCCTTCTTAGAATCATATTCCCTCCCTAGTTTTCACCTAGTTAATACTTACCCTTCAGATCTCTGCTTAATCATCACTTTCTCAGGAAAGCTTTCATTGACTTCCCTTTACAAGGTCAAATTTCCCTTACTGTATGATATCTTATATCTCTCGTTTGTAGTCCTTATTACAGCTGCAATTTTATATTTTTTATACAAGTCTGTTCATATCTAACTTTCCCACCAGCATATAAGTCTCATGAGAATAGGGAACATACACTTGTTCTTACTAATCAAACCCAGTGCCTAGCAGAGGGCTTGGCACATAGTAAAGGACCTGACACATAACTGTGACAGTTTTCTAAGGCTACACAACAGTACCATGCAAGATCATTAGATAGTGAGACAGGCTCTCCACATAAAGATATAATCAACTGAACTTAAAAATTCAAAAATAGTTACCACATACAGGATACTACTATGTGCTAGGCACTTTATAGATTTTAATCCTCACAACAATCCTACAGACCAGAAAGTATTATCCCTGTTTTAAAGGCATGGAAACTGAGGCACAAATGACTCGTCTAAAGTCACATAACTAGTAAATGACTGACCTGACCTGGAACCAAGCCTGTATTAAGAACGTTTACCACTTTTATTCATACTCCATTTCCTATGCACTCTTCCTCCAAATATCCCTCATTATAACTGCAATAAATCACTCTTCAACTCAGCAACAAAGGCTTCCATTCACATAATGCTCAGAGCATCTTTCACTGGCAGCACAAACACATTTATGCCTTGAAATCTGCCTCTAATGGCTTGCAACGTTTACAATGGTGATACTATCTGTGTATAAATATGTGCCAGGAATAATATAAATACAGACAGCCCTCAAGCAGATACATAGTTTGGAAAATCTAGGCTTTTGAAAATTTTTATTCAATGTTAACTCTAAATGTATTTTCAGACTCTTTACCAAACTACATGCAATGACTATATATACACACACATATCTGTACACAAACGTAACAGACACAGACATATCTCTTTCAATGATATGGGTTCAGATTCTAAGCCCTGATTCACATTTTAATAGATTTACTCATTGTGAAAAAAAATGATAATTTAAAAATTCACACACAGAAAACATCAAAGTAAAATTAGATCCAAATTCCACCATCCAGGATATCTTGAAGGCTTTTCCTATTTATATGCATATATAGGCTAGGCTTGGAGAAGACAATGGCACCCCACTCGAGTACTCTTGCCTGGGAAATCCTATGGATGGATGAGCCTAGTAGTCTACAGTCCATGGGATGGTGAAGAGTCGGACACAACTGAGTGACTTCACTTTCACTTTTCACTTTCATGCACTGGAGAAGGAAATGGCAACCCACTCCAGTGTTCTTGCCTGGAGAATCCCAGGGACGGCGGAGCCTGGTGGGCTGCCGTCTATGGGGTCGCACAGAGTTGAACACAACTGACGCAACTTAGCAGCAGCAGCATAGGCTAGGCTAGGCTAAGTCGCTTCAGTCGTGTCTGACTCTGTGACACTATGGACCGCAGCCTACCAGGCATGCCTGTCCATGGGGTTCTCCAGGCAAGAACACCGGAGTGGGTTGTCATGCCCTCCTCCAGGGGCTCTTCCCAACCCAGGGACTGGACCCACATCTCATGTCTCCTGTATTGGCAGGTGGGTTCTTTACCACCAGTGCCACCTGGGAAGTCCATATGCATATATACATGTATCTAATATATATATAATTCTACCTAAATACTACATATACTGTTCTGTGATCCTATTTTCTTTCTACTCCAGAATGCATTTTGTACATCTTTCTACACTTCAATTGCCATGTACACCTAAGACCAGATGCAATTAACCAGACATCTCATCCATAAACTTAAGACATTTGTTATAATAATTAAAGATCTTTAAAATTCTTTTTCATATTGAATACATAAAATAATTTATTGTCTCTGAGAATACTGATTTACTATTAACATAAAATAGCTTTTCCTTAAAATCCAAACTTCTTGTACCACAAAACTGAATTAATCCTTACTCCAGATACTTTCTTTTTTGATACTTGATTTTTTTTTCTTCCAGGTATAATAGCCTAAAACAAGGGTCAGCAATCTACAGCCTGCCAACTCTTTGTGCAAATCAAATTTTAATGGAACAAAGCCATGCCTACTTGTTTATATACTGTCTATGGCTGTTTTTGCAACATTGAGAAGCTACAACCCCATGGCTTGAAAATATTTACTAACTGGCTCCTTCCCAGAAAAAGTTTGCAGGCCTTTGCCCTTAAAGATAATTTGCTTGAAGACATAATGAATCTAGACAAGGATAAGTGCCTCTATACTGTCAAGTCACACCACTCTCTCATGGTAATTATAACCATAGTCCTATGTTAATCAATTTTTATGGTTTTAGTTATCATAAAGAGAGTCAAGTATAAACTACTTACTTCATATGCTTTGTTCCAGTTGTCTGTTTCTAGTTTCTGTTGACTCTGTTTAAGTTGGTTTAAACTTGGCTTAATAAGCGAATTTCCTACTGTTTCCTTTGTCCAGTCATCCACCAATTTGTGTAAGTCATCTGTGAACATTCCTTTTTTACTAACTGAAGATTGCTGGAATGATGCTGCACTACTTTCCACACACAGTGGATCTGTAAGAAGAAAAACAGAGAAACCATGAAAATGAATTAAAACATAAACAAATACTCTTTTGTGACTGATAATGCAGAACTACCTATTGGGTATAGATAGGGTAACCAGGTATTCTAGTTTATCTGGGACAGTTCTGGTTTAAAGCTGTTGTCCTGGGGTTATTACTAACAGTATGCCCTTCACTCTCAAAAGTTTCCTCTTGTTTGGATGGCAAATTATATGGTCACCTTAGGTATAAGTCAAATATAATAAACAGTATCTCAAAAATATCAGTATCAACTCTATAATCTTTTCATCAGTTTCCTCAGATAGATACTTAGAAGAGTTTAAAAAAAACAATCGGAATGTTAAAAAGTAGAAAGAATCTTAGAATTCTAATCCAAACCACCATTTGTTTTATAATGGGGAAATGTGGCCTAGAAAAAATAAATTGACATGCCTGAGAGCTTGCAATTAGTTACCAGCAGAGTCAGGCTTGGAACTCTAAAGTCTAAATGAGAACTCTCTTTTTAACATACCATACTGACTTTCAAATTTTTCAGAAAACTAGAATCTCATTTAATTTTTTTAAACCAATTTTTCTGCTTATATCTAGAATAGCAGAAACCAGTAGGCAAATGGTTTGTTAGTCTCATGAGTTCTAGAGCACAAGATGTACAAACAGATGAAAGAAATCAAATATAGATGTCTCCATCAATGAAAAGTCTCCTAATCTGAATATCATCTGCTGCTGCTGCTGCTAAGTCGCTTCAGTCGTGTCCGACTCTGTGCGACTCTATAGACGGTAGCCCACCAGGCTCCCCCGTCCCTGGGATTCTCCAGGCAAGAACACTGGAGTGGGTTGCCATTTCCTTCTCCAATGCATGACAGTGAGAAGTGAAAGTGAAGTCGCTCAGTCGTGTCCGACTCTCAGCGACCCCATGGACCACAGCCTACCAGGCTCCTCTGTCCATGGGATTTTCCAGGCAAGAGTACTCGAGTGGGGTGCCATTGCCTTCTCCCTGAACATCATAGTAAGTCTTTAATTTAGTGTTCTTACAAAGGTAACTAAATCATTCTCATAGAAAAGATTCATAAAGTTCCTCTGACTGATTTACAAGTCAAAACTTACAGAGTGGGTCTAAAATGAATTTTAGGAAATGCAGTTGTGAAATTTAAGCACAGTAACACTTCCAGGGATTTAATTAAATACATAAGTGACAAAATCTTGTACAAATGTTATGTTACTTTTTTTGATTGTGAAAAACTATTTAAAATGTAAAAGATAAGGCAAGAACCTCGATATTAACACATTCAAAGTACTTTTATCTTCTTTGAAATTTGTAACAGGGCCATGATACAGGTTCATCAAGTTATCATTCTATTTTGGGGACGGGAAGACTAGAATCCAGAGGGTAAACAGCTGAGGTTATATGGGTTAAAACCAAGTATCCTGACTGTTTTGTCAATGTGCTTTCCATTATACCATGCCAACCCACTACCTTTTCCCATGGGAAAAGGATAAGAAAATTCCTTAATAAGGAGGAACATAATAATCTCAATGATTTCTTATACATAGTCTGTCATTCTCTATGACTCTGGAGCTACTGAAGGCTTAGATTAAAGGATATTAAAAATTAAATGGACACAGGGAACTATATTCAATATCCTGTGACAAACCTTAATGGAAAAGAATATGAAAAACTCTCTCTCTCTCTCTCTATATATATATATGTATGTATACATAGCTGAGTCACTTTGCCTTAGAGAAGAAATTAACACAACATGGTAAATCAACTACACTTCAATAAAATTTAAAAACGAACAAACAAAAGAGCAATGGAGTCTGAGGACAGACCAAGAGGAGCTTAGAGACATGACAAAGTAAATATCAGGTGGTATCCTGGATGGGATCCTAGAACAGAAAAATAATTTATGTAAAAACTAAGGAATTAAAGTATGGATTTTTGTTAATAAAAAATTAAGTGAAAACATATTAGTGAAAATTGCTTAAAAACAGTTTAATGAAATAGGTAGAACATATTCTCACATACAAAACAGTTACACAAAATTAATTTTTACGAATTTTGGGCAACAATGGTGTATTAAAACGATGTACCAATTTTGTTGGAATTCCTTCTTTTCTAAGTTTTAAAACCCAATAACATATAAGTCAGCCTACAATAAAAGTATCATTTTTTTCTATTTTCCCTCCACACATTCATCTGATTTTCTGCCCACTCCAATGGGCAAACAAATAGCATAACAATGTTGGGAAAAACACTGGAGCTGAAGCCTTTTATAGATTGTGTTCTTACCCTGGAAAAACGTCAGCAGGTAGAAATGAAAAGGAAACAATAGCCAGAAACACATACATATTATCATTCTATTCATATTATAATAGTCTATACATATATATTCTTTACATGTATCATAATCTTCTATACATATTATCAAGTGCTAGCATTTCTGCCCATACAGCTAATCTGGAGGAGTATTTCTGTGCTCATTCCCTTTTAGTTTCTATTAAAAAAACATCTTACAAAGAGCTAAGTTTGGATGTCATTCATTTACGAACATTTCTGTACTAATGGAAAACCCAGTGTCAGGATTTTTCTTATGTACAAATCAATCTGGTGGAACAAGTGATCTTGAACACTCAACTGGTGGTCAGTGATGGCTGCTACACTAATGATACAATTTCCAACAAGTGGAGGATGTATTCATTTATTTTTATTGAGGAAACATTGATCTACACCATTATATATTTCATATGTACAACACTGTATTTCTACTTCTGTATACCTTACTGAATGTTGTTCAGTGGTTAAGTATGTTTTCCACGTGGAGGGAACATTTATTGATTGATTTCATTTAAAAGTTATTCATATCATATTAAAGTTCACAAAAAAATAAATTATCCAACCAATGCACATTAAAAGAAATATACTTCATTCTTTTACAAGTGGTTGACCAATTTTCCCCAATTGTCTTTTCTCCATTGTATATTCTTGCCTCCTTTGTCAAAGATAAGGTGTCCATAGATGCGTGGATTCATCTCTGAGCTTTCTATTTTGTTCAATGGATCTATATTTCTGTCTTTGTGCCAGTATCATACTGTCTTGATAACTGTGGCTTTGTAGTATAGCCTGAAGNATTGCTGGGTCATAAGGCAGTTCTATTTGCAATTTTTTAAGGAATCTCCACACTGTTCTCCATAGTGTGAGCCTCAGTTTCTTTATTTGTAAAATATCGTAATAGTGCTCACTTAGGATTCTTGTGGGGAGTGAATGAGATGATTGATGTTAAGTGTTTAGTCCACCATAAACCCTCCATTTAAAAAGCTGTTACGAATATTCAAGAGCCATTAGGGACCTGTGAATGTCACCCCTTCCCCACTGGTTTGCAGATTAGTTGACTGAGGCCCAGAGAAGGAAATATCTTGTCCAGAGTCACACAGTGAGTTCCCGACTCTGGCTGGAAGTTTGGCTTTTGAAGCTCCAGTCCAATGCCCTTTTGGCTGGACCCCAGTGGCCTTTCTTGCAAGTTGCAGAGTGTTCAGATCCTGACCTTTTCCAGGTTCCTTGGCTCTGTTTTGCCTCTGGAGGCCCTAATGAAATATGGGGCAAGTGCAGGCAGCATCTCAGGCAGTATTCTCTCTTCAGAACTTATTTAGGGCTCAAGCCTGTTCAGCATGAAATTTAATCACTCCATCAATGTTGTAACAAGCTTGTCAGAGAGCTGGGGACTGGCTGGGAGGCACCTGGTTGCCAAGGATGCTTTCAATCCTTTGGTTTCCCCTTTGGATCTTCAAGAGCCAATCCTGAAGTCAGGGTTTAGGGGGTACCAGGGAAGTTTNTAATCACTCCATCAATGTTGTAACAAGCTTGTCAGAGAGCTGGGGACTGGCTGGGAGGCACCTGGTTGCCAAGGATGCTTTCAATCCTTTGGTTTCCCCTTTGGATCTTCAAGAGCCAATCCTGAAGTCAGGGTTTAGGGGGTACCAGGGAAGTTTTTGGCCACCTCATGCAAAGAGTAGACTCATTGGAAAAGACTCTGATGCTGGGAGGGATTGGGGGCAGGAGCAGAAGGGGACGACCGAGGATGAGATGGCTAGATGGCATCACAGACTCAATGGATGTGAGTCTGAGTGAACTCCGGGAGTTGGTGATGGACAGGGAGGCCTGGCATGGTGTGATTCATGGGGTCGCAAAGAGTCGGACATGACTGAGCAACTGAACTGAACTGAGGGAAGTTTCTCATCTTGGCTAATGGCTAGGAAAGTGGACAGGGACACTCTGAATGATCTGGTCCCTCTCTGCCTTCCTCCCAACCTCATCACTACTGTAATCCCTGGTGCTACCTGCGCTCAAACCTCTCTGCTTTTCTTTTCATTCCTTGAATGTGCTGATCCCATTCATGCCTTAAGGACTTTGCACCTGCTGTTTCCTCTGCCTGCAATACAGTTTCCAGCACTTTGCACAGCTGGCTTCTTCTTATCACTCAGGTATCAGCTCAAATGTCACCTCCTCAGATGAACTTTCCTGATGATTTTATCTACAGAAGTTTCCCTCTTCCACCATCACTCAACAGTAACTCATCCCAGGTTATTTTCCACAATACCCATCACCTTCTGAAAGGATCATATTTAATATTTGTTCATGCAACTTGTTATCTGTCTTCTTCCACCAAAAGATAAGCTCTAGAAGGCTAGCGATTTGGAGCTGTTTTATTTGTTACCTCCTTGCCTGGGCCCAGGAAAGTCTGCCATTAGTAGGAAGGAGGTTAACAGTTTTTGCAGCTATGCATATATGTCACACACATGTGAACACCGACACATATGAATCCCCGCTCCTGGAGCTTAAGTGTAATGGGTGAAAAACAACCAAATAAACCATACACTTAGGCATGTGCACACACAGCTCATTCATATATATCAGGGGGTGCAATTGCTATTTTAAATGAGGTGGGGTCCAGAAGGCCTAGTTGAGAAAGTGGCGGAATGAGCCACATGGATGTTTCGTGAAAGAGTGTTCCAGGCAGAAGATTCGACAAGTGCAAAGACCCTCAGGTAGGAGCACATCTGACATTCTAAGGGAGACAGAGGCTAGTGTTGCTGGACAGAGTGAACAAGGAGGGCTGTGAGAGGAGCTGAGGCCGGAAGTGGGTGGAGGCTGGAAATTATACAGGGCTTGTAGGCAATTTGAAAGACTCAGGCTTTTACTCAGAGCATATGGGAGGCCCCTGGTGCATTTTGAGCAGAGACTAACAAGCTTTTGCAGCACTTCCAGATGTTGCTTTCAAAATAGAATGGAAGTCAACAACTAAGTTGCAATTTTAAATTTTTATTTATTTATTGGCCATGCTGCCTGGCAGGCAGGATCTTAGTTCCCTAACCAGGGATCAAACCCATGCCCCCACAGTGGAAGCATGGAGTCCTAACTACTGGACCAGCAGGGAATTCCTTAAGATACAACTTTTTTGTGATAGAATAAATTCAAAGCTGGCTGAGCATAATAGTGCAAAAAGTGTATTTAGTAGATTAAGAAATCTTTAGGGTAGGGGAGAATAGAATAGAATAAAGGGACTGAGGATGCAGTTGAGAGACTGTTACAACAATCTAGTAAGGAACTATGGTGGCTTAGCCCAGACCCAAGACTGCAATAGATAACAGTGTGTTTTCTAACAATTCCATCCTCACCTTCTTCCATAAGATAGTTGAGCACATGGCTGCTTAGCTGGGGACTACATTTCCCAGGCTTCTCCTGGGTTAAGATGGAATTAACCAATGGAATGTGAGCACAAGCACTGTGTTAGCTAGTGCCACATTTGCTTAAAGCAAAGTTGTGCATGGCATTCTTTTTCTCCCTTCCCCTTTATACAAAGCACAGGGATGTGCTTGGATGCAGCCTAACCATGCAGATGAGGACAGTTCTGGGGAAAGAAGCTGGGTCTCAAAAGAGGATGTGGAGCAAAGTCTGATGTATTCCAGACCACTCATCCCAGGACTTCTTCATAAGTAAGAGATGAGCTTCTGCCTTCCTTAATCCACTGCACTTTGGGGTTCTTTGTTACAGCAGCTTAACCTTCACCTCAACTACTGCACAGACTTTGTGGAAGATTTGGGAATATCAGGAGTGAATTACAGCACAGTGTGAAATAGGAAACAACCTAACATACAATATTCACCATCTCCATCAACTGTTGTTGTTCAGTTGCTTAGTCGTGTCCAGCTCTTCATAACCCCGTGGACTGCAGCACACCAGACTTCCCTGTTCTTCACCATCTCCCGGAGCTTGCTCAAACTCATGTCCTTTGAGTTGGTGATGCCAACCATCTCATTCTCTGTTGTCACCTTCTCCTCCCACCTTCAATCTTCCCCAGCATCAGGGTCTTTTCCAGTGAGTCAGCTCTTTGCATCAGGTGGCTAAAGTATTGGAGCTTCAGCTTCAGCATCAGTCCTTCTGATAAATATTCAGGGTTGATTTCCTTTAGGATCTCCGTCCTTAAAGCTCCTTAACTAAGACCCTGCAGGGAACTTCTTGCAGACTGGCTTTCCCCTTAGGTCCCTTGTCTGATACCTCTTCTGATTATGCATTCTCGATCCCCCGATCTTTGCCAACTTCCCCAGTGCAGAGGATATCTGAAACCTTTGATTTTATTTTCTTAAACAAATTAGTATTTTCTCAATCTTTAACACAGACAAGCTCCTGAGCCTTCCTCAACGTTAATCAAAATTCTTGATCATGCATCGTCACAAAAGATGGAGGCATCCAGTCCAAGTCTCCTTTCTAATACTAAGAATTAGCAGAAACGTGGAAATCATGGTTCACCATTCGCTTGCCTCATAGTAAATTTGTTGGTGGATCTCCCTTCCCTGAAAAAATACCCTCAATAAGCACCTAGCAGTCGGGGGGGATGGTGGCACAGGAGAAAATATATCTTCCTCTAGCCTGAGAAAATTTTAGCGTTTGCTTCTGGGGTTTTAAACCCTCTGTCCCATTTACTTGTATGCAAATATTTAGACAACAGGCAGCCCTGGATCCTAATCCACATGGTTCTTCCTCACAGGCAGACACTCAGGCACACACAGACTTGCAGAGAGCTGTCATTCAGGGAGGTCCCTGGCTGGCCACTCTACTCTGCTTGCCTTTCCATTGCCAACTCCTGAGCACACTTCCCTGCCCCCAGCTCTGTGTCCTTTCCGCTCATTGATTCTTTGGGTGCCTTACCAGAACTCTCGGTGGGGACTTTCTGCTGCCTCATTTCCTCCCTGCTTTTCTAGTCTGTTACATTCATTACTAACACTGTGAAGCCAGTCGTAACATGCATCAGAAACAAGGCCTCCTCCTGAAGCCCCCAGAAGCCAAACTCATGCTTGGCACAGTAGGGTTTTGCTGTCCTATTAGGAAGGACTGTCTTTCCCACCTCTGGCTAGGGCTTCCGACCACAGGACATGTCGACTCTGCTGAGCACCCACAGCACCCACCACCTGCTCAGCCCGTGTGGGGCAAACATGATGCACAGGCTCTTGGAGAATGAACTCCAAGACTCTGGCCCAGGATCTGAGCAGAAGTAACCCCCGTTGCCTCCTTGGGTTTGAGGGGAAGGACGGGAATCAATCGGGGAATTATGTGTTTGTGTGCATGTCTCTGTGTGGACCGGTGTGGATGCCTATTGTGTGCTGACCGGGTGTGTGGTTACGTGTTTACAGTATAGGTTATCTACATAGGCAAACCACTTCAGCATTCTTGCCTTGAGAAACCCAACGTCAAATGTCAAAAAGATATGACACTGAAAGATGAACTCCCCAGGTCGATAGGTGCCCAATATGCTACTGGAGACGAGTGAGAAATAACTCCAGAGAGAAGAGATGAAGCCAAAGCAAAAACAACACCCAGCTGTGGATGTGACTGGTGATAGAAGTAAAGCCCGATGCTGTAAAGAGCAATATTGCACAGGAACCTGGAATATTAGGTCCAAGAATCAAGGGAAATTGGAAGTGGTCAAACAGGAGATGGCAAGAGTGAACACCAACATTTTAGGAATCAGTGAACTAAAGTGGACTGGAATGGGTGAATTTAACTCAGATGACCATTGTACCTACTACTGTTGGCAAGAATCCCTTAGAAGAAATGGAGTAGCCCTCATAATCAACAAAAAAGTCCAAAATTCAGTTCTTGGATGCAACCTCAAAAATGACAGAGTGATCTCTGTTCATTTTCAAGGCAAGCAATTCAATTTCACAGTGATCCAAGTCTATGCCCCAACAGTAATGCTGAAGAAGTTGAAGTTGAATGGTTCTATGAAGACCTACAAGAACTTTTAGAAATAACACCCAAAAAAGATCCTTTTTGTTATAAGGAACTGGAATGCAAAAATAGAAAGTCAAGAGATACCTGGAGTAACAGGCAAATTTGACCGTGGAGAACAAAATGAAGAAAGACAAAGTCTTTTGCCAAGAGAACACACTGGTCATAGCAAACACAGTCTTCCAACAACATAAGAGAAGACTCTACACATGGACATCACCAGATGGTCAATACTGAAATCAGATTGATTATATTGTTTCCAGCCAAAGGTAGAGAAGCTCTATACAGTCAGCAAAAATAAAACTGGGAGCTGACTGTGGCTCTGATCATGAACTTCTTATTGCCAAATTCAGACTGAAATTAAAGAAAGTAGGGAAAACCACTAGACCATTCAGGTATGACCTGAATCAAATCCTTTACGATTATACAGTGGAAGTGACAAGTAGATTCAAGGGATTAGATCTGATAGAGTGCCTGAAGAACTATGGATGGAGGTTCTTGACATTGTACAGAAGACAGTGATCAAGACCATCCCAAAGAAAAATAATTGCAAAAGGGAAAAATGGTTGTCTGAGGAGGCCTTACNAAGCAAAACAAACTAAAAAATAAAAATTAAAGAAAAAAATAAATAAAATCAAGCACATTAAAAAAATATATATTGTGGAGTCTTTTCTTGCCAGAGATTTTATCCAGCAAAAATTAGAATATGAGTGGGTTAATTTGTTTCAGCTACAAATTTTAAATAATTTTATTTAGTTTTTAGTGTGTTTGAAAGCTGGTTTACTTCTGCTGTACTCTTAAATTCAGGAAGGATCTATTACTAAGTCCTCAGTTTATGAGGGCCTCTTTTCCTTAGAGGGCAGTAAAGTAATTTTTTCTCTCTTTAACAATGGGAGTTTGACAAAATCTGTTTCATTTTTTAACTCCTTATCATCTGCTTTCTAAATGTCTTTTTTTTTTTTTTTGGTAAATATGGCCCACACAGGAGTAGCTTAGGAGCTAGGAATTCCCTTAAGGGAAATAGTACAGAGACTGTTAGGCTCATTTCTTTGTGATTCTCTTCATTATCTCAGATCTTGGAATCTTGAATTTTGGCTGCCTTGGTGGTCTAGAATTCCAATTTTCTATCTCCTTAACCTAAATATTCTTGCCGGAAAAATCCCATGGACAGAAAAGCCTGGCGGGCTATAGTCCATGGGGTCACAAAGAGTCAGACATGACTGGGCAACTGAGCATTCATGCATGCAACCTAACTTGATTGCCAAAATCTTTAACTTGTTATTTTCTGCCTCTTTGTGCAGTGCTTTGAATTACCAGTTGTCCCAAGGGGAAAATAGCAGTGGCAAATATATATCTTACTTCGATGCATTTCCCTTCTCTCCTAGGTCCCCTTGTTTGTTTGCCAGTTCCTCTGTTNAACTTGATTGCCAAAATCTTTAACTTGTTATTTTCTGCCTCTTTGTGCAGTGCTTTGAATTACCAGTTGTCCCAAGGGGAAAATAGCAGTGGCAAATATATATCTTACTTCGATGCATTTCCCTTCTCTCCTAGGTCCCCTTGTTTGTTTGCCAGTTCCTCTGTTGGCTGTGTTTTACATTTGTGTTTTCACGTTTTACATTTTATTCAGCCTTTTTTCAGTAGTTAGCCTTAGCAGCTGCCTTCGTCAGATAAAACCTACATTGTTACAGTAAGAAGCATTCCAATATTTTTAAAATATATTTTAAAATTTGGATTACAGGTTTATAAGTTAGATTAAGAAGATCAAGTTTACTACTTTTCTGACTCCCAGCTATAAGCAAGTAAGCCTGAGTTTCTTCATATGTAAAATGAAGATGACAGAGTTGCAACATCGCAGAATTGTGAGAAAGCATAGTTGGTGCTCTGTTTCTATAGGTTCTATATCCACAGATTCAATTGTAGATCAAAAATATTCAGAAAAAAAAAATCCAGAAAGTTCCAGACTGCAAAACTTGAATTTACTGCAGACTTGCAACTGTTTATTATATAACATCAACATTGATAGGTATTTTAAATTATATAGAGATGATTTAAATATGCAGGGAGATGCGTATAGGTTACACGCAGATACTATGCTCTTTTATATAAGGAACTTGAGCATCTATAGATTTTGGCATATGTAGGGTAGTGGCAGGGGGTTGTCCTGAAGCCAACCCCCCTGCAGACATGAGGGGATAACTGTATAAGAATTATATCCTCAATGTGTTAATAAGCATCGAGTGTGGCACTTGTGAAGCACAAGACAAGTTGCAAACATGAATATCAGGTTCTACTTTGAAGATAGCACTCAGCAGAGTAGAGATGTCACATTGCTTTTTAAATTAACTCTTACAAGTGCTTAGCAGAATCTATTCAGATATTGTTGCAAAGTTTACTAAGTTATATTTAATTTTTTTTCTTTTTAAAATCTTTTTTCTATCTCCTTCCTGTCCTGTGGCACCTCAGTTGTTCTGCAAAAAAAATTCTCTAGTATTACCTGGAGTAATAGTATATTGTCTGTGTTTATTTGGACTCCGTTTGACATAAGTTTTATACTGTTGTCTGTTTAGCTTGTACTTATGTTTTCTCTCTAACACAATTTTACATCCCTGATGGAAAACAGGAATTTTGCTGTTACTGTTGATAATACTCCTATGAGCAGAGTATGGAGCACATCATTACCATTCAGTAATTATTTGTTGAATTTAGTTGGGGCATGAGTTGAAAGAAAGAAACTGGAGAAAGAGATTCCCATTTCAGTTTAAAAAGTTGCAAAAATGTACTGGAATTCATGGTTCTTAAGTCTGTGCTTTCAAGAAAATATTTCTTTGCTCTTTGATCACCCAGAAGATGTAAAATGTTAAGTCTAGTAAAAGAGATCATTCATTTCATATATTCAAAAGATAGAAAATACTCCAAATTACTTATTTATTAATTTCAGAAACCACTTATGTCTTATAATAAAAACCATTAGCCTGTACTAACATATGAGAGCCACGGCACTATAAAAATTGCATTAGAGTCTTTTGTTACTTGAAAACAATTGATCTTAACAGTTTGGTTTTATGATTAAAATATCCAGGCTCTTTGGTAAGAGATAATTCCAGGAAGGCATAAACTACGAAAGCCTCTCTTTAAAGGCCTCTTAGCTGCCTTGGTCCATGAGACCACTCTTAAGAAAGGCCTGGCTTGTTAAACTAAGAGACTTACCTGAAACAGAACTTGATGTTGCTCTGTCTTACTTCTTTGTCTGAGTCTGCTTTTGATGAAGGCCTCTCTGGTGGCTCAGTGGTAAAGAATCCACTTGCCAATGCAGAATATTCAAGTTGAATCCCTGGGTTGGCCAGACCGCCTGGAGAAGGAAATGGCAACCAACTCCAGTATTATTGCCTGAAAAACCCCATGAACAGACGAGCCTGGTGGGATACAGTCCAGGGGGTCACAAAGAGTGGTGTGACTAAGCGACTAAACAACAGCAACAACTTTTGATGAACTCCCTGTAAGTACTGGCGCATCCTATATTATCTACATTTGAACTTGTTCAGATCTTCCTTGCTTTCAGGTTCTTTCCACAGAGGGCTCAAGTTCACACTTTCTTCTTAGGCTCCCTCTTTAATTCCAGTAAGTGACTATATGAAGCTTTTACCAATATGGGATAATAATTACCTAAAATTTTCCATAGAAGCTTTTTTTCTCTAGCTTTTAAAGGATGCCTGGGCCACACCATAGCCTTAAAAAACCAAACTTTCATTTAAAAAGATGAACCCAAACCTATCTGAGGGAAAGATATNCTCTTATACACATCTAAGTGACTATATGAAGCTTTTACCAATATGGGATAATAATTACCTAAAATTTTCCATAGAAGCTTTTTTTCTCTAGCTTTTAAAGGATGCCTGGGCCACACCATAGCCTTAAAAAACCAAACTTTCATTTAAAAAGATGAACCCAAACCTATCTGAGGGAAAGATATAGGGGTGCTATTAGTAGTGATTTAAACACCATATAATGTTCTCAGATTAGTCTTGAATTTGGATTGGCAAACAGAGTCAAGGTATACAGTCAACTTCACCCAACACCAAGTTGGCTTAGCTTTCAAGAAAAAATATAGCATGAAAGCAATAGCATAGAACTCCCAGGCACAGTTTTCAGTTTCCTAATATTTCACATTTGTGCTGTGCATGCAGTTTGTATTGTTCATGAAAGATGAAACTAAGCCATCATTCCGGGGACCTGTCATGTTTTATACCTGCTTAGTCACTCAGCCCTTCAGAAGTATGTGACTCTCCTGTTTCTTCCTCTTCTCTGGAGCATTTGTGACCATCATCAGTAGCTTCCACATATTGGTAACAAGGGCTTGGTAGCTCTTGGCCTAACTCATTTCCGTTTATCTTAGATTCAGTATAGATAATCTGCTAAGAGTTAATTGAGTTAAAAGCAGAATTGTCCAAAGATTAGGGGTCCTGAGACCAGAGGAAGGCTACAAAGCAAACTGCTACCCTATTTAACAGTCAAGGCTATATATTGTCTCTCTGTTTATTTAATTTACATGCAGAGTACATCATGAGAAACTCTGGACTGGAAGAAACACAAGCTGCAATCAAGATTGCCGGGAAAAATATCAATAACCTCAGATATGCAGATGACACCACCCTTCTGGCAGAAAGTNCAAAGAATGCTCAAACTACCACACAATTGCACTCATCTCACACACTAGCAAAGTAATGCTTAAAATTCTGCAAGCCAGGCCTCAACCGTATGTGAATGGTGAACTTCCATATGTTCAATCTGGATTTAGATAAGGCAGAAGAACCAGAGATCAAACTGCCAACATCTGTTGGATCATCGAAAAAGCAAGAGTGTTTCAGAAAAACTTCTACTTCTGCCTGCCTTATTAACTACAGCAAAGCCTTTGGCTGTGTGGATCACAACAAACTGTGAAAAATTCTTAAAGAGATGGGACTACCAGGCCACCTGACCTGCCTTCTGAGAAATCTGTATGCAGGTCAGGAAGTGTTAGAACTGGACATGGAACAACAGATGGTTCCAAATCAGAAAAGGAGTATGTCAAGGCTGTATATTGTCACCCAGCTTATTTAACTTATATGCAGAGTACATCATGAGAAACGCTGGGCTGGGTGAAGCACAAGCTGGAATCAAGATTGCCAGGAGAAATATCAATAACCTCAGATATGCAGATGACACCATCCTTATCAGTTCAGTTCAGTCGCACAGTCGTGTCCGACTCTTTGTGACCCTATGAATTGCAGCACTCTGGCAGAAAGTAAAGAGGAACTAAAGAGCCTTTTGATGAAATTCAAAGAGGAGAGTGAAAAAATTGGCTTAAAACTCAACATTCAGAAAACGAAGATCATGGCATCTGGTCCCATCACTTCATGACAAATAGATGGGGAAACAATGGAAACAGTGTCAGACTTTATTTTTTTGAGCTCCAAAATCACTGCAGATGGTGACTGCAGCCATGAAATTAAAGGACGCTTGCTCCTTGGAAGAAAAGCTATGACCAACCTAGATAGCGTATTAAAAAGCAGAGCCATTACTTTACCAACAAAAGTCCATCTAGTCAAAGCTATAGTTTTTCTAGTAATCATGTATCGATGTGAGAGTTGGACTATAAAGAAAGCTGAGTACCAAAGAACTGATGTTTTTGAACTGTGGTGTTGGAGAAGTCCCTTGGACTGCAAGGAAATCAAACCAGTCAATCCTAAAGGAAACCAGTCCTGAATATTCACTGAAAGGACTGATGCTGAAGCTGAAACTCCAATACTTTGGCAGCCTGATATGAAGAACTGATTCATTGGAAAAGACACTGATGCTGAGAAATATTGAAGGCAGGAGGAGAAGGGGACAACAGAGAATGACATGGTTGGATGGCATCACTGACTCATTGGCCATGATTCTGAGCAAGCTCCAGGAGTTGATGATGGACAGGGAAGCCTGGCATGCTGCAGTCCATGGGGTCACAAAGAGTCAGACACAACAGAGCAACTGAACTGAGCTGAACTGAACTGACATAGGTGTGTGGGTCTAGGTAAGTGTGAGGATCTCTCTCTGTGTATTTATGTGTTATTGCTTTCTGCTTCTCTCTCCAGCCCACCCCATACCGTTCTTCTTCCAGTCCGTGTTCTAAACACACACTCTTGGTATACTCCTCATTCTCTCCAATCCCTATCCATCTCTCAGATATTCTCTTTGCATCTTTCTTTCATTGTCTCTTACTGTTTGTCCCTTTCTCTCTCAACCTGCTTCTCTTTCTTTCCCTTCTCCATCCTCCCTTTTTCTCCTCCTCACCTGCCCTTTCCCTTCCTTCCCCCCTCCCTCTACCCACCAGTGTCTTCTTCCACATCCATCTCACCTAGCTAACTCCTCCTTCTCCTTTGCCGTCAACTCAGCGATCCCTTCTTTCTGCCTGAGCCCCCAGACAGCCTTGGCCCCTGCTGGGGGAATACCCACAGGCCTCCCCTCATCCCCATCCATAGCTGGCTCCCCAACTGTGATGCTATTCCCTGTTTCCTCTGCCTTCCCTTCTCAGAAGATTCTTACATTGTGTCACCTTAGTTAAATGAAAACCTTTGCCCCAAACTGCCTTCTTTATATGGTTCTGCGTTTGAATTGGCCACGAGAGGATCTGGGGCAAGCTTCGGAAGGTGGGCGTGAAGCAGCAACTAGCCATGTTTATGCTCAGAAAGTCAGTAATGTCAGTTCAGTCCTGGGGGCAACTCACACCTGCTGTCACGGGTCTGGTGGTTCCCCTTGCTGGGGGCTTGTGGGCCAGAGCTATGACAGACCAGAGCTCCCCTTTTTCCTCCTCTAACTCCCAGCCTCAGTTTGGGGGCAGCTTTGTGGTCCTCCTGTAGGAGTTAGGCAAATGTGATTTAAGGAGAGATATAGTCTGAACCCCCATCTCTGGCTCTGCTTTTTGGGGGTCTTGATCTAGACATTACTGAAAAAAATGGAAACCGAAGTTCTGTCTTACTGCAAAGCCTGGGGTTGCCTCCACACCCCACTGCATGCTCCTTTGGCATTTGCCTTACAATTCATGCTCATCTGGGTTGACTTCCCTATACCTTCCTCCAGAGGTAGCAATGAATAGCAATTGTTTGTTTGTCTAAAAGCAGAGTGGAAGCTAAGTGTTTTAGGCTGTGAGGCAGCGTAATGGTCACGGCGCCTGTTACATTACATTTTATGGTTCTATAGCAATTACACTGCATTTTATGGTGTCATAACATATTACATTTTATGGCTTAATATCAGCTTTAATACAAGACATCATGGCCCAGAATTTTAACAAGGGGAGGCTTCTTCTGGTGGGATGGTAATGGCCTTTCCGCACGATCATGTGCCTTCCAGCAGGAGGCCAAGGAAGGTGAAGCAGGGACCGAACTTCCCTCCAGTGTCCACAGCTTTCCCTTGCATGCCCTGTCAGTCAAGCCTGGTGTTCTTGCTAGGGGTCTTTGGGCAAACTAGTTGAACAGACGTTGCTCTGGGCTTCCAGCACTGCCATCTCTCCCTTGTCCCCGTTTTCTTCTCACAACAGACAGGATGGTCTTTCTTAAGCACAGAGATGATTCTGCCACCTCACCACTTAAAATCTATCCCTAACCTCCCATTGCCTTCAGGGACGAGTCCCTACTCAGTCCCAACTCAGCCTGTGATTCAGGGTCCTTCTGTTCCCCCACATCGTGTGCTAAACCTGCAGTGAGCTTCCTGCCATCTCCAGATGTTCTGGGCCCCTTTGCATCCCCTGCCTTTGCACTCCCAGTTTCTTCTGCCAGGATTCCTTTCCTGTATCTTTACTTTTCTATGCCTGCATGCTAAGTCACTTCAGTCATGTCCAACTCTGTGCAATCTTATGGACTGTAGCCGGCCAGGCTCCTCTGTCCCTGGGATTCTCCAGGCAAGAATACTGGAGTGGCCATGCCCTCCTCCAGGGGCTCTTCCCAACCCAAGGATCGAACCTCCATCTCCTGCCTTGGCAGGTGGATTCTTCACCACTGTGCCACCTGGAGAGCCCCTTATATGCCTTCATTTAACCAATATTTATTGAGCACCTGCAATGCTGGGCATTGTTCTGACTGTTAGGGATGTAGCCATGAAAAAAACACTCAAAGTCTCTACTCTCGGGGAGCTTACTTTTTAGTGGAAGAGATGACTTTGTATCAGCACTTCAAAACTCAATCATGTCACCTCCTCCAAGAAGCCTACCTGGATAAGCCTAGGCAGTGAGATATGCATTCCAAGTCCATGGCATGACACTCATCCTCACAGTTGTACTCATCTGACCCCTTCTCTGACTTTCCCAAAGGCAGCGACAATATCTGACCCACCTTTACTTTTCTATTGTTATCACTAAGCAAAGTCCTTGGCCTGGACCTTGAAATTTCTCAACAAGTTGATCAAATAAATGAATGAATTAAGCAAGAGAGAATAAATGATTACTGTGAATTAGGGGTGCCAGTGAAAATCAGCAATACGTGAACCGTGAACTCCCTGATGTTCAAGCTGGTTTTAGAAAAGGCAGAAGAACCAGAGATCAAATTGTCAACATCCACTGGATCATCAAAAAAGCAAGAGAGTTCCAGAACAACATCTATTTCAGCTTTCTTGACTATGCCAAAGCCTTTGACTGTGTGGATCACAATAAACTGTGGAAAATT
The DNA here is from genome assembly GCA_006410615.1 of Neotragus moschatus. Lineage (NCBI taxonomy): Eukaryota > Metazoa > Chordata > Mammalia > Artiodactyla > Bovidae > Neotragus > Neotragus moschatus. The sequence goes on from SJYA01002331.1 coordinate 1,816,609, forward strand.
CTGAAAGAGATGGGAATACCAGACCACCTAACCTGGCTCTTGAGAAATCTGTATGCAGGCCAGGAAGCAACAGTTAGAACTGGACATGGAACAAGACTGGTTCCAAATAGAAAAAGGAGTACGTCAAGGCTGTATATTGTCACCCTGATTATTTAACTTATATGCAGAGTACATCATGAGAAACACTGGGCTGGGAGAAGCACAAGCTGGAATCAAGATTGCTGGGAGAAATATCAATAACCTCAGATATGCAGATGACACCACCCTTATGGCAGAAAGGGAAGAGGAGCTAAAAAGCCTCTTGATGAAAGTGAAAGAGGAGAGTGGAAAAGTTGGCTTAAAGCTCAACATTCAGAAAACGAAGATCATGGCATCCAGTCCCATCACTTCATGGGAAATAGATNCTCAGATATGCAGATGACACCACCCTTATGGCAGAAAGGGAAGAGGAGCTAAAAAGCCTCTTGATGAAAGTGAAAGAGGAGAGTGGAAAAGTTGGCTTAAAGCTCAACATTCAGAAAACGAAGATCATGGCATCCAGTCCCATCACTTCATGGGAAATAGATGGGGAAACAGTGGAAACAGTGTCAGACTTTATTTTTTGGGCTCCAAAATCACTGTAGATGGTGACTGCAGCCATGAAATTAAAAGACACTTACTCCTTGGAAGAAAAGTTATGACCAACCTCGATAGTATATTAAAAGCAGAGACATTACTTTGCCCACTAAGGTCTTCTAGTCAAGGCTATGGTTTTTCCTGTGGTCATATATGGATGTGAGAGTTGGACTGTGAAGAAGACTGAGCGCCGAAGAATTGATGCTTTTGAACTGTGGTGTTGGAGAAGACTCTTGAGAGTCCCTTGGACTACAAGGAGATCCAACCAGTCCATTCTGAAGGAGATCAGCCCTGGGATTTCTTTGGAAGGAATGATGCTAAAGCTGAAACTCCAGTACTTTGGCCACCTCATGGGAAGAGTTGACTCATTGGAAAAGACCCTGATGCTGGGAGGGATTGGGGGCAGGAGGAGAAGGGGACGACTGAGGATGAGATGGCTGGATGGCATCACTGACTCGATGGGCGTGAGTCTGAGTGAACTCTGGGAGATGGTGATGGACAGGGAGGCCTGGCATGCTGCGATTCATGGGGTCGCAAAGAGTCAGACACGACTAAACTGAACTGAACTGAGTGAAAATCAGCCCCCATCCTGAAACATCTCCAGCACAGTTGCCTTAAATCCTCTCACTAGGAACTCATCACTTTGGGTTAAGCATTGCCCTCTTCCAGCAGGTCGCTTGAATGCAAATAGCCCTGAGAGTAAGATGTTTGCCTGGCTTATTCCATTGGGGCTCTTGGGAGCTGCCTGGAGACTACAAGACTTAAGTGAGCTGCTCACCTGGACTAGAAGATAAAGAGAAGAGAAAAGGAAAGAGGCTTTGCCCAGGGTTCTTGCCTGTGCTCAGGAAATTGCTTGCAGATGCTGACAAATACCTTGAGAAAAATGCCTTGAAAGGACTTTTGTGGTGGTCCAGCAGCTAAGATTTCAAGCTTCCACTACAGGGGATACAGGTTCAATCCCTGGAGAACTAAGATCCTGCATTTGCATAGTGCAGCCAAAAAGTATATATCTTTTAATTAAAAAAAAAAAAAGCCTTGGAAATCTTAACACCAATAGAGAAGGGTTATAGGGGGATACAAAACGCCCTGGGTTAGCATCAGGTTCTAGCCCTGATTCTGCCACTGACTTACTGTGCAACCTCTGGCAATACCCTCAGCCCCTCTGGGCCTTAATTTCTTGACTGCAGAACTTGGAGGCTGGGAAAGATAGGATTAGAATCTCTTAGGAGTTAGCAGGGATCAGTGCTGACCAATGAACCATGAGGGGAAATCTGTCGGAGACTCTGGGCCAAGTTTCCCCTACTCTTAAAAGAAAGACCAGTTCCTCTGAATGTGACCATTTCTAAACAGAACACCAGGAACTGCGGTGTTTGTGGAATGTTTATGATGGGCCAGGCGCAGTGCTAAACTAAATGCATTAAGTCATGTGATCATAACAGTACACTTTTGAAGTATTACCCTGATGCCCATTTTACAAATAAGGAAACTGATGTTCAGAGTGGCGAACGTTCTTTCCCAGGGTCATGTGGGGAGCAAAGGGAAGAGATGAGATTGGAAGCCAGGTCTGTCTGACTGCAAAACTAGTGATCTTAAAGTCTTCCTCTATACTGTCTCTGTGTTAAAAAGAAAAAAACCTAATCCAGATAAGCCCCTTCCTCTCACTGATCCATATTCATGCTGCTCAGAACCAAGTAATTGGGGCTGCCAAAGGGTGCCAAGAAGCCATCCTAATGAGCTTGCTCAGCTCCTCTTCTGAAACTACATCCCCTGCTGGGCTGTGGGGCCTCTTCTGTCAATATTAACGCCTGTCTGAGACAGGCGGAAGCTGCCATGAACTGGAGAAGCAGCTGCTGCTGAGATTTAAAGAGAGAAAGGCAAAAGAGAAAATTACAAACCCCCTAACAACGTCACCGCTTGGCATTGCACACTTAGCAAACCCCTGCACACCTGGAGAAACTGGGGAAGGAAAGTCGAGATGAGATGCCAGCTGACCTGCAATGTGTGTGCTTGGGGTCATGCACCCAGAGTCTATTCCCCTACCCGTAGAAGGCTGGGGAAATCTGTCTGGCAAGGGGAAGATGTGTCTTTGCCAGGCGTGCTCCTGGGGGAGCTGAGATTTTAAGTTCCACAGCCCCTGGAGGGGCAAAGTCATGTTTCTGAGTAGGGGGCAGAGGGGGAGTGAGAAAGCAGGGGTTTGGAATGGGGCTTTTTAAGAAGGATGGTGTAACTGTGGAGTCAGGCCATTCTAGGCTTGAACCCCTTAATAAGTGAGTTATCCTTTCTGGCAAATGGGATTTATTCACTCAACAAATATCCATGGATCTGGAGACCAGGACAGTCCAAAGTCATGGGCATATAGGTAAAATGCATAGAGCCTGGTTGCTTGCCTGGTGGCTCAGATGGTAAAGAGTCTGCCTGCAATGCAGGAGACCCAGGTTCAAACCCCAGATCAGGAATATCCTTCGGCGAAGGGAATGGCAACCCACTCCGGTATTCTTGCCTGGAGAATCCCATGGACAGAAGAGTCTAGCAGGCTACAGTCCATGGAGTTGCAAAGAGTCAGACACGACTGAGTAACTAACATAATATAATAACATAAAAATAATATAGAACCTGGTACCTAGTGTGTCCTTAGGAATGCAGAAACTCCATGTGGATCAGGCAGGCGTCATCACCCTGCCTAGATAAGGCTGCGTGCCCTATCTGTGGGGAGTAACGTGGCTGTGTAACAAGAGCTTTGAGGACAGCTTGAACTCCAGCCACCACCAGCACTGTCACACAACCTTGGATGATTATTCCGTGGGGTGGTTATTTTTATGTGCAACTTGACTGGGCTGCAGGTGGCCAGATATCCTGCCAAGCGTTCTTCCAGGTGTTGCTAGACAAGGTTCACCTCTGAATCAGTGGAATCTGTTTCAGCAGCCTGCCCCCCGTGATGTGGGTGGCCCTCTGGGTGGTCAGGCCATTCAGGATGGCTGTTCTCTTGCTCCCTGCACTTCCCCTGCTTGACCAGCCCCGGCTCCGCTCACGTATCTATCCAGTCATCTTCATTACAGCACTTGGTCAGGAGCTGCCTACAGGCTCGCTCCCTGCCCCAGCCGCTGGTTTCCCTGGTAACTGATAAGCCAGCCTGAGGCCAATTCCCCCTATAAACAGTAGCCTCCTCCCCCGCATGGCGCACCTTGTCTCCACGTCCGGCTTATCATCTGCCGGACATCCCTGCAGGGGGTGTCACTCCAGGACCCTTCGTTCTGGGTGCGCGAGATCCCCTATCTAACGGGTATTGACGTCGCTGTCACTGTCTCTACCTGGCTCTTTGGTCCTGAAGCTGGGTTTGCAGGCCTGTGGGGCGCGGCCCAACAACTGGCCAGCCAGGAGGCTGAGGAAACCCCCACGAGCGCTGAGATGCCCGGAAATAAGGACGGGGAATGGAAAGTTGCAGGGGGTGACCCTGAGGTGGCCGCCCACTAGCATGTGCGTGGGGCCCTGTGGCAGCTGACCTCTCTGGGAAGTGTCTTTCTCTTCCGTTACTTTGAGGGTGTCCTGGTAAGGGCAGAGTTTCCTTCTGATTTAGAAGGAGTAACTTCGTGGCTCATCTGACTGCCTGGCGATGGCTGGTGAACACATAGAACGCAACAAACTGCATTGTCTGTTACATAACTGGGTGTTATCTGGTCAGGAAAGACCAGTCCACCCCCAACCCAGCACCCCTACCCCATGAGAGACACAGGCTTTAAGGATATTAACTCGGGGACAGGCTTTGGGATTGGATGTGGCCACTTATCCAGAATGTGAATAACGAGTACCCTTGGGCTTCTGGTCCCAGTTCCAGTCCATGTTCCTGGCTACAGGAGAGGGCAGAACAATCATCTACGTTATCATCTACACTGCATTACAACAGGTGCGAGACCTTACAGAAGGCCAACCCTGGGTTGGCAAGCACTGCAGAAAAACCACTACTGGGGGCCTATAACAGCTATGTACAAAATAAAGACCTGCCATGGACATCAACATTGGCCGAGGACCACAAAGTCCAGGAGTGGGCTGGTAAACATGACATCCATCAGCATTTCCACAGCCTTACAACCCCACCCCTGCTGGGCTAATGGAAAAGATGAATGGACTACTGAATGATCGAAGCAGGAAACCCACGTTCTCAACCTGTGGGCCAGGAGGCTGATTCAAGCCCTGCAAACTGTAACTGAACATCTCAGGTCATCATCCCACCCATCGGCTACTCCATGTTCACTCAGAGTCAATACCATCTGAATTCAACTCTTAACCACCAAAGGATCCAAAGGTTGCCAACTGTCATCAAGACAGTAGCTCACTTTTGCCTACAGGATCTCCCCCAAGAGGGACACATTATAAATGACCTGCGACTGGCAGGTAAGTCCCAGTGGCTGGGTTTCCCAACTCGTGGGGAATAAGATTAGAAAGGGACTTACAGATGTCACCTGTTGTCTACCCAGCCCCACTGACGACTACTTAGGTATTTAATCTTGTCCCCTACTAGAGAAAGGCGCCATTATATTATACCTCCAGTAAAATTTATAATATTATAACCCTCCAATACCCAGCACCACCTCTGGAGACTGCTGCTGGTGGACAGGTGACATGACACTGCTGGCCAGGACAAAAATCCCGGGTGGGGTTGGCATGAGCTCAGAGTGCTGTTCCTGGTTGTATTCTGCTTAATGGCCATAATCTCCCTGGTGTTGCGCCTGTTAAGCATCTTATATTTCCTCCCAAGTCTGAGTGGAGAGAATCTGCTTGCAGAGGGGGACACTGGTGGCCTCACTATGAAATGAATCTGATTGCTGGGTCTGCAGAGAGATGCTGTTGTCATCAGCCTCTGGATTTTCATGAAAAATTGACCCAGTAAGCACTTGGCTCCAAAGTCTCCTCACCTATAGGCAAATCACCCTCCCTAGTTTACCAGGTATCTTAGTCTTGATGCTCCTTAGCTGCTGTTGCTTGTATCACATTTGTGATATGGTAGTGCACCTTTGAACACTTGACCTCGGGGCTGTCATAGGAGAGGGATGCACCAGGAATGTAAGGGTCATGTAGGGCAGGTGGGGTGGAGCGTGCGATCAGGCCATTCAAGATGGCTGTTCTCTTGATCTCGGTACACTCCCTGCTCATCCAGCCCCTGGTCCACTCATGTGATTGTTGTTGTGCTTAGTCGTTCAGTCTTGTCCAGCTCTTTGAGACCCCATGGACCCCATGGAGCCTGCCAGGCTCCTCTGTCCATGGGGATTCTCCAGAAGAGAATACTGGAATGGATTGCCATGCCCTCCTCCAGGGGATGTTCCCAACCCAGGGATTGCACCCAGGTTTCCCTCATTGCAGGCAGATTCTTTACCATCTGAGCCACCAGGGAAGCCCCTATTCATGTGATAGGCATAATCAATAACTGCCTACAGGCTTCTCACCTGCCCCAGTTGCTGGCTTCCCTGGTAACCGATGAGCCAGCCTGATGTCATGTCAGTTCCCCCTATAAATGGTAGCATCCTTCTCCCCTGAGTGGTAAAGATTGCTCCAGGCCCTGTCTGCTCTACAGGGTGGGTGTTGCTCCAGGACCTTCTGTCTCAGATGTCTAACACAATGTTCGGTTAATTTCTACTGTATAGAAAAGTGATTTACACCTATAAATATGTTCTTTTCATAGTCTTTTCCTTTATGGTTTATCATAGGAAATTGACTAGTTTCCTTTGCTATGCAGAACTTTGTTTATCCATTCTCTGCAGTACTTTGCTTCTGCTAATCCCAAACTCCCAATCCATCCATCCCTCACCCTCCTCCCCTTTGGCAACCATGAATCTATTCCCTGTCTGTGAGTCTGTTTCTGTTTTGTAGATAAGCTCACTCATATCATAGTTTAGATTCCACATATAAGTGATATCATCTGACTGACTTAGTGTGATCATTTCTAGGTCCATCCGTGTTGTTGCAAATGGCATTATTTCATTCTTTTTTGTGGCTAAATACTACTCCATTGTATATATGCACTACATCTTTATCCGTTCATCTGTCAATGAACATTTAGGTTGTTTTAATATCTTAGTTACTGAGAACAGTGCTGCAACAAACAGTGAGGTGCAGGTATCTTTTTGAATTACAGTTTTCTCTGGAAATTTGTGGCAACTCTTTTCGTTCTCTGAAGAGTGCCTTTGAACCCACCAAGGCGATGTGACTTTTCCATAGTGTTAAACTTCATTGTGCATTTCCCAGGTGGCGCTAGTGGTAAAGAACCTGCCTGACAGCACAGAAGACGTAAGAGACATGGGTTCGATCCCTGGGTCGGGAAGATCCCCTGAAGGAGGGCGTGGCAACCCACTTCAGTATCCTTGCCTGGAGAATCCTATGGACAGAGGAGCCTGGTGGGCTTTAGTCCATAGCATTGCAGAGTTAGACCTGACTGAAGCGACTTAGCATGCAAACTTCACTGTAATAAAATGAAAGAGGAAAAAATGTTCCTAGGAAGAACTTGTGTTCTTCTGGGTGTTTCCACTGCTGCCGCCCCACACCCCCCCCAACCCCCGCACCCTGAGGTTCATATATTGAAATTCTAACTCCGAAGGTGAGGGTATTTGGAGGTGGGGCCATTAGGAGTAATTGGGTCATGAGAGCAGAGCCCTCACAAGTGGGATCAGTGCCCTTGAAAAAGACCCCAGAGAGCTCCCCACCCCTTCCATCCTGTGAGGATACAGGGAGAAGTCATGGGCTCTGAACCAGAGGAGTTGTCCTCAACAGACAGTAAATCTGTTGGCATCTTCATCTTGGACGACTCAGCCTCTAGAACTGTAAGAACTGTCGGTGACTTATAAGCCACTCAGTCTGTGGTCCTTAGTCTGTTGGGGCTGCTTTAACTAAAAGCAGAAGATCTTAATTTTGATGAAGTCTGATTTGTCCATTTGTCTTTATATAGATTGTAATCCTGGTGTCGTAGCTAAGCAATCTTTGCTTAAAGCAGGGTCACACGAGCATTCTCTTTTGTTTTCTTCTGGAACAGTTTCTCCACCTTTTGTAGTAATAAGTTGGGCCAGGCAATTCTTAATAATTCTGTGCTAAACTCACTAATTAAATATATTAGCTCTTTTGTGGATTCCACAGGATTTTCTACAGAAATCTTCACATTGAAAATAAAGGTGTTTTCCTTCTTCCTTTTGGATACCTGTTACTTCTTTGCTCTTGTTGTTTAGTTGATAAGTTGTGTCTGACTCTTTTGCAACCCCATGGACTGTAGCTTGCCAGGTTCCTCTGTCCATGGGATTTTCCAGGCAAGAATACTGGAGTAGATTGCCATTTTCTTCTCCAAGGCATCTTTCTGACCTAGGGGTCAAACCTGAATCTCCTGCATTGGCAGGTGGATTTTTTTTTTTTAACCACTGAGCCACCTGGGAAGCCCCAAATATCATTATTTCTTTTTTGTTGTTGTTGTTCAGTTGCTCAGTCATGTCTGACTCTTTGCAACCCCATGGACTGCAGCACACCAGGCCTCCCTGTCCTTCACCATCTCCTGGAGCTTGCTCAAACTCATGTCCATTGAGTTGGTGATACCATCCAACCATCTCGTTCTCTGTTGTCCCTTCTCCTCCTGCCTTCAATCTTTCCCCTGAATCAGGGTCTTTTCTAATGAGTCAGCTCTTTGCATCAGGTTGGTAAAGTATTGGAGCTTCAGCTTCAGCATCAGTCCTTCCAAAGAATATTCAGGATTGATTTCATTTAGGATTGATTGGTTGAATCTCTTGTAGTCTGAGGGATTCTCAAGAGTCTTCTCCAACACCACAGTTCAAAAGCATCAATTCTTTGGCATTCAGCCTTCTTCATGGTCTAACTCTCATATCCATACATGACTACTGGAAAAACCATAGCTTTGACTAGACAGACCTTTGTTGGCAAAGTAATGTCTCTGCTTTTTAATATGCTGTCTAGGTTGGTCATACCTTTTCTTCCAAGGAACAGGCATCTTTTCATTTCATAGCTGTAGTCACAATCTGCAGTGATTTCAGAGCCCCCCAAAATAAAGTCTCTCACTGTTTCCACTGTTTCCCCATCTATTTGCCATGAAGTGATGGGACCGGATGCCATGATCTTAGTTTTCTGAATGTTGAGTTTTAAGCCAACCTTTTCACTCTCCTCTTTGACTTTCATCAAAAGGCTCTTTAGTTCCTCTTCGCTTTCTGCCATAAGGATGGTGTCATCTGCATATCTGAGGTTACTGATATTTCTCCCAGAAATCTTGATTCCAGCTTGCGCTTCATCCAGCCCAGCATTTCAGATGATATATTCTGCACATAAGTTAAATAGGCAGGGTGACAATATACAGCCTTGACATACTCCTTTCTCAATTTGGAACCAGTCCATTTTTCCATGTCCAGTTCTAACTGTTGCTTCTTGACCTGCATACAGGTTTTACAGGAGGGAGGTAAGGTGATCTGGTAATCCCATCTCTTTGAGAATTTTCCACAGTTTGTTGTGATCCACACAAAGACTTTTGAATAGTCAGTGAAGTAGAAGTAGATGTTTTTCTGGAACTCTCGCTTTTTCTAGGATCCAACAGATGTTGGCAATTTGATCTCTGGTTCCTCTGCCTTTTCTAAATCCAGCTTGTACATCTGGAAGTTCTTGGTTCATGTATTGTTGAACCCTGGCTTGGAGAATTTTGAGCATTACTTTGCTAGCGTGTGAAATTAGTGCAGCTGTGCATAATTTGAACATTCTTTACCATTGGCCTTCTTTGAGATTGGACTGAAAACTGACCTTTTCCAGTCCTGTGGCCACTGCTGAGTTTTCCAAAGTTCCTGGCATATTGAGTGCAGCACTTTAACAGCATCATCTTTTAGGATTTGAAATAGCTCAACTGGAGCTATTTCCATCACCTCCGCTAGCTTTGTTCATAGTGATGCTCCTAAGGCCCACTTGACTTTGCATTTCAAGATGTCTGTCTCTAGGTGAGTGATCACACCGTCATAGTTATCTGGGTCATTAAGATCTTTTTTGTATAATTCTTCTGTGTATTCTCGCCACCTCTTCTTAGTATCTTCAGCTTCTGCTAGGTCCATACAGTTTCTGTCCTTTATTGTGCCCATCTTTGCATGAAATATTCCCTTGGTATCTCTAATTTACTTGAAGAGATCTCTAATCTTTCCAATTTTGTTGTTTTCCTCTGTTTCTTTGCATTGTTTACTCTGGAAGGCTTTTATATCTCTCCTTGCTGTTCTTTGGAACTCTGCATTCAAATAGGTATATTTTTCTTTTTCTCCTTTGTCTTTCACTTCTCTTCTTTTCACAACTATTTGTAAGGCCACCTCAGACAACCATTGCTCCTTTTTGCATTTCTTTTTTTGGGGGGATGGTCTTGATCCCTGCCACTGTACACTGTCACGAACCTCTGACCATAGTTCTTCAGACACTCTATTAGATCTATTCCCTTGAGTCTATTTGTCACTTCCACAGTTTAATTATAAGGGATTTGATTTAGGTCATACCTGAATGGTCTAGTGGCTTTCTCTACTTAATTCAATTTAAGTCTGAATTTTGCAATAAGGAGTTAATGATCTGAGTCACAGTCAGCTCCCAGTCTTGTTTTTGCTGCCTGTATAGAGCTTCTCCATCTTCAGCTGCAAAGAATATAATCAGTCTGATTTCAGTATTGATCATCTGGTGATGTCTATGTGCAGAGTCTACCTTGTCTTATTTTACCAGTAGGATATTGTGAAATAGAAACGGTGATAGTTGTTTACTGTTTCTGGTCCTATGCTCATCTTGTTTCTGATACTGGGAGAAAGAATCCAGTCTGTTACTATTAAGCATTATGTTAACCCTGTGGGGGAATCTTGCTTTGTAGATTTTTCACAAACAACTTGTTCCGTCTGGAGCTAACTATTCCTCACCCGTGAAGCAGGACCCTTCTGCATTCTCTATAGCATCTTGGGATCCATGAGGTTATCTGTCCTGGTTAATGGGAAGAGTCACTGTCTTGGGCCATTGGGATACCCTCCTCCATTATCTCTAGTTTTTGAAGAAGTGTCCTCAATGGCCCCAACCTTGGGGACTCACAGGCGTGGGCTTACCAGGAGTCTACCATTTCTCCAGTTCTTCAGCTGTTAGCGAGGATGGAGTAATATGAATGAGTGCTCTTCTGATCTGAGAACTTAGCCACCATGGGTTCCCCAGACTCTCAGCAATGGCTTCTCATTTCAGGGGGTCCTCCAAGCCCACTCCCTACACTGCACCCTGGAAATTCTCTCATGGAGGAATGCTGGGCTGACTTTTTGTTTCTTGCCTCTCAGGGATCACTGACCTTGTTTCCTGAGCTCCAATAGTTTGAAATCATTGTGGCATATATTGAATCAATTTTTTGGTTGTTTCAGGCGGAGGTTATTCCCTTTCATATTACTCCATCCTCACTAACAGCGGTAGACTCTTCAGTTATTGAACTAATTCCAGGTTTTTGCTGGAGTTCCATTATTTGTTAAGAAAAAGCATTGTAATTATTAGTTAATAACTTGTCTGATCCAGGAAAAACTGAGCCGGAGCACCTTATCTTGGTGTGTATAAAAAGTTGGGGAATGGTGAGAGATGGTAGTAATTCTTGTTAATTATATATTACTATGTAGTGGTTGTGGTTTAGTTGCTAAGTTGTGTCTGAATGTTTGCAACCCAATGGACTGTAGCCCACCAGGCTCCTCTGTCCATGGGATTTCCCAGGCAAAAATATGGGAGTGGGTTGCCATTTCCTTCTCCAGGGGATTTTCCCAACACCTAGGGATAGAAGCTAGGTGTCCTGCATTGCAGGCAGATTCTTTACCCTCTAAGCCACGAGGGAAGCCCCATATATCACTACATATATACCATCTATTACTGCACCAAATCTTACTACTACAGGCGAGTAATAGGAACCCAAGGCTAAAAGGAGAAGTCTTAAACCTGCATTAATTCCCAAATATCCCCACTCCATTTCCTCCTCCAATTCATGAATATTCTTTTTGGAAACAACTGTTGTTTTCTGGACAGAGAAAGTAATGTATTATCACAGGAGGAAAAAATTAGAACAGAAAAAGCTCATTGAGTATAGAACTAACTCTCATTTTCTCAGAGGAACACACATCCTTCCAGGCTTTTTTTACCCCGTGCAGTCATAGCCATATACTTTCCTTCCATAAAACATATTGTACCATTCAGTGTGATGGGGGTATGGAAGGGGTGGGCGTGTTTTGATCACATAATAGAATATTTGAAATGCTGGGAAACTAGGGAAAAGGTCACCAACCAACTGTCCCCACCCACCCACCACCCACCAAACTGACGCTGCCTGCCAGGTTGGGTATCCTGATCTATTCTCTCTACAGGCTGTAAACTCCCAGAGGAGGGAACCACACCTTTGAAAACTTTCCCCATAGGACCTTGAAAATACTAACAGTTAGAAGCTTTATGGAGAGATGGGCAGGTTCCTGTTAATACCAACAGCTAAGGTTTACTGAGTACTTGCCATATTCCAGGAACCATGTTAAGAGCTTAACCTCTGTAAATCCTCAAAACATTTAAAAACCCGGGGGCTTCCCTGCAGTCCAGTGGTTAAGACTCAGAGCTGCCAGTGCAGGGGGTGCAGATTCAATCCCTGGTGAGGGAACTAAGATCCCATATGCTATGCAGCATGGCCAAAAGAGAATTAGGAAAAAAAAAAATCAGATGGTACTATTATTACCACTTTATAGTAGATAAAATTGAGGCTCAAAGAGGTTGGATAAATAAGCCCAGTGTCACAGAGCTCTTGGGCGGCGGCGGTGGCAGTGGCGTTGGTGGCGGGTGATTTGTGTCCAGGCACATGTAACTCTGCTCCGTCACTCTGACACTACGCTGACCACAGTGCCATCTGGCTTTGGGCCAGAGTTCCAGCCTTCTCTCACCAGCTGTGTGGCCTTCAGCAGCTCACTTAACCTCTCTGAGCTTTAGTTCCCTCACTTGTGGAATAAGTATAATAAAACATCTGAGTTGTTGAGAGACAAAAGATAAAGAGAGTGGCTTTGTGTCTGTTAACAGTGGCCACTCCAAAAACGCTAGAGCCTCTCCAACCCTTACAAACAATTCACTGAAAGAATGAAGATTTCCCCTCCTCGGCATGCAGAGGGTTAACTTAGAACCTCAGGCTGTTAGCACTTCTCTGATCTTGGCACTAATTACGTGCAGAAATTATTTTGCCTCTGCCATGTCTAATGAAAGCAACTGTACAGAAATGGAATTTATCATGATATGTGTTAGGAGAGTTTTTTTCTTCTTTAAAAGACTGCCTCAATTTCCCCCGCTTTTCATTTCCCCCTCTCCTTGCCAGATAATCAAATACAAAAGTTATATTAACCTCCCAACCACTTCAATTAAAACGCTCATCCAAAATTTGAAAACAATTAAAAAACCCATTATCTCAGATTTAACGTTCTCTGATTCCATGTCTATTTTCTGCCATGGCGTAAACGGCAGGTAACATTATCACAGTAGGTGCCTTCTGGAAAGCATCGCCTTGTTCTCTGCCAGTCAGTCCCGAGGCTGCTCGCCCGGCACGGGCCTTATTAAAAACCCACATGCCCTGGTGTACTTTTGTCATGTCCAAATGCGTTGAAATAATTGATTGTTTTAATGAGTTCTCCATCTGTCTCACTTTCTTCTGTCTTTCCCTACTCAGGAATGGATTTCAGAGAGAGGGAAGGTCATGGGCTGAAAGATGTGAGGGTCCTTGACTTGGACCTATTGCCCTGGGGTTCTGCATTCCGTGATGAAATTAGAAATGGTTCTCCCAAAGAAGAGCATGCCATGCGGTGCTGTGGTGCTTGCAAAGAACACAGGACGCCTAAAGTTGGGTCAAGAGAAGTAATGCTGTAGTCACTCCTTGTGGCTTCAGGTTGTGTCAAACAACGTGTACTGTGTGCCTGTCGTATACCAAGATGCCATGCCAAACAGTGGAGATATGGTCTCCAAGGCCTAGTAGATTTAATAAAAAATAAACGAACAATAACAGCAAGCAAACAAAAAACCAAGACGCAAAAAACAACCCCCGCCCCCTCAAATCCCCAAACTCCTTGGATCAGACACATTCATACACTACTCATGGAAATGTAAATTTTTGCAACCTGCCTGGAGTATAATTTAACAATAACTATCAAAATGCACGCCTATTCACCTAGCAATCAGCCTTCTAATCATTTATGATAAGGGGATATTCACTTATGTGTATAAAGATTTAACTACAGCTGTGTTCTTTGCAACACTTTTAAAAGCATAGGGAAAAAACTGGAAAATCTAATTGTCCAATGACAAGGAATTACATAAACTAATGACATATCTTTAGAATGCAATATTATGAAGTCCTTTAAAAGCATATTGGAGAAGAAAATCAGTTGAAGGAGTGAAAATGAAGACTGTGTTGTCAGTTCCCTCTCCAGGGATTGAACCTGCACCCCCTGCACTGGCAGCTCTGGGTCTTAACCACTGGACTGCCAGGAAGCCCCTGGGTTTTTAAATGTTTTGAGGATTTACAGAGGTTAAGCTCTTAACATGGTTCCTGGAATATGGCAAGTACTCAGTAAACCTTAGCTGTTGGTATTAACAGGAACCTGCCCATCTCTCCATAAAGCTTCTAACTGTTAGTATTTTCAAGGTCCTATGGGGAAAGTTTTCAAACGTGTGGTTCCCCCTCTGGGAGTTTATAGCCTGTAGAGAGAATAGATCAAAATACCCAAACTGACAGGCAACTCCAGTCTGGGGAGGGTCGGTGGGTGGGGACAGTTGGTTGGTGACCTTTTCCCCTAGTTTCCCAGGATTTCATATATTCCATTATGTGATCAATACATGCCCACCCCTTCCATACCCCCATCATGAATCTCAATTTTTTCTTCTTTGTTTTGAGAAAAATGATCCATTTAATCACCTGGAAACGTATTAAGGGTATTAGACTTCACCTGTAGGCACCGAAGTTGAAAAGCAGGTTTTGACCTTGTTTGGAAAAGTGAGGTTGCCAAGTCTCTAGCCACCATGGAAGGTTTTAGTTTCCTGCATTTGGAGAAGCTCTCTGGCAGGTCTTTAGGGAGCAGGAAGTTTGAGGAGCTCCAGCTACTCTTTTGGGGACAGAGTGCCCTTATCCAGATTTGCGTGTCTTCTGTCCCCTAAAACTGATGCTGCAGGCCAAGGGGGATTGGGCAGAATTCTCCAGTGTGTTCCTGTCCTCAGATTCCTTTGCCCACCAAGCAACAGTTAAGGATCATTTATGGAGTACTTCCCCTGCGTCAAATGCTGGCCCCATATGTCCAGCCCTTCTCACCAGCCCCACGGTTACTACCTAATCTGAGCCACCATCATCTGCCACCCAGATCCTTGCAGTAGCCTCCTAACTTGTCCCTCCGCTTCCTCTCCTGCCTTCTGGAGGCTATTCTCGACACAGCAGCCAGAGGAATTGTTAAAACCTAAGTCAGATGAAATGACTTCCCTGTGTGAGATTCTGCAACAGGTCACGGTCTCACTCGGATTAAAAACCAAAATCCTTACGATGCCACCAGCTTCACTTGAGCCAACACCTGAGCCTATGCTGCCCCCACCTCCCACTGCCGCCCCCTCTGCTCACTGTGCTCCTGGACACTGGCTTCCTTTCTATTCCCCAACACACCAGACACATTCCTGCCTCAGGGCCTTTGCACTCGCTGCTCTTTTCCCATTACACACTTCTCCAAAATACACACATGGTTCACTTGTGGTACTATGGTTGAGAATGAAAATGATAATATATGTGTGTGTGTGTTTACACATATAGGGAGCAGGAGGTTTGAGGAGCTCTCTGGCAGGTCTTTAGGGAGCAGGAAGTTTGAGGAGCTCCAGCTACTCTTTTGGGGTCAGAGTGTCCTTATCCAGATTTGAGTCTTCTCTCCCCTCTGAATTCAAGTGAGGAAATCAACAAAGGTGCCTTTTGTTATGTTAATGAGGTGACTTTTGAACCCCACCTACCAATGGGAGCTGGTTGCTGGGAGAGCCAGTCTTGTAATTAGAGGGTTAAAAACTTTCAGTCCCACCCATCAACTTCCGAGGAGAGAGGAGCTGGAGGTTGAATCAATCCCCAACAGCCAGTGAGTCCTGCAGTCATTCCTATGTAATGAGGCCTCCAGAAAAACCCCAAAAGGATGGGGCTGAGAGCTTCCAGACTAGAGAACACATGGAGGTGCTGGGAGGGTGAGGGCATAGATGCTCTTCGTCCTGAGTGTCTCTTCCACTTGGCAGTTCCTGAGTTACATCCTTTAATGCCTGTCATTGTTGGCCAACTCTCATCCGGGAGAATGCCAGCTCCACAAGAGCAGGGAGTGTGGTCTGCTGGTCTGTCTGCTTTTTTGCGCTATTCCTGGTGCCTAGAACAGTGCCCGCCATACCCTAGATGTGCAGTGAATGTTTGTTGACTGAATAAGTGAATATCTGCGTGAATACAAGAAGCGTGACTGGTTTACCATCCACAGATGAATGAGGCCTGGCATCCAGGGGCTAAACTTCAACAGGGGTTTAAGTCGTCATGAGCCAGGTGTATAACGTGCCTGGCATACAGTAGGCACTCAGTTCACAGCAGTAGTATTACTGTTGCTGCTGCTGTTGCTCTCAGACTTCTCAGCTCAAAACCTGTCTCCTCCGTCTCTGATCCTCTCGCATTTCCGGCCCCGTACTCCCAGCCTCCCCATCGTTCCCCAGGGTTGGTTCCCACCAGGTCTCTCCCCCTCTGCTATCCTTCCCTATCCCCCCCTTGACTGTCCTCTCTTCCTGCTCCTCAGGGGAGCAGTCAAATCCAGCAGGCATCTGGGACCTCATTCTGTCTCTCCACAGAGTCTGTCTCACTTCCTGGAAAAGCAAATCATCCCGAACCACTTCCTCCCTGGACCAAACATCAAAAGCATCCTTGACAACACACACCAGTTCTGGCTGCCGACAGACCTTTTCAGATGGGACGAGCTTCCAATCAATTCTCATTTCTTCCAGGTGAGAGAGAGAAGCAGTTGGGTGACCCAGGGGGCCCTGTGAACCTCCTACCAGAAATTACTTCAGCTTCTACTTTTCTGCTCAGCTGGGCTGCCAGTTTCTCTGCAAACTCAGTTATTTCTCCAAATGATTCACAGAAACAAACTCTCCCCAAAGGCAGAGGCAGGTCTGCTCCTGTGAGCTGGCATCCAGTGCCAGACTGACATTCACTAAATTAAAAACAAGAAAGAAATGATGGTAATAATAATAATAATAAATTTTTATAAGCACTAACTGGATTCCAGGCCCTAGACAGATATGATAGCTTATTGAACCATTACCACAACTCTTCGTGGTAGATACTTCTCTATGTTGTGGAGGAGGAAAAATAGGCACAGAAAGGTTAAGTAACTTGCCTAAGGTCACACAGCTGAAGAGTGGAGAAGCCAGGATTTCAACTCAGGTCGTCTGGCTCCAATTACTGAATAGAATACATCTGGCCAGACACAGCTGGGTGTTGTGTGTGTGTGTTTTAGTTGCTCAGTCGTGTCTGACTTTTTGCAACCCCACGGACTGTAGTCTGCCAGGCTCCTCTGTCCATGGGATTCTCCAGGCAAGAATACTGTAGTGGGCTGCCATCTACAAACAAACAAACAGAAACACAGAGCATGCCTGGATGGAGCTAATGGTAAACCAGCAGAGGGGGGCATGAAAGCATTAAAGATACAAATCAGTGTCTAGCTACAGGTTGCAACGATACCAGGAAGGGAAAAGAACATGACAATCCCTTTGGCTTCCTCTTGGAATAAATGCTGAGTTTGGGCTTTCACTGGGGCCCACTGGTACCTTTCAGACCCTAGTATCCAAGTGGTTATTGTTTCCTGGGTACCTACTCTGTGCCTAGGGTATGGTGGGCACTGTTCTAGGCACCGGGAATAGAGAAGGTACTAAATGGCATGATTTATGCCCAGGCTCCCTCTAGTCATTACTAAGAGGGAAGTATTTTCATCCCCTCTGACAGATGGGACCCAGAGACTCAAAGAGGTCAAGGGACTTGGTCAACAGCCTTGCTTGAGGTCTTCTGATAGTGACAGGCAGAGCTAGGCCTGACCACAGTAAGTTCATTCTTTCTTCCATATTAAAAGTCTGATTTCTCATCCTCGGTGCTATTGACGTTCTGGGTTGGATAGTTGTTTGCTTTGGGCTGTCCTGTGCTTTCTGGGACGTGGGGCCGCATCTCTGGCCTCCACCCACTAGGTGCTTGTAGTGCCCCCTCTTGCCCCAGTCCTGACAACCAAAAATGTCTGCAGAATTGCACCATGTGCCCTTTGGGAAGTAGAGACTCCTTCCTATTTAAAACCCTTTCTTTATAGTAGCAGCAGCCCTAGGAGCTCCCCCAAGCTTCTTCACCACACAGTATTTTAACAGCGATTAACTGTTACTCGGGCCAAGAGGGTGCCAGTTGGCCTGGGATTCACTTCTCAACACCCAGCTCCTCCCATCTCTAGTCCTGCAGGATGTGGCTAATAACACCAGACCCCCCTCAACTCAGAATGTCCTCAGACTTGGGGACTGCTTTTCTGTTTGTCCATTTCAATCAAGGCAAGCACCAGTGCTGGCAGAGCAGGTGTTTCCTGTTGGTGCTATGTCCTGAGCGGACGGTCCTGTTAAAACCTTTCAGTGAGGCTTTTATTCCTGGATATGAGTGATGCAGGGAGGGGGTGGGCAGAGAAGGGGGCTCTGATGTCAAATCCTGGCAGGAGAGGCTTTCTCATCCTAGCATCTTCCACGTGCCTTCAAACAAGACAAAGATGTGTTCTTGTTTCGGGAGCCTGGTGAAAAGTGTAGCATATGAGAGTCACACATGGAAAGACCTTCAACACTTTACTAGTTGAGTGACTGTGAGATGATGGAAAACAGATATATTGGTCTCTGGCCCCCCAGGTTCCTGGCTTCTAAAACCCTCGTAATGCCCTACGTGATGGGAACACCAGGAGCATTTTCTGTTCTAATGAGGCAATTTTCGGTTGCCCCTGGTCGCCCAAAAGACCAAGTTGTAATTAGAAGCTTGAAATTTTCAGGCCCTGCCACCTTCTCCAGAGAGAGGAGAGGGGCTGGAAATGTGGTTAATGATTGATCATGCCTACATGAAGAAAGCTCCACAAAATCCCAATAGTATGGAATTTGGGGGAGCTTCCGGGTTGGTGAGCACATCCAAACACAGTGGAGTGATGCTCCCAGCTCCATGGAGATAGATGCCCCCTCGGTCAGGGCCCTCCCGGACCTCGTCGACCCAGGTATCTCTTCATCTCTCCGTTATTTTCTATCCTTTATCATATCCTTTATTTTAAAATAATTATTTGTTTAGCTACACCAGGTTTTAGTTGTGGCATCAGTTCAGTTCAGTTGCTCAGTCATGTCCGACTCTTTGCGACCCCATGAACCGCAGCACGCCAGTCCTCCCTGTCCATCACCAACTCTTGAAGTTCACCCAAACCCATGTCCATCGAGTCGGTGACGCCATCCAACCATCTCATCCTCTGTCATCCCCTTCTCCTCCTGCCCTCAATTTTTCCCAGAACCAGGGTCTTTTCAAATGAGTCAGCTCTTCGCATCCAGTGGCCAAAGTATTGGAGTTTGAGCTTCAACATCAGTCCTTCCAATGAACACCCAGGACTGATCTCCTTTAGGATGGACTGGTTGGATCTCCTTGAAGTCCAAGGGACTGTCAAGAGTCTTCTCCAACACCACAGTTCCAAAGCATCAATTCTTCAGCACTCAGCTTTCTTCACAGTCCAACTCTCACATCCATACATGACCACTGGAAAAACCATAGCCTTGACTAGAAGACCTTTGTTGGCAAAGTAATGTCTCTGCTTTTTAATGTGCTGTCTAGGTTGGTCATAACTTTCCTTCCAAGGAGTAAGTGTCTTTTAATTTCACGGCTACAATCACCATCTGCAGTGATTTTGGAGCCCAGAAAAACGAAGTCTGATACAGTTTCCACTGTTTCCCCATCTATTTCCCATGAAGTGATGGGACCAGATGCCATGATCTTAGTTTTGTGAATGTAGAGCTTTAAGCCAACTTTTTCACTCTCCTCTTTCACCTTCAGCTGTGGCATGCTGGGTCTTAATTTTGGCGTGTTAACTCTTAGTTGCGGTGTGTGGGATCTAGTTCCTTCACCAAGGATTGCACCCAGGTCCCTTGCACTGGGAGGGCAAAGTCTTAACCACGGGACCACTAAGGAAGTCCTTATCGTATCCCTTAGTAAGCTGGTAAATGTGTTTCCCTGTGTTTCTAGGAGCTGCCTCTAACAAATTAGGGTCATGGGAACCTTTGATTAGCAGCTACATCTGACAGAGGTTGAGAGTAACCTGAGGACTGACCACCTGGGATAGGAGCAGTGGGTGGGGCTGAGCCCTTAACCCATGGAATCGGCTCTACTCCAGGGGGATGGTGTTAGAATTGAGATAAATTGTAGTACATCCAGTGGATGTCCTGGAGAATTGCTTGGTAGGAGAAACTCACGCACTTTTGGTGACTAGAAGTGTCAGAAGTGAAGAATTACTGTGTGAGTAATTAAGAATACACCCAGGAGGGAAAGACTGACTTGTTCTAAGACAGTGACTTTGGAGAAACTGCTGTTAGCTCTTGGAGTCACAGCGCCTTCCTTTGTAAATTAGAAATACTAATATATCTCCTCTATACTAGTAATACAGGGAGCTAGGCGCATTGTAGGTTAGTTTCAGGCTCTGTTGTGGTAACCTGGGGACTTACTTCAATTCATATATAAATGAATTGAAATCCTAGAAAAACCCATGTGATTGGGGAGATGATAGAGTGATTTGATTTGTGACATAAAGAACTGACTTGCTGACTTTAAACTGAGGTTAACTTGACTTACAAGGGTGTGGGGCCAGAAAAAAAAATAACCAGAACTTGCTTCTGTCGAGCTACTTCCTATGATAACACTGAAGGGAATTCCCATTTATCAGGACAATGCCAAGTTCCATCTCAATGCCTTTATTATCTGGAGTTTGGGCTCTGTGATTTAATTGGACATGGACAGGAAGTTTCTGGCTTAGCTTAATTGTCATGAGTTTTCTTTTTTTTTTTTTTTTTGCCAAGAACAGTGCTGGTAGATATGTATGAATGGTAGGAAAATTCTTCAGGTTTCTAGACAAGGTGTTGATGGTATAAAGTTTGAAACAACAACAACAAAAAAGCCGTGAATTTATGTCAGGTCCCATGTGTCAGAATCTGTGTGTCATATGGGTGTGACTCAACCTCTCCAGTCCATGGTACGATGAACACTGTAAGTTGTTTCTGGAGACCACTCACTCTTTCCCACCAAGAGGACTCACTCACATTTCCCTGTGGGTAACTCCACCCCCACCATCTTTTGCTCTGTTGTTTTTGGTGGAATTGATCCCACCCTCTGTTCTAGAATGGGCTCTGGTTGGCTCATACCAGTAAGTGCCTATATCCATCATCCATTGTGACTGGTTGAGAGGCGGGCACCTGACCCAGTTCACACCAGTAAGACACTAAGAGAGGTTTTTCTGATATTTCTGGGACAGACAAATGCCCTGTCCTGCATGAGGCCTGCCACAGGGACTCATCTGTTCCCATTTTGGGCTTTGTGATATGAAGATGTGAGAATAGAAGGCCACTATGTGTCAACGTGAGGATGAACCCAACAAAATAGCAGAGAGAGTCATACAGAAACGAAGCCAGAGCCTTAACAACAACATGGATCATGCCTGAATCGGAACACTCCAGGGCAATTCAGTTATGTGGACAATGAGCTTACCATCTCTTGCCCCCTGCAATTTTCTTTTTTCCTCAAGCTAGTGTAGGTTGGGTGTTCTCTCGCTTGCAACCACAATATTCTCAACTAGTACACTCTATTTTCTCTGCCCTCCTCCTTCTCACATTTCTAGAATGAAACAAGGTAAAAAAAAAATTAAAAAGTAAGTGAAAATTGTAGGTAAAGTGTAAAGCACCATACCAAATAGATGTGGTGGAAATCAGAACAATGTTTCTTTTTGGCTGTAGTTCGTGTCTTGTGGGATCTTAGTTCCCTGACCAGGGACTGAACCTAGGCCCTTGGCTGTGAAAGCATGGAGTCCTAACCATCAAGAAATTCCTGAAAGAAACCATTATCACTGCCTCGAGGACATCCTAGCTCAGAATAATTCCGTTTTCATCGACTTTAGAATACTTCTTTCCATTCCTCTGAAATATATTAGTTTCATTAGACTGAAATTATTAGATCATGCATTGATAATGGTGCTTAATGGGTTCATAGTATTATTCTCCTGTAAACAGATATGTATATAATTAATAAGTATGTTAAGATTCCTTGTATTCACAGGTACAAATTACATCCCAGTCCTCATCAGTGTGAGTCCAATTTGAGTAATCTGAGTGAAAATAGACAGTCCTTAAGAAGATGTATAGGAGGGCTCAGCATCTTCACTGGCTTTCAGTTGGTAACCCTTGTGGAGAAAATAGGAGGCTATGTTCCAGTTCTGCCGTTGAGCCTCTCTGTGACCATGGACATGTCACTTAACTTCTCTGGTCTCAGCTTCCCCATATATAAAGTGAGGTGGTTGGACTTACTAGAGATGCTTATGGAGAAGGCAATGGCATCCCACTCCAGTACTCTTGCCTGGAAAATCCCATGGACGGAGGAGCCTGGTAGGCTGCAGTCCATGGGGTCGCAAAGAGTTGGACACGACTGAGCGACTTTGCTTTCACTTTTCACTTTCATACATTGGAGAAGGAAATGGCAGCCCACTCCTGTGTTCTTGCTTGGAGAATCCCAGGCACGGGGGAGCTTGGTGGGCTGCCGTCTATGGGGTCGCACAGAGTCAGACACGACTGAAGTGACTTAGCAGTAGCAGCAGCAGCAGAGATGCTTAACTTTTGGTGAACACCTGTGAAGAAGCTGCTGACAACTGTGGGTCTTCTCCAGACAAGTGCATTTCTATATTTTATATATGGAATTGTTTACTGTTTATACCAAAAGGCCCATCAGTTCAGTTCAGTCACTCAGTCATGTCTGACTCTTTGTGACCCCTTGGGTTGCAGTACACCAGGCTTCCCTCTCCTTTACCAACTCCCGAAGCTTGCTCAAACTCGTGTCCATTGAGTCAGTGATGCCATCTAACCATCTCATCCTCTGTCGTCCCTGCTCCTCCTGCCTGCGATCTTTCCCAGCATCAGGGTCTTTTCCAGTGAGTCAGTTCTTTGCGTCAGGTGGCCAAAGTATTGGAGTTTCAGGCTTCAGCATCAGTCCTTCCAGGGAATATTCAGGACTGGTTTCCTTTAGGATTGACTGGCTGGATCTCCTTGCAGTCCAAGGGACTCTCAAGGGTCTTCTACAACACCACAGTTCAAAAGCATCAATTCTTTAGCACTCAGCTTTCTTTATGATCCAACTCTCACATCCATACATGACCACCGGAAAAACCATGGGAAACTACTTCATTTGCTTTTCCTTTTTCACCAAGCCAAATAAACCTTAAAAATCCAGATTAAATGACCTCTGACGGCCTCTTAAACCCTGTATTTTAAGTGTCCGTGATTCCATGATTTCTCAGAAGTATCGGGACCAATTTGAGTTTTAGAAAGATTACTCAATTTAAACATGGAAATTCTTTGAGCATGGGTATCAGTGGGGAGAGGTTAGAAGTGGGGAGTCAATGAAGAAGCTATTGCAGTCAGACTGGTAAGAAATGACATGGTTCAAAAGAGAATAATAAAAGGGGATGGACTGGAGCCAGGATTGCTGGGAGATGGGGCTTGGTATAAGATTAGATGTAGGGAAGGAATTCCAGGATTCTGGCTGTCACTTAAAATAAGGCATAGCTGTAACAGAAAATCCAAAACTACAGTGACTTATATACAAGAAACTACCTGTATACAAGAAAGAAGACTATTTCTCAGGTGAAAGACATCTGGAGATTAGGCAGTCTAGGGCTATTCGGAAGCTCTTCAATACTTAGAAAACCTGGTTCTTTCTATCTGTTGTACCATCCCATCACATCTGTTCTAACCTCAGGGTTCTAAAATGACTGCAGGAATTCCAGCCATCACACTTGCATTTCAGAGATAAGAAGGAGAACAAGTGGAAGTACCAAATGGAGCCCCCTTAAAGAGATTTCCTGGTAACAAAACTTCCACTTCATATCTCTCCAGCTGGAACTCAGTCTTGTAGCCACAGCTAGTTGTGGTGAGGCTGGGAAATGTAGTAATATAGTGATTTCCTATGAAGATTGCCCAAGATTCTACTACTAAGAAAGGCGAATGACTATTCAGAGGCCACTAGAAGTTTCTGCCACAGGTTCCATTTATAAAGAGACAAGGCGAAGGGGTGGAGGAGGAGAATCAGATTTAGGGATGATGGTAATGTATTCACTTTGGGATATGCTGGCTTGTGAGTGCCTGGGGGAATGACTGTGAGAATTGTCTAACAGGTATTTGAATATACAGCTAGGAAAACTCAAGGAAAAGGCTTGGGCCACAGCTAAATATGTGAGAGATACTGCAATATGAAGGACGTGTGGAATAAATCATCTCAAAACACAAACCTGATCACCTCAAGCATCCTTACCATCTTTGAAATCGTTTAAGATCTTCTCACAGCTTTCAAAGATGAAAATTCTTAACGTCATCTACACTGATTTTCATATTCTGCACTGACCACCAGTTTCCTCTAATACCACTTCCCCCTTTACTCTCTCAGCCTAGGACATGCACGTCTTCAAGGGCCTTGTGGATGCTGGTCAGTCTCACCTGTCCACCTCCTCCTCAGGCTCTGACTCTACTATATTGCTCCTGTTGACCTTTATAAGCCTTGTAACTTGGGGAGATTGGAATACTTACTGCATTTTACAGATAAATATAACATTGGTTTAAAGGATGAAGGAATATTTCTGGAAAGAAAAAAGTGTTAGTTGCTTAATCATGTCTGATTCTTTGTGACCCCATAAACTGTAGCCTGCCAGCTCCTCTGCCCATGGAATTTTCCAGGCAAGGATACTGGAGTGAGTAGTCATTCGCTTATGTCTAAGGTCACACAACTAGTAAGTGACAGAATCAGAAATCAGAGCCGAAATCTTAACAAGCACCTGGTATCCTGTTCTCTCCACTAAGCACACCAGCCAGCTACGTTTGGATGGCTCTCAACTCTCTTTAACAAGAAAGCACAGACAGAGAGATGGGGGCAGGAGTGGGAGAGCCCCAGACACTCTAAGCACTGACTCTAGTGGAAGGCTTATTAAATCACTCTGGACAAAAGCCTGCCGCATCACTCCCCTCCCACCTTTTCTTCCTACTTCCCAGAGGAACTTGATTAATCCATTAGGTTTAACCTCTCTTTAACTTCCTGATTAGTTACATTTATAAACTCCATTTGTTTTTGCTTTCTCATCAAGCCAAACCAACACCCCCAGAAAAAATAGGGCAATTTTCGGTGCCACTGATTTACTGCAATTTCTGAAAATCAGACCGAACTAAGGAGAGACACGATGGGAATTTCAATTCCTCCCGCTCCCGTTGCAGGCATCTTTGCTGGGTGGAGGAGAAGTGCAACAGAGAAAAAAGCTCAATAATGGCTTTTAATAAGGATTCCAGATTTGACCAAGGTGGCAAAATATCCAGCCTGTTAATAAAACAGATTAATAAATTCTGTAATTTCCGTCTTCTGGTTGAGCAATAACACCACAAAGTAAAGTAACAACAAAGCCCAAGAGATTATACGTTTTTATGGGCAAAGTGAAATACTTAGAATTATGATCCTGATTCCTTCCTTCCTTTCCCTGCCCCCCACCCCCACAGTCTCTGGTTCAAACAGCAGCTGGAGAGGATGTTTTAAATTAAATTACTTTTCGTATTTTGACAAAAAACGACACGTGTACATAGTTAAAAGCCAAATTTGATTATAAACATTTTAAGAAAATTTTAGCAGTCCCCTCTACTTCCTCATAAAACAACACTCCCCACTCCTGCTCCATCAAAGCACACACGTTCACTTTGGGGGGATGTCTTTTCTGGTATTTATCTCCATATTTTAAGGAATGTACTGATACTGTTATTGTTTTAATGACTCTGTTTACTTTGGGGGTCTCCATTGCCGAGCGGGCTTTCTCTCCAGTTGCAGTGCTCCCGCGTCTGGTTGCAGTGGGTTCTCTGGCTGCAGAGCGTGGGCTCTGGGGTATGTGGGCCTCGGGAGTTGTGGCTCAGGGGCTCAGCAGCTGCAGCTCCCAGGCTCCAGAGCACCGGCTCAGGATTTGCGGAGCTCGGGCTTTGTTACTCCGCAGCCTGTGGTATCTTCCTAGATCAGGGATTGAACCTGTGTCTCCTGCACTAGCCGGTGGATTTTTTTTTTAACCACTGCGCCACTAGGGAAGCCCTAATGCTGTTATTTATTAGGTTGTCAATTGTCAGCATTACCTATTATTTCTATTGCGGAAGATAATTAGTTCTCTTAATGACCCTGCCCCCAGTTTTCCTTTCTTTCTGCTCCCCATAGATTTCATAAAATATCTTCCGTACAATATCACAACTTTTGTTTAAACTAGTATTTAGTGTTATCATTAGTAGAACTAGATGCCAGTAACACTCTCCTTCTAGCTGTGCCAACAGAAACACTCCAGACGTTGCCACATGTGCCCTGGAAACAAAGTCATCCTTGATCAAGAAGCTTAGGGTTCCTCTGCATGGCTCCAAAATTTCCCCATAGACTTGGAATACAGAGCATTCCTTTGCCACTGAAATTGGGGTAACCGAAGGTCCCTTTTTTTAAGACCAAGGTTTTTTTCCCAGGGGAAAAAAGTCCCTAAGCAGAGATATATTAATTCCCAGGACTGTGCCAAGCAGTAGAATGGAGAACACAATGTCACATATTCCGTGCCTTTAATGATATCCTGGAGGTCTGTGGGACAGTCAGGGTGGAAGGGGAGCAGAAAGACGAGATGGAAACCAGGAATTCCAACCCTGGCTGTGCCCAAGAGCTACCATGGAAGGAACGCATTACCTGGATGTGATCTGCCAACACAGCATTTATTTTAGGATTAATTCTTTCCATCTGGAGCTACCTAACAAAGTCAGGGGTGGGACACCGGGTTGCTATGTTTTAAAAGAGAGTCTCTCCTGATGGGTGCAATGGGTGGCACTTGGCACATGAATGGTGGCTACACTGAAGGAACCAAGGGGGAAAGACAGAAGGTGCTGAGTTTTGCCTCTTTGTCTGCAGCCTCCATGGCCCCAGA
Organism: Neotragus moschatus; assembly: GCA_006410615.1. Classification (NCBI taxonomy): domain Eukaryota; kingdom Metazoa; phylum Chordata; class Mammalia; order Artiodactyla; family Bovidae; genus Neotragus; species Neotragus moschatus. Next base: position 1,843,494 of record SJYA01002331.1, read on the forward strand.
CAACAGCCTCTCCAGAATCTGCCACTCCATTTCTGCCGTTATGGGCTCCTGGGAGCTCAGCAGAGGCATAGACCTTCCACTGATTAGCCTCAGAGGTGGCGGGGCAGCTCTGAGAGGCTGGAAGCAGAGGAAAAGCAGGGAGTGGGGAGGGGGATGGGTCTAATTTTGCGGGAGCTGTTTTCTGTTTACATAAAAATATCTTGAGTAATCAGCGGTGATGAGCAAGTAGAGGAAAGAGGCTGCCTGAGAGTCTGAGGATGTTCTGATCAGTTAAATATCATCTTTCAAAGCATTTGCAGAGGGGGATTTTAAGGTGGAACTGACTTTAATCTGGCAAAGAAGACTTGAAGTGCTTTTCCTTGAGGCTCCCAAATGCATACATATCTGCCTAGCTCGTCACTTGCTTCACTAAGGGTATATGTTCTGCAAGTGTTAGTACCTCTACATTTTTAGAATGAGTCAAAAAAAAAAATAAAAAACTTCTTTAAGTGATGAGGGTGCCAGTGTTTTGCATATATTATTTCTAACCTCATGGAAACCCCATAAAAATGGGCAATATAAACTCTACTTTATAGGTAAGGAAACTGAGACTTTAAGAGGTAAAGCAATCTCTCTAAGATGACCCAGCTAGATGGAGATATAAGGTCTGTTTTCACAGTTATGCAAAGTTGGTGTTTTGTTTCAAAAGTCAAAGGCAGGATTTGGGCGAGGGGCAACAAATGCACCGCTTCCCCCAAAGGATGGAAGCTGGGCTTGATACAAAGATGTTAAGGTCCCAACCAGACTTTTCCTCCACCTTTACTCCAAAGCCAGGCTGAGCACAGTGATCAACAGGCCCTTCCAAAACTCCTGCAACTGCAACAGGTTTGGCCATGACCTTGTGGCTGAAGAGAAGCAAATATTTTGAGCAACAGACGCTGGGTGGAGAGCATGTGTATTTTGGAGCTACTTTCAAACTGAGTGACCTTGAGAAGTTACTCAGCCTCTCTGAGCTTCAGCTTTCACCTAAGTGATTTGGAAGGGACATTAAATAGACAGTGCAGGATTCAGTATGATGGTGTGTTAATACGAGGACTCGGCACAGAGGGTATGCTTATCAAAGCTAGACACCTTCCTGTCCCTTCTCTGTCACGGGTCCCAGGTGAGCCCCAGGCTTGGGGTCCCTATCTCTTTAGTGCAGTAACACCTGTCCCGTGAGGCTGTGCTGTGTTCAGAACTGGTCCAGGTGTGTGAGCTGAGCACAGACACACGGCTCATCATAAGAGCACAATAGTAAGAGTTATGATCATATGTCAGCACCTATGAGAAGAATCGTTCAAATTATTATTGATTGAAAATATCCTCCTATCACCCAAAGATAACCTCTATTAATTTTTTCACATATATCCTTACAGATAGAGTAAAAGAGAGAAACCAGACTGTATACAACCTATTTTTCTGCTTCGTCCATTTTACTTCTATACTAGACATCTCTTTTTGTGTCCACAGACATCCATTGGCTCCTTTACTTGGAAAAACAATGTAGAATTCCTGTGCATTGACAAACCCAAACCCTTGATAGATATTTAAATTTATGTTCCTTTTGCTCCTTTAAAGAAACCAGCCATAAACACCACTGTAGCTAAGCCACCATACACATTCTTACTTTTATTCATCCAACAGTTTTAAAGCCCAAAATACGAACATGCCACAATTAATTTATATATTTATTTGAACCAATATCCTGCTGTGGTATGTTTAGGTTAGATATAACATTTTGACTCCTACAGATAGTATTGATATGAATGTCTGGATATGCCATCTTCATATCTTATCTATTTCCTTGGGATAAATTCTAAAGAAGGGGAATGAATGGGGGCAGAAGGAATTTTTTTTAAAGTATTTATTTGGCTGCGTCGGTCTTAGTTGGGGCACCCGGAATTTCCATTGCAACATGTGGGGTCTTTCACTGCGGCCTGTGGGCTCTCCGGTTGTGGCACACGGGCTTAACTGCTCCGTGGCGTGTGGAAACAGTGCCCCAACCAGGGATTGAACCAGAGTCCTCTGCATTGCAAGGTGGATTCCTAACCACTGGAAGACCAGGGAAGTCCTATAATTTATATTTTTTAGGCTTTTGTCACACTCCAAAAAATTGTCCCTGGACAGGTTTATAGGGGTTTTTTCAACCATCATCTTCCTCAGTCACTTGCATTCATTGAGCAAACCCTGACTCAGGAGTCCTGCCCTCTCCCTTCTTGGCACAGTGGTGCAGTGTTGCAGCCGGGCCCTAGCTAGAAATGCAGTGGCCACTCAGCTGTGTGGCCTTGAAGAAATTGCTTCACTTTCCTGGGCTCCCATTTCCACCCCCTCACCAACATCCAAGCCTACTGCAATGATCACATGGGAAGCGATATTTGAAAGAGCTTTGAGGCCTGAGCAAACAGATGGGACTTACTGCCAACACAAAGGGTATTTCTCATGCAGCATTCTCATTATTTTGTTTTTGCACAGAACTTTGTTTGCCAGGAGACTCCTTATTAGGTTTTCTTCACTCTCCCCTGCTGTGGTTACCAGGACACAGATCGTATAAAATTTCTTACAGAGAAAACAGGCCTAGAGAGACCCTGTGCTTTTCTCTAGACCATATCAACCTCAGGCCTGCCACCCCACCCTTCATCAGTCTGCGCTCTGAGTTGTCTTTCCTTTTCCTAGATTAGCAGCATAAAAATGGCTATTACCTCCCAAAGATGCACTTGTATGCAGACTGAATCTGATGGTTCTAGCAATTTAAAATGTAAAGGCAATTTACCACTTAGTGTTTCTTAGCTGGATAAAACGCAGTGACCCTTTCTTTCTCGTACCAGAAGATTTGGAATTCTCTCTGAGGGTTGGAGTCTGAGGAGAAAGGGAAGAAGACTGCAGGTTTCTTGAGCTACTTGTTTGTGTATTCACCAAGGCAGTGTCTACTTCAAAAAATAAAAAAATGCACAATCTAAAAGTTGGCGATTATGTTTTATTCAGTGGGATTTTCTGAGCACTTAAGCCCAGGAGATAGCCTCTCACATGGCTCAGGGGGACTGCTACAAAGAGACAAAGAGGGATCCAGGATATATAGGAATTTTTGCAATGAAATCTAGGCAGTTGGAACATCAAAAATTACTGCTAATTAAAGAAAACCAGGCATCTCAAGTTAATGAATCCAGTGCTTTTCTCTAGATGGGACGATGCAGGGGCGTGGGCTCACTGAAATCATCTCTTTGATATGCACCGTAGCTCTCCAAGGCAGTATCCTGGGTGGTGGTGGTGGTTTTTTTTTTCTTCCTGGATTGCTTCGGCGTGCACAGTTTGAGTGGTGGCAGTGGCTGCTGGCTGAATGGCTGCCAACATCCTTTGTTTATTGACATGGAGGTGACATTCTTCATCCACAGCATTAGAGGCTCCAGATCCCCGTCTACTGTGACAAGGAATAAGCGCTAGTCTCAAAGCGTGAAACCTACAGCCTCAATGGCTTTGCTATTTAATAGCTGATCAACTCATCAGTTGCCTCCTAGGTGTCAGACGCTGCACTAGGTGCTGTGCAGCCTTGGTCGACTCAGTTCACCTCTCTGAACCTTGGTTTCCTCTACTAGAAATCACAATTCCTACCCAATAGGAGAATACAAAGAAAATATCCAGAGAAAATCTTGGTCACATAGTGGAGTTTCGATGACAATCTGAATCTGAGTAGGACTCACAGGATGACCTTTCGAGTGACAGAGTGACCTCTCTTTGTGCAGACATGTAATCGTGCATGGTATGTGGAGGCACCTATGAGAAACACCCCGAAACCCTTGACACAGGGCAGTATCATCGTCCTCCTCGACGACCACGGCAGTGCCTGTGGATAATGTGGCCTTGGTAACTCATGGCACACACTCCTGTGTCCACTCTCCCTTGCCCCCGGCAGACCTCGCCTGTCAAGCACATTGATGTTTGCTGAAATCCTCAAGAAGGAGTTCCAGCCAGCTACAACCAAGAGAACAGGGTTGACTAGTGTGATGAAACATAGCCAACCTCAGATTAAATTGATCAGAGCACAAGTATTTTAAGTAATCCTCCACGGAGGATTTTCTTCTTGCAGTTGCTAGAACACAATGCCCCTTTAAAGATGATGTTGGAGAAGTGCCATTTCCTCTGTACTGGAGATGTCAAAGCAAGCCTTTCAAGAGGGTTCAGACCTTGTAAAGGGGCCATAGAATAGCTGCTTACAACTGCTGGGGAATGCCAGAAACTGCTTAAGCCAGGAACCACCCACGCTTAGCCTGAGTTTTAGTCCCAGCTCAGTCAAAGTGGTCCTTGTTCTCCCTCACACCCCTCCTCCAGAGAGTGTGTCCCGTGCAAAGAGAAGCTAGGCTTTCTACTAGACATTTGACCTTGGACAGGTTGCTGAACTTCACTGCCCCTCAGTTTCTTCAACTATAAAATGGGACACCGGACAGTGTCCACTTTACAGACTTGATGAAAACATTAAGTGAGATGGTGCAGGCAGAGCCCTGGTGCACAGGATATGCTCAGCAAGCTTAACTTATTATGAGCTGTTATTATTAAGCACTTATCAAGTGCTAGGCGTCATTGAGCATTATCTTAATCGTGTCTTGAAAACAATCGCATGAGGCAGGTTTCATGTCGTTAAATTTTTTTGAAACTAATTGTTGCAGGTTGATGTGTACCAGCATATGGTGTTTGTTGATATAAAGCATTTAATGATGAGTTTGTTTAGTTCTTGCCCACACTTTCTTTGCTGGGAGTCCTGGCCCAGCGCTGCGAGAGCATTACGGCGGGGGATATGACATCCTGTATTGTATGTGGCTTTACGCAAGTGGGACAGCTGTGTTGGGATGCAGTGAAGATTCGAGCCCAGGTCATCTCGGTGCTGGGGTGCCTTCATGTGGGTGCCTGTGACGCTCCTATGTGTTCATCTTCTCTGCTTTATGTCATTGCACAACAGCCATCCTGACTGTGACTTTCCTGATGTCAGCCCTTCCCACCGGTTACTAGCTATAGGAACTTGGGTCAGTTGTCCATCTCCCATTTCTTTGTCTTTTTTTTTTTTTCTTTATTTGGCTGCGTCAGGTCTTACTGAGGTGCTGAGTCTTTCATAGCTGCCCACAGACTCTCTAGTTGTGGCACTTGGGTTTAGTTGCTCCAAGGCATGTGGGATCTTAGTTTCCCAACCAGGGATTGAACTTGCATCCCCGGCACTGCAAGGTGGATTCTTAACCACTGGACCACCAGGGAGGCCCCGCCCCATTTCTTTATCTTAATGATAGGAATAATTACCTCTACTGCACAAGACTGTCATCGCTCATTTGTTCACTAAATGTTTATTGAGCATCTAACGCCAACTGCTATGGGCGGGATACATACCAGAAAACAAAATGGGCTCCACTTCAGAATTCAAGGACTCTCCTCTTTGGGCTTAAATGAGATGATTTACATAAAACTCTTAGCACAAAGCCTGACAAATAAAACATGCTCAATGAAAATTAACATCACGATTACCATTGTGTCAGAATACTTTCCATAAAATAGGTTTTTGTAGGGGGACAGCATGAGACAAAAGTAGAAGGGCACCCATTAAAACCCAGTGACCTCAAATGCTAATTTTTAAAAATATGTGCAGTAGCAACCTGCCTGATTCCTTATACTTTCAAAGCATTTTTAGGTCTTCTTGTTCTCTTTTTCATCATCCACCCAAGCCAGATGCATGCATGTCTTTAAATTTCCATAAACATACCCCTCTCTGTGGGGATAAATGTATTTTCCCTTAAATGCAGACCCCGTGTGTTTGATTTGCCTGGAAAGGTGTGGAAGCCACCCAGACACGGTGCTAATGGGATGTGACAGAACTCACAGCTTCTCCCAGTCCTGGAAGGAAGAATGTTGACGAAGGGGAGCTTAATGAGCTTCCACCCACATTTCAATTATCCTAACAAGCTGCCAAAGGAAGTCCTGTTTGCAATACTGTATTCTGGAAAGTTTTGACAAGCCCAGGAGGAATCTCTCTGGGCTGAATTTGAGAATGTGTACGGAAGGAAAACAGTCTTCCTCCAGGAGAGATATGTATGGATGACAAGGCCAAGCTGGCCATCAGCTTTGCCACCTGGTACTGGAGAGGGACCTCTGCTCAAAAACAACTGCCTCATTAGTTATCCCAGTGCGATTGTATCGGTTACCTGCTGCCAGCATAACACTGCATGACAAACAATCAGAAAGTGTCAGTGGCATATAATAGCAATTATTTTTAACCACAAGTCAGTGGATCAGCTGGGCATTTCTGATCATTGGAGAGGAGCCCAGTGAGGTTCACACATGTCTCTGTGGACAGTTTGATGGCTTTGCTGATCTTGGGTGGGTAGTCTCACATGTCTCAGAGACAACTGGGCTGACTCAGCTCTTCTCTATGTGATCTCTCACCCTAGCCACAGATTTGCTCACAGGACAGCAGAAGGGTTCCAAAAGAAAAGCCAGATTCCTGAAGGATCACTTGAAAAGGCTCAGGAAATGTATACTGCTACTATGCTGCAGCCTATTGGTAAAAGCCTTCCCTGGTGGCTCAGAGGATAAAGTGTCTGCCTGCAATGCAGGAGACCGGATTTGATTCCTGAGTCGGGAAGATCCCTTGGAGAAGGAAATGGCAACCCACTCCAGTATTATTGCCTGAAGAATCCCATGAATGGAGGAGCTTGGTAGGCTACAGTCCACGGGCAAAGAGTCAGACATGACTGAGCAACTTCACTTTCACTTTCACTGGTAAAAACAATTACAAGGTTAGTGGAAATTCAGGGTTTGGGAAATAGACTCCATCCTCTGATGAGAGGGGCTCCAAAGTCACATGGCAAAGAACGTGGGTACAGGAAGACCTTTGACTGAGTCCACAACAGTATAAAAATAACAACCACCTTTACTGAACAGAAACTCTGCAACCTGTTTTATATATTCAAGAGATTGTTAGGACTTCCATAGTGGTCCAGTGGTTAAGAATCTGCCTGCCAATGCAGGGGACATGAGTTCAGTCCCTACTCCGGGAATGTAGAGTAGAAATGCCCTACTCTGGGAAGATTCCACATGCTCTGAAGCAATTAAGCCCATGAGCAACTAGGCACACAGGCTTTAGCAACTACTGAAGCTTGAGCACCTGTGCTTTGCAAATAAAGAAGCCACTGCCATGAGCAGCCCCCACTTGCTGCAACTAGAGAAAGCCCACAGACAGCAATGAAGACCTCGCTCAACCAATATTAATAGATTTTAAAATTATTTATTTTTTTTTTAAAAAGAGGATGTTAAAGTGGAATGCTTTGGGTCTTGGTTTCAGCTGAGGCTCCCATGAACCAAAAGTAAGATGTGATATTCAAACAGCTGACATTTCAGAGCAAGATGCCAGCCTTACAAAGTTTCCAGGCAAACACAGTTTTGTAAACGTTGATCCAGCACCCACCTCCAGAGTATTAAAAAGTTGAAGTTGGAAAATGGGCAGAAGATTTTTTGGAGGAAGTATTCCAAAGTGAAGTGAGTCTCAGTCTCTCTTGGGAAGGGAAGAAGTAATTACTCCTGGCCACAAAGTTGTGAGAGAAAATTCAGGAAGTCAGGTGTTAACAGCTTGTTATGCCTTGCCTGGACTCCTGGTGGCTGGGCATGTGACTCAGATCTGGAAAGTGCATGGATTATCATTTTGTGGCTGCAGCCTATCACAGGATGAGGGAAGAAGTTTGCAGTGGCAGCAGGTGCCAAGGATGCACGTGTTTCCCGTGAGTCGAGTAGATGTGTGAAGATTCAGCACAAGCAAGAAAGATAAGCAGGGAAGAAGAACAGCAGCCCGACTGAAGACAGCCTTTTATAATCACATCTCCAAAGTCATGTTCCATCTTTTTAATGGAGTCTATTAATGAGAAGCAAGTCACTAGGTCCAGCCTTAAGGGTAGGGAATCACAAAGGGTATAAATACCAGGAGGAGGAGATAACTGCTGGAATGGGTGATGGGGGCAGTGGAGCTGTGGTCATCACAGAAGTTTGTCTACCACATACACTGATTTTATTAGAGCAGCATACCATTGGCCAAAGATCGGTTATAAGCAAGACCCAGACCTACAGTGTCTATGCTATGAACAGTTCCTACTAGTCTTTTGTGCCATGTGTGTACGTATTAAGTCACTTCAGTCCTGTCCGATTCTGTGTGACCCTAAGGACTGTAGCCCGCCAGTCTCCTCTGTCCACGGGATTCTCCAGGCAAGAACAGTGGAGCAGGCTGCCATGCCCTCCTCCAGGCAATCTTCCCGAACCAGGGATCAAACCCGCATCTTTTACGTCTCCTGCATTGGCAGGCGGGTTCTTGACCACTAGTGCCACCTGGGAAGACTCTCCTGTGCCATACAACCTGCCAGTCATCTGTGGTTGTCTGAGGAGATGCTTTATCACCTTTTTCAAACATTTTATTCTAGAAATTTTCAGCCATTTATAAAACTAATTGCTTCTCCCCTTCCCAGGAGTGACTGAGACTCACTTCCCATTGGAATACTTTGTCCAAAAAAAATCCTCTTTCCTTTTCCCAACTTCAGTAATTAAAAAAATAAAAAATAAAAAAAATAAACCTAGCCATTCTGTTTTCACTTATGCCCCAGCTCTTTCCCCACAAGCTGCCAGCTGTTAAAAAGTCAATTTTATACATCATGTTATTTCATCTGCAGCAATTCAACATGAATCTCCCCATATCATATTTACCATTACAGAGTTAACGAGACTTCCTTCATTTCATCTGATACTATCTAGTCAGTGCTCATATTTCTCCAGAGGCAGGGTTATAAATTCCTGAAGACGTAGATCTTTGCCCCTTTCCTTCCCTGCTGTGTTTTCAGTGGTTAGGAGAGTGCCTAACGTGTAGTTAGTATTCCCTCAAGATTTATTGGTTGAATAATATATTTAATATCAAACTTGTCATATGTTTGGGTGGTTGTTCAATAAATAACAAGAGGCATTTCTGGAGAGAAAGGATGCAGGGAAATGATTGCCACAAAAATATTTTCTCTATTTGGAGGTCTAGGATGATAAGTTTGTTTGAAGAACCAAGTAGCTGTTCCAAGTAGAACACAGCCCCTGGTCATTCTCAGACCAGAAGGGCCATCTGCTGCTGAATCAGCAGGAAACAGCGCGGGGGCCCTGGGTAAGGTACAGCTTGGCAGCGTGGCGGCGGTTTGGCTGCTGATTTGCTTCTATGTTTCAGCATAATTGAATTAGCATCCATGGAGACCGTCTCCCAGACATCAGCACAGGCACCGCTGTGGAACGGGCACTGCTGTTCATCCACATTATGTGGCACTGAATTGCCATCCAATCCTGCACGACTCCTCACTGCTTTGTGTGCGCTCATTAGAGGAAATTAGGTGGATGCCACGAGCCTGGGGACAATTAAAATCTTCCCACTTCACCGGTTCCCGGCAGTGGTGCCCAAGTTCCCCTGATAAACTCTCAGCTTTGCTCAGCTAGTGGGCATGATTTGGGGGGCGTGCTTTCACATCTTGAGTAATAGATATCCAGTCGTTTTGCTCTCGCTAAGAATGTGGACTGTTAGGACGTAGAGGAAAGAGGATTTACAGGGACAGTCATAATAGGAACCAAGCAGAATAGCACCGTGATGGATGATGCCACAACGAGGCATCCTGGGCCTCAGTCCAACTGGGAAGAGCCTTTCTCTAAGCAATGGGGCTTGACAACCGGCCAAAGTCAAGGGCTAGGAAGGTAGCCCCCAGCGTTGAGTCTAGAGAATAAGTTAAGGCTAGAAGTTGAGAGGATTAAGCGCAGGACGAAGTAGGGATTGAAGAATAGCATTGGGCAAATGACTTCAAAATAAGGTTGAAAACATCAGGAGATGGCAAGATTGAACACACTCTGAGGCTAGATAGGAGTGGCCACAGAAAGGATTTTTGTTTTATGGACTGTAGGGAAAGGGTTGACAGCTGCTGGGATGCAGAGTCGTATGGGAGAAAAAGCAGGTCTTTGGAGAAATATGAATCTTAGACTGAATCCCAGTCTTACCATGATTGATTGGTTAAACAACTCCACCCCTACGCTCTTTGCCTCATCAGTGCAGACAGGAAGACATCTCTCTTGAAAAATGTGGAGGATCAGGGTTGTTCTAAGGATTGGATGTATTATGCGTGTCATAGTTTGAGTTGCACCAGAAAGGGATGTTAAGATAAGGATTTGAGTGCAAGTAATAATTTTATTTAGGAGATGATAGAAAGGGAGTAGGAGATGAGGCAAGGAAGCCATTGAGGGTTTGGCTTTCAAGCCGGTGAGCACTCTGGGCATCAGAAATCATCTGATGGGGAACTCATCACATGCCTCTGAGTTAATCCAACTTGGGAGTGAGGAATTTTTTATACTTATTTTTATTTATTTATTACTTATTCAGCTATACCAGTTGTTAGTTGCAGCACTCAGGATCTTTAGTTGTAGCCTGTGGGATCTAGTTCCCTAATCAGGGAGGAGACACAGTTCCCCTGAATGGGGAGCATGGAGTCTTAGCCACTGGACTTTCCGGATCTGGAAATTTTGCACATAGATTCTCACTGGTCATTGGCTGAGGGCTGCTACCTAGGGACTTTTCATTCCCTGGCACTTCTGGTCTGCCTTGGGAGTGGGGCAGACTGGTCTTCCTCACCTCCCAAGAAAGTCCCCGGGCACAATGATGCCAATACTGTCAGATGGAAATTGGCCTTTCCACTCTGACACAATAAGTTCTGATGGGACACTTGACAGTTTCTACTGCTGACTGACATGTTGTCCGAATTTGGGCTGGGTCCCCTAAGCAAGCGAGGAATGAAATAGTAAATGCCAGGTCTTTCTGTGTTCCGAAGAGAGGGATAAGATCCCTGACAAGATGGGCAAAGGAGACAAACGTGTTTCATTGATCCTTAGCCTCTCACCTAACTTGAGGGTCCAAGAGGGTTCAAGGTAACGTATGAAGAGAGGAGGAATAAGAGAGGAGGGTTTCTCCACAGTGAGATGATGGAGGGCTATGACATTTTATTCTCCCCCCTCCATGGGGGTAAGAGGACCATGTTCCCTGATCTAAAGCCCAGTGGAAGATCTTCGAGGAGAACACTTGCGAGCATGATCTGTGTCCCATGGAGAATGGAATTCCTGTGGACTAGAGTCTGACTTGTGCCTGAGAAATGTGAGGGGTGGAAGGCTGACTGAAGATGGTTGCAGTCTGAAAAGCAGCTGCACCCCCACAAAAGTCCAGAGTTTTCCTTGGTGAAGGAGAGGAAGGTGGGGGGAGAGTGAGAGAGAACGTGCTGACCTAGAGATATATGAAAGCCTCTTTGTCTAAGAAGGCTTCTTGGAGGGATGGTGAGACCCAGTTTGTGGAGGTGAACCACACTGAGTCAAAGCCAGAGGGAACATCATCACTGCACAATTAGACAGGCAAATCTGGTGCCAGAGAAGCACAGGTGAGAGACTGTGCACTCAGGGTCCCCACAGACGGGCAGACATTCGGTGCATCGGACAAAGTTTCAAGAGAGTGCATTTTCCAGAATGCAGAGCCACACGCCGCTCTCAGGGTGGGCACACCACTATGCACTTGCGAAATGTGGAAGAGAAGGCTTTTTTAAAAAACAATTATTTATTTATCTGGCTGCACTGGGTCTTAGTTTCGGCATGTGGGATCTCCTGTCTTTGTTGCAGCATGCAGGATCTCTAGTTGCAGCCTGAAAATTCTCAGTTGCAGCACGTGGGATCTTTGATCTTCATTGTGGTATGTGTGATCTAGCTGCAGCACGCAGACTGCTAATTTGCGTGCCGAATTGCGCAGAATTCTAAGTTGCGCCATGTGCAATCTAGTTCCCTGACCAGGGATCAAACTAGGCCTCCTGCATTGGGAAGACAGTCTTGGCCACTGGAGCACCAGGGAAGCGTTTTTCTAACTTGCAAAAGACAGTAAGCTGAGCACCCATAAGGCTGTGTCTGAAGGCAGAGGAGGTCTCTTTTTCCTTCTTCCTATAAAGGTTTTGTTCTGTTTGGGAGCCAGTGGAGACAGGTCCAAAGTTCATGCTAACAGCCAAGGAGGGAGTGGAAGCCAGCAGAAATCAGCTCACAGCAGTCCCGGTCAAGTGAGACCTTTTCCTCCTCATCACCTCCCGTCTGTGCCCTTGCCAACCCTCGGAGGTGGGCAGAGTGGCTGGCTGGGGAAGGAGTTGGAGGGCAGGGTTCCCACTCGCTTAGAGTAAACTCTAGAAGCTGCTCTGGTCCTTTCCCCAGCTGCTTCTGCCAGCAGCGCACCTGAGGTAGTGAAGTCCAGAGGTCTGACCCTTGCACTGGACTGGACATATCCATTACTGAACTGAAATGGTTTGGGGGATCAAGATGTCACGTTTTTCTTACCTGCAAATAAGCAAATGAGCTCTAGGGCCTGTCTGACCTTCATTCAGAGACAAGGAAGACCAGTCCTGGAATTGCTCAAGAATTGGGATCATACCCCACAAGCCCTGCTTTTTCAATAAACAGGTTATGAAGAGAAAACCTCCCATAGGTGTTATATGTAGAAGGCCATGAACAAATGGCAGCTGGTTGTACAGATGAAGGCTCAACCAGAACCTTCAGATGGTTAGAGTGAATCCCAGGGTGTCTGTATTCACGGATGAGCCCTGGGCTGGACCTGCTCTTGGCCCCGTGGGAGGAATGAATGATGGACAGCAGCGTCGGGGTCACCAAGCAGATTGTGGGGGGCCCTCTGTCCCGTGGATGACTGCTGTGAGTCAGCAGCCCCAGAAAGGTTGCATTTGCCTTGTTCGTGGTGCCAGCTCGCGCAAGAGCGTCTTGTTTGTTCCTATCAGACAGCAGTTAGAGAAGGAGACTCGCTAGTTATTCTTTCTGAAGCTAAGCCTCAGGAGAGATTGGGGATACGCAGTAGGGGTGGGAGCCAGCATCAGAGCACAGCCAGCTGACGTGGCCCCCAGCTCAGATCTCAGGCAGGTGCTGACAACAAAATCGGAACTGAGACGAAGGGGTTTCAACCCACAGCTGGGGCCTTCAGCGCCTTCTTGCCTCACTGGAAAGCTGTGATGTGCTCTTGTATGTAGGCATGCTGTGAGATTCAGAGGAGAGCTCTAACCAAGCTGGTTCCTGTTTTCCGTAAGACGTGGAGCTCTGTGAGGACACGGCTATCTCAGTTCATCTCTGAATCCCTGGGACCTAGCCCAGGGCCTGGGCTGATATGACTAAAGGAGAGTGAGTTTCAGATTCACACAGATCGGGGTTTGAATTCTAGCTCTGCCACTTACTTGCTGTGTGCCCTCAGGCAGGTCATGTCACCTCTCTGAGGTTAGCTTCCTCAGTGAAACCTGGAGATAAAAATACCTGCCTCCCAGTTTGAGGGAAGCATACCTATGTTTAACATGCTGGTTACAGGGACTGGCCCCCAGCAAAATAGAACTGCACCGTCATTCTCTCCATCATTTGCCATCGACATCTTCTCATTTCATCACATTTATGTGCAGACAGTTCTGGTTCTCTTACAGAATTTAGTGAGAGAGTGGCCGGATCAGTATCTTCTGACGACATTTCCATTTGGGTACCAACCCTTAGTTACACAGACTGTAGAGGCTGTCAGAGCTAAATATACTTTTTCGTTATCAGATAAGAAGCTCCCTTCCGCAATGTCTGCATGCTCTAATTCCGTTCCCATTTGGTCCTGAGGGAAAGTAATCTTGCATGATGCTTCAGCTTTAAAGCTAAAATCGAATTTAGCACCCCAGTTCCTAACAGGACAAACCCAACACATTCACACACTTCCAAAATGCCCAAGAGAATAGCTACATGTTTTGTTTCAAGCCAGTTTCCTCCAAGTCAGTTTTCTCCTGAGTCATCTCTCTGAGCCTCAGTTGTTCTATCTGTAAAATGGAGCCAGTGATACCCTCCTCTCTCGAAGGATTGCTCTGAGGAAAGATGAGGGACCAGAGATCTCAGACCATTGGTGTTGGCATTCCACTCAGGTCTGCAGCACCAGTGGAGGAAATCAGGCGCTAGTCCATCATCATTGTTGGCCAGCATCAGGTCCAGGCTGGATTTGATCAAATTTGCTCTGTTGAGCAAAACTGATCAACTACACTTTTTGTGAATTCTGATTGAAAACCTAATCTGGTGTGGCTTCCAGATCCTATTTCATTTTTGCCACTTAACCATCTCAGAACTCTGTAAGTATAGAAGCATGAAAGGGAGGCAGGGTTCTTTAGGGGAATAGAGGAGTCAGGTCAAGGGTCTCTGGGCAAGAGTGGTTAGGGATGGAGCTAAAAGGAAGCAAGACAAGATAGAGAAGGTGAAGAGGCATCCGAATGGAGATGAAGAGGCATCGGATGGGGAGGCATCTGAATCTTCTCCCTTGAGCATCAGAGAGTGGGGAGAAACATCAGGACAGAAAATGCCTTTCCCTCACCCAACTCAACCAAGTGACCACACATGGAAAAGTCCCCAAGGAAAGAAAAAGGAGAGGTGAGAGTGGGTAACGCTGTGCATAGCACCTTATATATAGCATCTACTTATTCCTACAGTAACCTGATGAGGTGGGTATTCCTATCCTCATTATACAGAGAGACGATTGTCGAGCTCAGAGAACTACATTTCTCAATATTCCCCAAATAATTCAATCTTCAGCAATTATTTACTGAGTGTCAGGCACTAGTCAGGTTAGATCTGGTAGGCAGAGAAGAGAAACGGTTTCAGATGAAGAGTAGAGGTCTGCAGATGCCAGAACCAGCCTTTGTCTCCCAAAGTGCTTGGAATAATGGTGCCGGCAAACTGTACCCAAGGGCAATCAGAAATAAAATAGACTCACAGACCCAGGAGGAGAGGGTCCCCTAACCTTGTCTCCCTGAATCGTAGGCTTTCCGAAAGCAGAGAAATGACAGTAACACTTAGTAAGCACTTCACTTTGTGCTGAGCTGGTTATGAGCTTGTTTCAGTGCACCAGCCCTGGTAACCCTCACAATGACCCTATAAACCGAGTAGGATAATGGTCCCCATTTAACAGGTGAGCTTACTGAGGCTCAGGGAGGAGGTATTGGAAGTGTTGCACAGCTTGGAAGTGTTGACTGAGGGGGAAAAAAAGGCAACCTAAAAGTTGAGAATTATGTTTTATTTGGCCGACTTTCTGAGGACTCAATCCCAGGAGGCAGCCTCTCAGATCACTCAAATGGACTGCTCTGAAGAGATAAGAGAGGAGCCAAGATACAGAGGAGTTTTTGCAAAAAAACAAAAAAAAGCACAGGTAGTTGGAACATCAAAAGATTACTGTTAATTAAAGAAAGCCAGACATCTCAAGTTAATGAGTCTAGTGCTTTTCTGTGCATGGGAAGATGCAGGAGTCTGGGCTCACTGAAGTCATTCCTTTGATTTGAACCTCAGCTATCTAGGGCTGGTGTCTTGTTCTTTTCCAACCTGAATTCCCTCAGGGTGCACCATCTGGGGGGTGGCTGCCATGGCTGAGAGTCTGCCAAAGGGCAGCGTGTTTGGTAATGAATGATGGCTTGATGGCTACAGCATCCTTTGTTTGCTGATATGGCAGGCAACAATTTTCATTCACAGAAGTAGCAGAACTGAGATTCAAACAGATGCACCCAACTCTAGAGTCTGTGTTCTGAACCCTGCATGTTACACCATCCCTCCCAGAGCCCAGCAGTCCTGAGCTCACCCCACTTCCCTGTGGACAAGGGTTGACCCACTCCTGGTAGGTGAGGGCTACACAGTAGGAAGAGTAGCACAGAAGCCCTGCCCCCTAAGAACTGTGTGGTCTCAGGTCAGCAGATCTCAGCCTCTCGGAGCCTCAGTCCCCTCATCTGTAGAATGGGCACACATGGAGTCACATGGGACTTCATACTCAGATGTGCTCCCTGTCCACGCTGCTTCCCTCTGAGGGGCTCTCATACCATCCTTACTGCTTCATGGGAAAAACAAAGACAAGGAGTCCCTGGACAGGTGAAGCAAAGCCTGCAATCCCTCACTACTGCTGGGCCATCAGACCTAGAGGCTGGAGCTGGGTCTCATTCCTCTCTTCTTCCCACAGGGCTGGTCACATGACATGAAGCCAATCAATGTTTCTTCTAAAAGCACACACATTCACATATACACACACACAAACACACACCAACTCACACATAGCACAGGAAGGAAATAGATCAGCACATTCTCCCCAGATATCTCTGAATTGTGACACTTTATCTTTCTTTTCGCTTATCTCCATTTTCTGACTCTCCTAGAAAGCACACATATTATGTGTGGCATTATCTAAGATCTTGAAAAACATTATGTCGCGTTTGTACTATTTGTTACCTCTAGGAAATTGGATGAGAAGGACTAATTAGGAAGACTTTTTCACCCTATATTTGCATTTTTACTTTTCAAATTATTTTTGTAATTTGTTATAAAGAAAAATATAAGCACATGAGGGCAGAAATACTGTGACAAAACTTGCCTTTAAATCTGGGCTCATCTACACAATAACCTGTCTCAGTTTCTTCCTCTGCAAAATGGGGGTAAAAGTGTTATTTTGTAGAGTTCATTGTAAAGAGTAAAGATAACATGTGTTAAAAAGTAACTGAGCCTATAGTAAGTGGTTAGTAATTTAAAACAGTTACAGAGGACTTGTTTGGGCGTTATTTTTCTGTGGCTATTCTACACAAGCAGGTGCTTCTCTAGGAATCTGTATGATGAAAAATACATCTTTATCAGATGCCTAAAATTCTACATCTCACCACGTGAAAACACATTAGAGAACATAAAGGGGCATGTGAAATAGTTTATCTGCTTCTATTTTCTAGTACTGAACTTGAGATGATTAGAGACCATCACCAACTCAATGGACATGAATTTGAGCAAACTCTGGGAGAGAGTGAAAGATAGGGAAGCCTGGCCTGCTGCAGTCCATGGAGTCGCAAAGAGTGGAGCACAACTTAGCAGCTGAACAACAACTACATTGAACTTGACCCCTTTTGCTCCCATGGCTTCCCTCATAGCTCAGTTGGTAAAGAATCTGCTTGCAATGCAGCAAACCCCAGTTTGACCCCTGGATCAGGAAGATCTCCTGGAAAAGGAATTGGCTACCCATTCCAGTATTTGGGGGCTTCCCTTGTGGCTCAGCTGGTAAAGAATCCACCTGCAATGAAGGAGACCTGGGTTCAATCCCTGAGTTGGGAAGATGCTCTGGAGAAGGGAAAGGCTACCCACTCCAGTATTCTGGTCTGGAGCATTCCAAGAACTGTATAGTCCATGGGGTCGCAAAGAGTCAGACATGACTGAGCAACTTTCACTTTCACTTTTTTCCTTATGCTACCTTAGATTCAGCAGTCAATGACAGATCTTGGACTTCTTCAAGCTGGGCAGAAAAATCTGGAGTGTCTTGTTTTGTTTATATTTATTTTCTTTTTGTATTCCACCACAGAGCCTTCCTCTGGCTGGAAAATTCACCAAGATCACCCTCCCACCCACCCTCA